>CALYMW010000422.1:0-427000 GCA_944588485.1 Phosphuga atrata | reverse complement strand
ATTATTTTTAAATTTAATTAAATTAAATTAATTTTAAATTATTTTAAAATTAAATTAAATTATTTTCTTATTAACTTAAATTATTTTTAAATTAAATAATTTTCAAATTAAAATAAAATATTATTAAATTAAATTATTTTCAAATTAAATTAAATTAATTCTAAATTTAATTAAATTATTTACAAATTAAATTAAATTATTTTCAAATTAAATTAAATTATTTTCAAATTAAATTAACTTATTTTCAAATTAAAATTAATTATTTTTAAATTAAATTATTTTCAAATTAAATTTACTTATTTTAAATTTATTTAAATTAAATTATTTAAAAAAAAAAATTATTTTCAAATTAAATTAAATTATTTTCAAATTAAATTATTCTTAAATTAAATTAAATTATATTCAAAATAAATTAAATTTATTTTTAATTTAAATAATTTTCAAATTAAATTAAATTATTTTCAAATTAAATTAAATTATTTACAAATTAATTTATTTTTATATTTAATTAAATTATTTTTTCTTGCAAATTAAATTAAATTATTTTCAAATTCAATTAAATTATTTCAAAACTTAATTGAATTTAATTTCAAATTAAAATAAACTATTTTCAAAATATTTTCATTTATTTTTAAATTTAATTAAATTAAATTATTTTCAAATTAAATTATTTTCAAATTAAATTAGATTATTTTCATATTAAATTAAATTATTTTTAAATTAAATAATTTTAATTATTTAAATAATTTTAATTAAAATAAATTATTTTCAAATTAAATTAAATTATTTTCAAATTAAATTAATTTATTTGCAAAAAATAAAATTAGTTTTTAATTGTATTAAATTTTTTACAAATTAAATTAAATTATTTTCAAATTAAATTAAATTATTATTAAATTTAATTAAATTTTTTTCAAATTAAATTAAATTATTTTTAAATTTACATTAATTACATTATTTTCAAATTAAATTAAATTATTTTAAAATTAAATTATTTTCAAACTAAATTAAATTATTTTCAAATTAAATTTAATTATTTTTAAATTAAATTATTTTCAAAGTTAAATAAATTATTTTGAAATAAAATATACTTATTTTTAAATTTATTTAAATAAAATTGTTTTTAAATTAAAATAAATTATTTTTAAATTAAATTATATTATTTTCAAATTAAATTAAATTATTTTCAAATTAAGTTAAATTTTTTTTAAATTTAATTAAATTAGATTATAAAAAAAAATATAAAATTATTATTATATATTTAATATTATTATATTAAATAAATTATTTTTAAAATTAATTAAATTATTTTGAAATTTTATTAAATTAAATATTTTTCAAATTAAATTCAATTATTTTGAAATTAAATTATTTTTAAAATAAATTAAATTAATTTTAGATTAAATTAAATTATTTTTAAATTTAATTAATTTATTTACAAATTAAATTAAATTATTTACAAATTAAATTATTTTCAAACTAAATTTAATTATATTTAAATTTGATTAAATTAAATTATTACAAAAAAAATTAAATTATTTTCAAATTAAATTATATTCAAATTAAATTAAATTATTTTCTAAGTAAATTAAGTTATTTTCAAATGAAATTAAATTATTTTTAAATATAATTAAATTAAATTATTAAAAAAGAAATTATTCTCAAATTAAATTAAATTAATTTCGAATTGAGTTTAATTATTTTGAAAAATTTAATTGAATTATTTTCAAATTAAAATAAATTATTTTCAAAATAAATTAAATTATTTTTAAATTTATTTATATTAAATTATTACCAAATTAACTTATTTTCAAATTAAATTAAAATATTTTCAAATTAAATTATTTTTAAAATAAATTAAATTATTTTTAAATTTAATTAAATTAAATTATTTAAAAAAAAGTAAACTATTTCCAAATTAAATTATTTTCAAATTAAATTAAATTATTTTTAAATTTAATTAAATTATTTAAAAATTAAATTAATTTTTTTTTGATTTAATTAAATTATTTACAAATTAAATTAAATTATTTACAAATTAAATAATTTTCAAATTTAATTGAATTATTTTAAAATTAAAATAAACTATTTTCAAAATAAATTAAATTATTTTTAAATGTAATTAAATTAAATTATTTTTAAAATAATTTTAATTATTTTTAAAATAAATTAAAATATTTTCATATAAAAATTTCATATAAAATAAATTATTTTCTAATTAAATTAAATTATTTTCAAATTAAATTAATTTATTTTTAAATTTAATTAAATTATTTACAAATTAAATAAAATTATGTTTAAATTAAATTAAATTATTTTCAAGTTAAATTAACTTATTTTTAAATTAAATTTAATTATTTTTAAATTAAATTATTTTCAAATTAAAAAAAAATGTTTTCAAATTAAATTTACTTATTTTTAAATTTATTTAAATTAAATTATTTAAAAAAAAATTATTTTCAAATTAAATTAAATTATTTTCAAATTTAATTAATTTATAAATATAAATAAAATTATTTTTAAATTAAAATAAATTATTTTCAAATTAAATTAAATTATATTCAAATTAAATTAAATTATTTTCAAATGAAATAAAATTATTTTTAAATTAAATTAAATTATTTTCAAATTAAATTAAAGTATTTTTAAATTATATTATTTTTAAATTAAAATAAATTATTTTCAAATTAAATTAAATTATTTTTAAATTTAATTAAATTAGATTATTTAAAAAAAAAAAATTATTTTCAAAATAAATTAAATTATTTTCAAATTAAATTATTTTTAAATTTAATTAAATTATTTTTAAATTTAATTGAATTAAATTATTTTTAAATTAAATTAAATTATTTTCAAAAAAAATAAAATTAATTTTAAATTAAATTATTTTTAAATTGAAATAAATTATTTTCAAATAAAATTAAATTATTTTTAAATCTAATTAAATGAGATTATTTAAAAAAAAATATTTCTTTTTAAATTAAATTAAATTATTTTCATATTAAATTAAATTATTATCAAAGTAATTTAAATTATTTTTAAATTAAAGTTAATTATTTTTAAATTAAATTATAATGTTTTTAAATTTTATTAAATTAAATATTTTTCTAAAAAAAAAGTTAAATAAAATTATTTAAAAAAAAAGTTAATTATTTTTATATTTAATTAAATTATTTACAAATTAAAATAAATTATTTTTAAATTTAATTAAATTATTTACAAATTAAATTAAATTTTTTTTAAATTAAATTATTTTTAAATTTAATTGAATTATTTACAAATTAAATTAAATTTTTATCAAAGTAAATTAAATTATTTTTAAATTAAATTTAATTAATTTTAAATTAATTTAAATTATTCTTAAATTTTATTAAATTAAAAATTTTTTAAATTAAATTAAATTATTTTCAAATTAAATTATTTTTAAATTTAATTAAATTACATTATTTAAAAAAAAAGTTAAATTATTTTCAAATTAAATTAAATTATTTTCAAAATAAATTAAAATTATTTTTTAATTTAATTAAATTAAATTATTTTCAAATTAAATTAAATTATTTTCAAATTAAATTAAATTATTTTTAAATTAAATTAAATTATTTTCATATTGAATTAAATTAGTTTTAAATTAAATAATTTTTAAATTAAATTAAATTATTTTCAAATTAAATTCAATTATTTTTAAATATAATTAAATTATTTACAAATTAAAATAATTTATTTTTAAATTTAATTAAATTATTCACAAATTAAATTAAATTATTTTCAAATTAAATTATTTTTAAATTTAATTAAATGATTTACAAATTAAATTAAATTATTATCAAAGTAAATTAAATTATTTTTAAATTAAATTTAATTAGTTTTAAATTAAATTAAATTATTTTTAAATTTTATAAAATTAAATCTTTTTCAAATTAAATTAAATTATTTTTAAATTTAATTAAATTAAATTATTTAAAAAAAAAGTTAAATTATTTTCAAATTAAATTAAATTATTTTTAAAATAAATTAAATTATTTTTAAATTTAATTAAATTGAATTATTTTCAAATTAAATTAAATAATTTTCAAATTAAATTAAATTATTTTCATATAAAATTAAATTATTTTTAAAATTAATAATTTTCAAATTAATATAAATTATTTTCAAATTAAATTAAATTATTTTCATATTAAATTAAATTATTTTTAAATTTAATTAAATTATTTACAAATTAAAATAAATTATTTTTAAATTTAATTAAATTATTTACAAATTAAATTTAATTATTTTCAAATTAAAATATTTTGAAATTTAATTGAATTATTTTCAAATTAAAATAAACTATTTTCAAAATAAATTAAATTATTTTTAAATTTAATTCAACTAAATTATTTTCAAATTAAATTAAATTATTTTCAAATTAAATTAAATTATTTTTATATTAAATTAAATTATTTTTAAATTAAATAATTTTCAAATTAAATTAAATTATTTTCAAATCAAAATTAAATTTTTTTCAAATTAAATTAAATTATTTTCATATTAAATTAAATTATTTTTAAATTAAATAATTTTCAAATTAAAATAAATAATTTTCAAAATAATATAAATTATTTTCAAATTAAATTCAATTATTTTTAAATATAATTAAATTATTTACAAATTAAAATAATTTATTTTTAAATTTAATTAAATTATTCACAAATTAAATTAAATTATTTTCAAATTAAATTATTTTTAAATTTAATTAAATGATTTACAAATTAAATTAAATTATTATCAAAGTAAATTAAATTATTTTTAAATTAAATTTAATTAGTTTTAAATTAAATTAAATTATTTTTAAATTTTATTAAATTAAATCTTTTTCAAATTAAATTAAATTATTTTTAAATTTAATTAAATTAAATTATTTAAAAAAAAAGTTAAATTATTTTCAAATTAAATTAAATTATTTTCAAAATAAATTAAATTATTTTTAAATTTAATTAAATTAAATTATTTTCAAATTAAATTAAATTATTTTCAAATTAAATTAAATTATTTTCATATAAAATTAAATTATTTTTAAAATTAATAATTTTCAAATTAATATAAATTATTTTCAAATTAAATTAAATTATTTTCAAATTAAATTAAATTATTTTTAAATTTAATTAAATTATTTACAAATTAAAATAAATTATTTTTAAATTTAATTAAATTATTTACAAATTAAATTTAATTATTTTCAAATTAAAATATTTTGAAATTTAATTGAATTATTTTCAAATTAAAATAAACTATTTTCAAAATAAATTAAATTATTTTTAAATTTAATTCAACTAAATTATTTTCAAATTAAATTAAATCATTTTCAAATTAAATTAAATTATTTCCATATCAAAATTAAATTATTTACAAATTAAATTAAATTATTTTCAAATTAAATTTAATTATTTTCTAATTTGATTAAATTTTTTACAAATTAAATTATTTTTATATTTATTTAAATTATTTACAAATTAAAATAAGATATTTTCAAATTAAATTAAAATATTTTTAAAACAAAATAAATTATTTTCAAATTAAATTAAATTATTTTAAATTAAATTAAATTATTTTTAAATTAAATTATTTTTAAATTAAAATAAATTATTTTTGAATTAAAATAAATTTTTTTAAATTAAAATAAATTATTTTTAAATTTAATTAAATTTACTTATTTACAAATAAAATTAAATTATTTTCAAAATAAATTAAATTATTTTTAAACTTAATTAAATTATTTTCAAAATAAAATAAATTATTTTCAAATTAAAAAAATTATTTTAAAATTTAATTGAATTAAATTATTTAAAAAAAAAATTATTTACAAATTAAATTTAATTATTTTCAAATTAAATTATTTTGAAATTTAATTGAATTATTTTCAAATTAAAATAAACTATTTTCAAAATAAATTAAATTATCTTTAAATTTAATTCAATTAAATTATTTTCAAATTAAATTAAATTATTTTCAAATTAAATTAAATTATTTTCATATTAAATTAAATTATTTTTAAATTAAATATTTTTCAAAGTAAATTAAATTATTTTTAAATATAATTAAATTAAATTATTTAAAAAAAATTAAACTATTTCCAAATTAAATTATTTTCAAATTAAATTAAATTATTTTTAAATTTAATTAAATTAGATTATAAAAAAAAAATATAAAATAATTATTATATATTTAATATTATTATATTAAATAAATTATTTTTAAAATTAATTAAATTATTTTGAAATTTTATTAAATTAAATATTTTGCAAATTAAATTCAATTATTTTGAAATTAAATTATTTTTAAAATAAATTAAATTAAATTTAGATTAAATTAAATTATTTTTAAATTTAATTAATTTATTTTCAAATTAAATTCAATTATTTCCAAATTAAATTAAATTATTTTCAAACTAAATTTAATTATATTTAAATTTGATTAAATTAAATTATTTAAAAAAAAATTAAATTATTTTCAAATTAAATTATATTCAAATTAAATTAAATTATTTTCTAAGTAAATTAAATTATTTTCAAATTAAATTAAATTATTTTTAAATATAATTAAATTAAATTATTAAAAAAGAAATTATTCTCAAATTAAATTAAATTAATTTCAAATTGAGTTTAATTATTTTGAAATTTAATTGAATTATTTTCAAATTAAAATAAATTATTTTCAAAATAAATTAAATTATTTTTAAATTTATTTATATTAAATTATTACCAAAAAACTTATTTTCAAATTAAATTAAATTATTTTCAAATTAAATTATTTTTAAAATAAATTAAATTATTTTTAAATTTAATTAAATTAAATTATTTAAAAAAAATTAAACTATTTCCAAATTAAATTATTTTCAAATTAAATTAAATTATTTTTAAATTTAATTAAATTATTTACAAATTAAATAAAATTATGTTTAAATTAAATTAAATTATTTTCAAGTTAAATTAACTTATTTTTAAATTAAATTTAATTATTTTTAAATTAAATTATTTTCAATTTAAAAAAAAATGTTTTCAAATTAAATTTACTTATTTTTAAATTTATTTAAATTAAATTATTTAAAAAAAAATTATTTTCAAATTAAATTAAATTATTTTCAAATTTAATTAATTTATTTTCAAATTAAATTAAATTATTTCCTAATTAAATTAAGTTATTTTAAATTTAATTAAATTATTTATGAATTATATTAAATTGTTTTCAAAATAATTTAAATTATTTTTAAATTTAATTAAATTATTTTCAAATTAAATTAATTTATTTTCAAATTCAATTATTTTTAAATCAAATTAAATTATTTTCAAATTAAATTAATTTTTTTTTCAATTTAAATATTTTTCAAATTAAATTAAATTATTTTCAAATTAATTGAAATTATTTACAAATTAAATTAAATTATTTTCAAATTAAATTTAAATATTTTCTAATTTAATTAAATAATTTACAAAATAAATTATTTTTATATTTAATTAAATTATATTCAATTTAAAATAAATTATTTTCAAATTAAATTAAATTATATTCAAATTAAATTAAATTATTTTCAAATGAAATAAAATTATTTTTAAATGAAAATAAATTATTTTTAAATTAAAATAAATTATTTTCAAATTAAATAAAATTATTTTTAAATGTAATTAAATTACATTATTTTTAAATTTAATTAAGTTAAATTATTTTTAAATTAAATTAAATTATTTTCAAATTAAATTAAAGTATTTTTAAATTATATTATTTTTAAATTAAAATAAATTATTTTCAAATTAAATTAAATTATTTTTAAATTTAATTAAATTAGATTATTTAAAAAAAAAAAATTATTTTCAAAATAAATTAAATTATTTTCAAATTAAATTATTTTTAAATTTAAAAATAAATTATTTTTAAATTTGATTGAAATAAATTATTTTTAAATTAAATTAAATTATTTTCAAAATAAATAAAATTAATTTTAAATTAAATTATTTTTAAATTGAAATAAATTATTTTCAAATAAAATTAAATTATTTTTAAATCTATTTAAATGAGATTATTTAAAAAAAAATATTTATTTTTAAATTAAATTAAATTATTTTTATATTAAATTAAATTATTATCAAAGTAATTTAAATTATTTTTAAATTAAAGTTAATTATTTTTAAATTAAATTATAATGTTTTTAAATTTTATTAAATTAAATATTTTTCTAAAAAAAAAGTTAAATAAAATTATTTAAAAAAAAAGTTAATTATTTTTATATTTAATTAAATTATTTACAAATTAAAATAAATTATTTTTAAATTTAATTATATTATTTACAAATTAAATTAAATTATTTTTAAATTAAATTATTTTTAAATTTAATTGAATTATTTACAAATTAAATTAAATTTTTATCAAAGTAAATTAAATTATTTTTAAATTAAATTTAATTAATTTTAAATTAATTTAAATAATTCTTAAATTTTATTAAATTAAATATTTTTTAAATTAAATTAAATTATTTTCAAATTAAATTATTTTTAAATTTAATTAAATTACATTATTTAAAAAAAAAGTTAAATTATTTTCAAAATAAATTAAAATTATTTTTTAATTTAATTAAATTAAATTATTTTCAAATTAAATTAAATTATTTTTAAATTAAATTAAATTATTTTCATATTGAATTAAATTAGTTTTAAATTAAATAATTTTTAAATTAAATTAAATTCTTTTCAAATTAAATTCAATTATTTTTAAATATAATTAAATTATTTACAAATTAAAATAATTTATTTTTAAATTTAATTAAATTATTCACAAATTAAATTAAATTATTTTCAAATTAAATTATGTTTAAATTTAATTAAATGATTTACAAATTAAATTAAATTATTATCAAAGTAAATTAAATTATTTTTAAATTAAATTTAATTAGTTTTAAATTAAATTAAATTATTTTTAAATTTTATTAAATTAAATCCTTTTCAAATTAGATTAAATTATTTTTAAATTTAAATAAATTAAATTATTTAAAAAAAAAGTTAAATTATTTTCAAATTAAATTAAATTATTTTCAAAATAAATTAAATTATTTTTAAATTTAATTAAATTAAATTATTTTCAAATTAAATTAAATTATTTTCAAATTAAATTAAATTATTTTCATTTAAAATTAAATTATTTTTAAAATTAATAATTTTCAAATTAAATTAAATTATTTTCAAATTAAATTAAATTATTTTCAAATTAAATTAAATTATTTTTAAATTTAATTAAATTATTTACAAATTAAAATAAATTATTTTAAAATTTAATTAAATTATTTACAAATTAAATTTAATTATTCTCAAATTAAATTATTTTGAAATTTAATTGAATTATTTTCAAATTAAAATAAACTATTTTCAAAATAAAATAAATTATTTTTAAATTTAATTCAACTAAATTATTTTCAAATTAAATTAAATTATTTTCAAATTAAATTAAATTATTTTCATATTAAATTAAATTATTTTTAAATTAAATAATTTTCAAATTAAATTAAATTATTTTCAAATCAAAATTAATTTTTTTTCAAATTAAATTAAATTATTTTCAAAATAAATTAAAATATTTTTAAATTTAATTAAATTAAATTATTTTCAAATTAAATTAAATTATTTTTAAATTAAATAATTTTCAAATTAAAATAAATAATTTTCAAAATTATCTAAATTATTTTCAAATTAAATTAAATTATTTTCAAATTAAATTAAATTATTTTCAAATTAAATTAAATTATTTTCAAATTAAATTAAATTATTTTCATATTAAATTTAATTATTTTTAAATTAAATAATTTTCAAATTAGAATAAATTATTTTAAAATTAAATTAAATTTTTTTCATATTAAATTAAATTATTTTCAAATTAAATTAAATTATTTTCAAATTAAATTAACTCATTTTCAAATTACATTTAATTCTTTTTAAATTAAATTATTTTCAAATTAAAATAAATTAATTTAAATTTACTTATTTTTAAATTTATTTAAATTAAATTATTTAAAAAAAAATTATTTTTAAATTAAATTAAATTATTTTCAAATTAAATTAATTTATTTTCAAATTAAATTAAATTATTTTCAAATGAAATTAAATTATTTTCAAATTAAATTAAATTATTTACAAATTAAATTAAATTATTTTCAAATTAAATTTAATTATTTTCTAATTTGATTAAATTTTTTACAAATTAAATTATTTTTATATTTATTTAAATTATTTACAAAATAAAATAAGATATTTTCAAATTAAATTAAAATATTTTCAAAACAAAATAAATTATTTTCAAATTAAGTTCAATTATTTTAAATTAAATTCAATTATTTTTAAATTAAATTATTTTTAAATTCAAATAAATTATTTTTTAATTAAAATAAATTTTTTTAAATTAAAATAAATTATTTTTAAATTTAATTAAATTTACTTATTTACAAATTAAATTAAATTATTTTCAAAATAAATTAAATTATTTTTAAACTTAATTAAATTATTTTCAAAATAAAATAAATTATTTTCAAATTAAAATAAATTATTTTAAAATTTAATTAAATTTAATTATTTAAAAAAAAAAATTATTTACAAATTAAATTTAATTATTTTCAAATTAAATTATTTTGAAATTTAATTGAATTATTTTCAAATTAAAATAAACTATTTTCAAAATAAATTAAATTATTTTTAAATTTAATTCAATTAAATTATTTTCAAATTAAAGTAAATTATTTTCAAATTAAATTAAATTATTTTCATATTAAATTAAATTATTTTTAAATTAAATAATTTTCAAATTAAATTAAATTATTTTCAAATTAAATTAAATTTTTTTCCAATTAAATTAAATTATTTTCATATTAAATTAAATTATTTTTAAATTAAATAATTTTCAAATCAAAATAAATAATTTTCAAATCAAAATAAATAATTTTCAAAATAATCTAAATTATTTTCAAATTAAATTAAATTATTTTCAAATTAAATTAAATTATTTTCAAAATAAATTAAATTATTTTCAAATTAAATTAAATTATTTTTATATTAAATTTAATTATTTTTAAATTAAATACTTTTCAAATTAGAATAAATTATTTTCAAATTAAATTTAATTTTTTTCATATTAAATTAAATTATTTTCAAATTAAATTAAATTATTTTCAAATTAAATTAACTTATTTTTAAATTACATTTAATTATTTTTAAATTAAATTATTTTCAAATTAAAATAAATTAATTTAAATTTAAATTTACTTATTTTTAAATTTATTTAAATTAAATTATTAAAAAAAATAAATTATTTTTAAATTAAATTAAATTATTTTCAAATTAAATTAATTTATTTTCAAATTAAATTAAATTATTTTCAAATTAAATTAAATTATTTTCAAATTAAGTTAAATTATTTACAAATGAAATTAAATTATTTTCAAATTAAATTTAATTATTTTCTAATTTGATTAAATTTTTTACAAATAAAATTATTTTTAAATTTATTTAAATTATTTACAAATTAAAATAAGATATTTTCAAATTAAATTAAAATATTTTTAAAACAAAATAAATTATTTTCAAATTAAATTCAATTATTTTAAATTAAATTTAATTATTTTTAAATTAAATTATTTTTAAATTAAAATAAATTATTTTTGAATTAAAATAATTTTTTTTTAAATTAAAATAAATTATTTTTAAATTTAATTAAATTTACTTATGTACAAATTAAATTAAATTATTTTCAAATTAAATTAAATTATTTTAAACTTAATTAAATTATTTTCTAAATAATATAAATTATTTTCAAATTAAAATAAATTATTTTCAAATTTAATTAAATTAAATTATTTAAAAGAAAAAAATTATTTTTAAAATAAATAAAATTATTTTCAAAATAAATTAAATTATTTCTAAATTTAATTAAATTAAATTATTTTTAAATTAAATTATTTTCAAATTAAATTAAATTATTTTCAAATTAAATTCAACTTTTTTTAAAATATAATTAAATTATTTACAAATTAAAATAATTTATTTTTAAATTTAATTAAATTATTCACAAATTAAATTAAATTATTTTCAAATTAAATTATTTTTAAATTTAATTAAATGATTTACAAATTAAATTAAATTATTATCAAAGTAAATTAAATTATTTTTATATTAAATTTAATTAGTTTTAAATTAAATTAAATTATTTTCAAATTAAATTAAATTATTTTCATTTTAAATTAAATTATTTTTAAAATTAATAATTTTCAAATTAAATTAAATTATTTTCAAATTAAATTAAACTATTTTCAAATTAAATTAAATTATTTTTGAATTTAATTAAATTATTTACAAACTAAAATAAATTATTTTTAAATTTAATTAAATTATTTGCAAATTAAATTTAATTATTTTCAAATTAAATTATTTTGAAATTTAATTAAATTATTTTCAAATTATAATAAACTATTTTCAAAATAAATTAAATTAATTTTAAATTTAATTCAATTAAATTATTTTCAAATTAAATTAAATTATTTTCAAATTAAATTAAATTATTTTCATATTAAATTAAATTATTTTTAAATTAAAATTATTTAATATATTTATAATTATAATTTAATTAAATTATAAATTATATATTAAATTATAATTTAATTAAATTAAATTATTTTCAAATTAAATTAAATTTTTTTCA
This sequence comes from Phosphuga atrata, assembly GCA_944588485.1. Lineage (NCBI taxonomy): Eukaryota > Metazoa > Arthropoda > Insecta > Coleoptera > Silphidae > Phosphuga > Phosphuga atrata. Next base: position 414,295 of record CALYMW010000422.1, on the reverse strand, counting down.
AATTAAATTAAATTATTTTCATATTAAATTAAATTATTTTTAAATTAAATAATTTTCAAATTAAAATAAATAATTTTCAAAATAAACTAAATTATTTTCACATTAAATTAAATTATTTTCATATTAAATTAAATTATTTTTAAATTAAATTAAATTATTTTCAAATTAAATTAAATTATTTTCAAATTAAATTTAATTATTTTTAAATTAAATAATTTTCAAATTAGTATAAATTATTTTCAAATTAAATTAAATTATTTTCATATTAAATTAAATTATTTTCAAATTAAATTAAATTATTTTCAAATTAAATTAACTTATTTTCAAATTACATTTAATTATTTTTAAATTAAATTATTTTCAAATTAAAATAAATTAATTTAAATTTAAATTTACTTATTTTTAAATTTATTTAAATTAAATTATTAAAAAAAAATTATTTTTAAATTAAATTAAATTATTTTCAAATTAAATTAATTTATTTTCAAATTAAATTAAATTATTTTCAAATTAAATTAATTTATTTTCAAATTAAATTAAAATATTTTCAAAACAAAATAAATTATTTACAAATTAAATTCAATTATTTTAAATTAAATTAAATTATTTTTAAATTAAAATAAATTATTTTTGAATTAAAACAATTTTTTTTTAAATTAAAATAAATTATTTTTAAATTTAATTAAATTTACTTATTTTCAAATTAAATTAAATTATTTTCAAATTAAATTAAATTATTTTTAAACTTAATTAAATTATTTTCAAAATAAAATAAATTATTTTCAAATTAAAATAAATTATTTTAAAATTTAATTAAATTAAATTATTTAAAAAAAAAAAATTATTTTTAAAATAAATAAAATTATTTTCAAAATAATATAAATTATTTCTAAATTTAATTAAATTAAATTATTTTTAAATTAAATTAAATTATTTTCAAATTAAATTAAATTATTTTCAAATTAAATTAAATTATTTATAAATTAATGTTTTCAAATTAAAATAAATTATTTTTAAATTAAATTAAATTATTTTTAAATTAAATTAAATTATTTTCAAATATAATTAAATTATTTACAAATTAAATTAAATTAGTTTCAAATTAAATTAAATTATTTTTAAATTTAATTACCCTATTTTCAAATTAAATTTAATTATTTTGAATTAAAATAAATCATTTTCAAATTAAATTTACTAATTTTTAAATTTATTTAAATTAAATTATTTTCAAAACAAATTAAATTATTTTCAAATTAAATTAAATTATTTTCAAATTTAATTAATTTATTTTCAAATTAAATTAAATTATTTTAAAATTAAAATAAATTATTCAAATTAAATTTTAATTTTAATATTAATATTAATTAATTTAGATTTAATTAAGTTATTTTCAAATTAACTTAAATTATTTACAAATTAAATTAAATTATTTACAAATTAAATTTAATTATTTTCTAATTTGATTAAATTATTTACAAATTAAATTATTTTTATATTTAATTAAATTATAGTAAAATTAAAATAAATTATTTGCAAATTAAATTAAATTATTTTCAAATTAAATTAAACTATTTTCAAATTAAATTAAATTATTTTTAAATTAAATTATTTTTAAATTAAAATAAATAAATTATTTTCAAATTAAAATAAATTATTTTCAAATGAAATAAAATTATTTTTAAATTTAATTTAATTAAAATATTTACAAATTACATTAAATTATTTTTAAATTAAATTAAATTATTTTTAAATTAAATTATTTTTAAATTAAAATAAATTATTTTCAAATTAAATTAAATTATTTTTAAATTTAATTAATTTAAATTGTTAAAAAAAGCCAGATATCAAGACGTTCGACTCGCTACTAGCCTCCGGGGGCCTATTTTTTATGAATAAGCACTACCCCGTATCTCCCAGCACCCCACCTCCTCCCATCCCTAGCCCCTGCACAAAGTGCCAGTTATTTGACCACGCAAGTGAAAATTGCACCACTCCTATCAAATGTCAAAAATGCAGCGGTCCTCATGACACCGACAAATCTTCCGTCTTCTCTGCCTGCGAAATGCACATCATGTGGATCTCCCGACCATGCAGCGTGGTCACCGAAATGCCCAAACCGACCCAAAACTCCCATCGATGGAGTCCCAAATGTCAAAATAAGAAGCACGACCAAAAAATCTGCCGAACTACCTACTGAAGTCACCCAAAACCCAAGAATCCACTTAGCACTCACCATTCATGACTACATAATTAATACATACACAATGGAAATGAATCTACCTGGCAACACAAACCGCGAGGATCTAATTCAAAAGCTGAACAAGCGCTTCATATCAGAATACCAAATTGATACTCATCCCTTTTTTTCAGGAAATAGAATGTACATACTTATGTTTGACCTAACCTCCCCTGACTCCGACACCCCCACCCTTACGACCGATGAAACATCCCAATCAGTTGTAAATATCGATGGACAAGTTAAGATTAACTTACGCCAACATCAATTCCTACAACAGTAAAAGACTTTTAATAGACAGCTTTACAGAGACAAATAACATTGACATACATTTATTTGTAGAGACAAAGACGGGACCCGACAGTATCCTCACCTTTAGAGACTGGTCTACTTTGGCAAAACACGGAAATGCAATTACTAGCAAGGCAAGGGGGGAGCCCCTCAATGATTGTCTCCATTTCACTATCCCCTTCCACAATAAAAAGAAAATCCACATATTCCTGGTATACATCCATCCTCACTCCACGATTGAGCGGAATATCCTAACAATGGCATCACTGTTTGAATATTCACTCATCGTCGGCGATTTTAATATCAACAAAATTAAAATCCGTCAGATCCAATCCTTCTTAAGCAACTCCCTCTTTGTTCGCCGTCACACCAACCCCACATTCATAATGCCCCAAAATAAGGATACTACTCCCGACTTATTACTCCACACCTCTAACCTCGTCAATTCTATAAGTGATATTACCCTGTCCCCCGACCTTGGCTCAGATCATTTGGCTATCACGTTCTCTATCAACCTTAACCACATCCCTCCCCTGGTTAGTCATCCTACTAAAATAAATCTCAACCTTACAAACATCCCAAGAGTCAGCTCCAAAATCCTATCCTATATAAACACCACATACTCCAACAACCTTTCCCTAAACGACGTTGACGAATTCCAGTCCCTCCTGACAAATTTAATCGTGAAACACTCCCCAAATCCAAAACCAATTTTCACAAACCAACTCTGCCTCCCTTCATCTTGACGCTAATTAAACAAAAACGATCACTATACCGAATATACTGCAGAACAGAAGACAGTTCTTTAAAATCTAATATGAATAGACTAAATAAAGACATACATAGACTTATCTTCCAGTTTCGAACCAACAAGTGGTTGTCAGTCTGTCAAGAAATAGAAAACGACGCAGGACGAACATACTGGGACAAAATTAAAAAGATTACCAAATACTGCCCATCATTCTATATCCCCGACATCTCCTATAATAACCAACAGTACTCCTCTGACTCCGAAAAAGCGTCCCTCTTTTCCAAACACTTTAAAGATTCATTTAGCCCCTCTAAATCTCCCTCATTTGATAAACATAACTACGACAGAGTAAACACATGGTACAATGACTACTTTAAAAATGACAAAACAGACCTGGACGAAATAACCTACGACGAATACCTTCCTGCTCTCTTCCATGGCAAAAATAGTGCACCCGGCCCCGACCTAGTTAAAAAATCCTTACTTAGAAACCTTACCGATGATATCCATCTCCACATTATTAAATTGTTCAACGTCTGCCTCTATAAAAGATCCTTTCCCAAATGTTGGAAAAAAGGTATAATTGTCACCATCCCAAAACCTCATCAAAATCATTCCTTGCTAAATAGTTACCGCCCAATTACCCTCCTTCCAGTGCTAGGCAAAATCCTAGAGCAAATCCTCAAAAATAGATTATGGAATCTGCTCAAAAACTCCATTCCATTATCAATTCGAATTCAAGCCTTCCCACTCCACCATCCACCCCCTATATATCCTCACCAATAACATACAAACCGCATACCTCCGTAAAGATCATTCTGCTGCCCTATTCCTAGATATAAACAAAGCGTTTGACTGTGTGTGGCATGCCGGCCTCCTGTTCAAAATACACAAACTAAATGTCCCTCCGTATCTCATTTATATCCCTAAACATTTCCTCCATGACAGATCCCTCCAAATTAAAATAAATAACGCCCTCTCCTCTGAATTTTCCCCTCTCCAAGGTCTTCCCCAAGGTTCCCCCCTTTCTCCCTTACTTTATAACATATACTGCCACGACATTTACATCCACAACCTTGCAGACAAATCCCAAATCAACCTCTCCGCCTATATCCTTCAATACGCCGACGACACCGCCCTCATATCCCACAATAAAACCCTCAAAAAAAACGACGGACGAACTACAAACCCTCACGGACAGAACCCTAATTTGGTTTAACCTATGGAGACTCACTACAAATCCTTCCAAATGCCAACTAATCATCCCGAATCACATAATCTCCCCCAATTCTCCACATATCCACCTAGACAACATTGACGTAACACCGACTCCACATATTAAATGCCTTGGTATAACATTCGACAATAAACTGAAATTCAACATCGATGCAAAAATACGTAAGACCAAAACTATACAACGAAGCAAACATTTCCGCTCTTTGACCCAAGGAAACCAAGGTATCTCCATCCAAGATTTACAAAGCCATATGCAGACCTATCCTCGACTACGGACACATAATAATGACTATTACCAACAAAAAAACCTACAGCATACTGGAAACAGCCGAACGAACAGCATTACGTACTATCTCCAAATTACGACATCCTAATAACATCCTCCATAACCCTTCCATTGAACTCCTTTACAGACTCACCCAAAATCCGAGACTCTGCGATAGACACAAACGACTACTGACCAAATACAAAGAAACCAACATTCACTGGACCATCACAAACCACCTATGCATCAGACGTGACCCTAATAAACCCTCCTGCAGACACCCACTCCTGACACTCCACGAATCACTATACGACTGAACTCATAACCTGTTGATCCTGCTTTTTTTTTAATCTTGTTTTGTATCCTTTATAATAACTGTATTTTTTTTTTGTATATATTAAATCATTAATTTTATCTGTGTGCAATTACCGGGCGGAAAGACCTAGTGGTCGATAGCCTTTTGTAGACTTTGTTTTCAATAAATATTTCTTCTTCTATAAAATTATTTTCAAATTAAATTAATTCATTATCAAATTTAAATAAATTATATTTAAATTAATCTTAATTATTTTTAAATTAATTTTAAATTTTATTAAATTAAATATTTTTCAAATTAAATTTAATTATTTTCAAATTAAATTAAATTATTTTTAAATTAAATTATTTTTTAATTTAATTAAATTATTTACAAATTAATTTAAATTATTTTCAAATTAAATTAAATTATGTTCAAATTAAGTTAAACTATTTTTAAATTAAATTAAATTATTTTCAAAAAATATAAAATTATTTTCAAATTAAATTAAATTATTTTTAAATTAAATTAAATTATTTTTAAATTTAAATAAATTATTTACAAAATAAATTAAATTATTTTCAAATTAAATTTAATTATTTTTAAATTTAATTAAAATAAATTATTTTCAACAAAAAAAAATTATTTTCAAAATAAAAAATAAATATTTTTGAAATTAAAATAATAAATTATTTTTAAATTAAATTAAATAATTTTTAAATTTAATTAAACTATCTACAAATTAAATTAAATTATGTTCAAATTAAATTAAATTGTTTTTAAATTAAATTAAATTATTTTCAAATTAAATTATTTCTAAACTTAATTAAATTATTTTCAAATTAAAAGAAAATAATTTTCAAATTAAATTAAATTATTTTTAAATTTACATTAATTAAATTATTTTCAAAATAAATTAAATTATTTTCAAATTAAATTAAATTATTTTCAAACTAAATTAAATTATTTTCAAATTAAATTAAATTATTTTTAAATTTAATTAAATTAAATTATTTTCAAATTAAATTAAATTAATAACAAATTAAATTTAATTATTTAAAAAAAAAAAAAATTATTTACAAATTAAATTAATTTGTTTTCAAAGTAAATTAAATTATTTCGAAATTTAATTGATTTATTTTCAAATTAAAATATACTATTTTAAAAAAAAACTAAATTATTTTTAAATTTATTTAAATTAAGTTATTTTCAAATTAAATTAAATTATTTTCAAATAAAATTAGATTATTTTCATATTAAATTAAATTGTTTTTAATTTAAATAATTTTCAAATTAAAATAAATTATTTTCAAATTAATTTGATTTATTTTCAAAAAAATTAAATTATTTTTTAATTTAATTAAATTATTTACAAATTAAATTAAATTATTTTCAAATTAAATTAAATTATTTTTAAATTTAATTAAATTATTTTCAAATTAAAATAAATTATTTTCAAATTAAATTAAATTATTTTTAAATTTACATAAATTAAATTATTTTCAAATTAAATTAAATTATTTTCAAACTAAATTAAATTATTTTCAAATTAAATTTAATTATTTAAAAAAAAAAAAAATTATTTACAAATTAAATTAAATTATTTTCAAAGTAAAATAAATTATTTTGAAATAAAATTTACTTATTTTTAAATTTATTTAAATTAAATTATTTTTAAATTAAAATTAATTATTTTTAAATTAAATTATATTATTTTCAAATTAAATTAAATTATTTTCAAATTAAGTTAAATTATTTTTATATTTAATTAAATTAGATTATTAAAAAAATATATAAAATTATTATTATATATTTAATATTATTATATTAAATAAATTATTTTTTAAATTAATTAAACTATTTTCAAGTTTTATTAAATTAAATATTTTTCAAATAAAATTAAATTATTTTTAAATTAAATTAAATTGTATTTAGATTAAATTAAATTATTTTCAAATTTAATTAAATTATTTCCAAATTAAAGTAAATTATTTCCAAATTAAATTAAATTATTTTCAAATTAAGTTAAATTATTTTTTAATTTAATTAAATTAAATTATTTTAAAAAAATATAAAATTATTTTCAAGTTAAATTAAGTTATTGTTAAATTAAATTAAATTATTTATTAATTTAATTAAATTATTAACATATTAAATTATATAAAAAATATAAATTATAATAGTATAAAATTATATATAAATTAAATTATATTGTTTTTAAATTTTATTAAATTAAATATTTTTCTAAAAAAAAGTTAAATAAAATTATTTAAAAAAAAGATAAATTATTTTCAAATTAAATTAAATTATTTACAAATTAAATTAAATTATTTTTATATTTAATTAAATTATTTACAAATTAAAATAAATTATTTTTAAATTTAATTAAATTATTTACAAATTAAATTAAATTATTTTTAAATTAAATTATTTTTAAATTTAATTGAATTATTTACAAATTAAATTAAATTATTATCAAAGTAAATTAAGGTATTTTTTAATTAAATTAAATTATTTTTAAATTTTATTAAATAAAATATTTTTCAAATTAAATTAAATTATTTTTAAATTTTATTAAATTAAATTATTTAAAAAAAAAGTTAAATTATTTTCAAATTAAATTAAATTATTTTCCAAATAAATTAAATTATTTTTAAATTTAATTAAATTAAATTATTTTCAAATTAAATTAAATTATTTTCAAATTAAATTAAATTATTTTCATATTAAATTAAATTATTTTTAAAATTAATAATTTTCAAATTAAATTAAATTATTTTCAAATTAAATTAAATTATTTTCAAATTAAATTGAATTATTTTTAAATTTAATTAAATTATTTACAAATTAAAATAAATTAGTTTTAAATTTAATTAAATTATTTACAAATTAAATTAAATTATTTTCGAATTAAATTATTTTGAAATTTAATTGAATTATTTTCAAATTAAAATAAACTATTTTCAAAATAAATTAAATTATTTTTAAATTTAATTCAATTAAATTATTTTTAAATTAAATTAAATTATTTTTAAATTAAATTAAATTATTTTCATATTAAATTAAATTATTTTTAAATTAAATAATTTTCAAATTAAATTAAATTATTTTCAAAATAAATTAAATTTTTTTTAAATTAAATTAAATTATTTTCATATTAAATTAAATTATTTTTAAATTAAATAATTTTCAAATTAAAATAAATAATTTTCAAAATAAACTAAATTATTTTCAAATTAAATTAAATTATTTTCAAATTAAATTAAATTATTTTCAAATTAAATTAAATTTTTTTCAATTTAAAATAAATTATTTTCATATTAAATTTAATTATTTTTAAATTAAATAATTTTCAAATTAGTATAAATTATTTTCAAATTAAATTAAATAATTTTCATATTAAATTAACTTATTTTCAAATTACATTTAATTATTTATAAATTAAATTATTTTCACATTAAAATAAATTACTTTAAAATTAAATTTACTTATTTTTAAATTTATTTAAATTAAATTATTATTAAAAAAAATAATATTTCAAATTAAATTAAATATTTTCAAATTAAATTAATTTATTTTCAAATTAAATTAAATTATTTTCAAAGTAAATGAAATTATTTTCAAAATAAATTAAATTATTTTTAAATTTAATTAAATTAAATTATTTTCAAATTAAATTAAATTATTTTCAAATTAAATTAAAATATTTTTATATTAAATTAAATTATTTTTAAAATTAATAATTTTCAAATTAAATTAAATTATTTTCATATTAACTTAAATTATTTTTAAATTAAATAATTTTAAAATTAAAATAAATTATTTACTAATTAAATTAAATTATTTTTAAATTAAATTAAATTATTTTTAAATTTAATTAAATTATTTACAAATTAAATTAAATTATTTTTAAAATAAATTATTTTCAAATTAAATAAATTGTTTTCAAATTAAATTCACTTATTTTTAAATTTATTTAAATTAAATTATTATTAAAAAAAAAAATATTTTCAAATTAAATTAAATTATTTTCAAATTAGATTAATTTATTTTCAAATTACATTATTTTTAAATTAAATTAAATTATTTTCAAATAAAATTAAATTTATTTTTAATTCAAATATTTATCAAATTAAATTAAATTATTTTCAAATTAAATTAAATTATTTACAAATTAAATTAAATTATTTTCAAATTAAATTTAAATATTTTCTAATTTAATTAAATGATTTACAAAATAAATTATTTTTATATTTAATTAAATTATATTCAATTTAAAATAAATTATTTTCAAATTAAATTAAATTATTTTCAAATTAAATTAAATTATTTTTAAATTAAAATAAATTATTTTCAAATTGAAATAATTTTTTTTCAAATTAAATAAAATTATTTTTAAATTTAATTAAATTAAATTATTTTTAAATTAATTAAAATTATTTTCAAATTAATTTAAATTATTTTTAAATTTAATTGAATTAAATTATTTTTAAATTAAATTAAATTATTTTCAAAATAAATAAAATTATTTTTAAATTGAATTATTTTTACATTAAAATAAATTATTTTCAAATTAAATTAAATTATTTTCATATTAAATTAAATTATTTTTAAATTAAAATAAATTATTTTCAAATTGAAATAAATTATTTTTAAATTAAATAAAATTATTTTTAAATTTAATTAAATTAAATTATTTTTAAATTTAATTAAATTAAATTATTTTTAAATTTAATTAAATTAAATTATTTTTAAATTAAATTAAATTATTTTCAAATTAAATTAAATTATTTGTAAATTAAATTAAATTATTTTTAAATTTAATTAAATTATTTACAAATTAAATTAAATTATTTTTAAAATAAATTATTTTCAAATTAAATAAATTGTTTTCAAATTAAATTCACTTATTTTTAAATTTATTTAAATTAAATTATTATTAAAAAAAAAAATATTTTCAAATTAAATTAAATTATTTTCAAATTAGATTAATTTATTTTCAAATTACATTATTTTTAAATTAAATTAAATTATTTTCAAATTAAATTAAATTATTTGTAAATTTAATTAAATTATTTTTAAATTTAATTGAATTAAATTATTTTAAATTAAATTAAATTATTTTCAAAATAAATAAAATTATTTTTAAATTAAATTATTTTTAGATTAAAATAAATTATTTTCAAATAAAATTAAATTATTTTTAAATCTAATTAAATTAGATTATTTAAAAAAAATAATTATTTTTAAATTAAATTAAATTATTTTCATATTAAATTAAATTATTATCAAAGTAATTTAAATTATTTTTAAATTAAAGTTAATTATTTTTAAATTAAATTATATTGTTTTTAAATTTTATTAAATTAAATATTTTTCTAAAAAAAAAGTTAAATAAAATTATTTAAAAAAAAGCTAAATTATTTTCAAAATAAATTAAATTATTTACAAATTAAATTAAATTATTTTTATATTTAATTAAATTATTTACAAATTAAAATAAATTATTTTTAAATTTAATTAAATTAAATTATTTTCAAATTAAATTAAATTTTTTTCAATTTAAAATAAATTATTTTCATATTAAATTTAATTATTTTTAAATTAAATAATTTTCAAATTAGTATAAATTATTTTCAAATTAAATTAAATAATTTTCATATTAAATTAAATTATTTTCAAATTAAATTAAATTATTTTCAAATTAAATTAACTTATTTTCAAATTACATTTTATTATTTATAAATTAAATTATTTTCAAATTAAAATAAATTACTTTAAAATTAAATTTACTTATTTTTAAATTTATTTAAATTAAATTATTATTAAAAAAAATAATATTTCAAATTAAATTAAATTATTTTCAAATTAAATTAATTTATTTTCAAATTAAATTAAATTATTTTCAAAGTAAATTAAATTATTTTCAAAATAAATTAAATTATTTTTAAATTTAATTAAATTAAATTATTTTCAAATTAAATTAAATTATTTTCAAATTAAATTAAATTATTTTTATATTAAATTAAATTATTTTTAAAATTAATAATTTTCAAATTAAATTAAATTATTTTCATATTAACTTAAATTATTTTTAAATTAAATAATTTTAAAATTAAAATAAATTATTTACTAATTAAATTAAATTATTTTTAAATTAAATTAAATTATTTTTAAATTTAATTAAATTATTTACAAATTAAATTAAATTATTTTTAAAATAAATTATTTTCAAATTAAAATAAATTGTTTTCAAATTAAATTCACTTATTTTTAAATTTATTTAAATTAAATTATTATTAAAAAAAAAAAATATTTTCAAATTAAATTAAAATATTTTCAAATTAGAATAATTTATTTCAAAATTACATTATTTTTAAATTAAATTAAATTATTTTCAAATAAAATTAAATTTATTTTTAATTCAAATATTTTTCAAATTAAATTAAATTATTTTCAAATTAAATTAAATTATTTACAAATTAAATTAAATTATTTTCAAATTAAATTTAAATATTTTCTAATTTAATTAAATGATTTACAAAATAAATTATTTTTATATTTAATTAAATTACATTCAATTTAAAATAAATTATTTTCAAATTAAATTAAATTATTTTCAAATTAAATTAAATTATTTTTAAATTAAAATAAATTATTTTCAAATTGAAATAAATTTTTTTCAAATTAAATAAAATTATTTTTAAATTTAATTAAATTAAATTATTTTTAAATTAAATTAAATTATTTTCAAATTAAATTAAATTATTTTTAAATTTAATTGAATTAAATTATTTTTAAATTAAATTAAATTATTTTCAAAATAAATAAAATTATTTTTAAATTGAATTATTTTTACATTAAAATAAATTATTTTCAAATTAAATTAAATTATTTTCATATTAAATTAAATTATTTTTAAATTAAAATAAATTATTTTCAAATTGAAATAAATTATTTTTAAATTATATAAAATTATTTTTAAATTTAATTAAATTAAATTATTTTTAAATTTAATTAAATTAAATTATTTTTAAATTTAATTAAATTAAATTATTTTTAAATTAAATTAAATTATTTTCAAATTAAATTAAATTATTTGTAAATTTAATTAAATTATTTTTAAATTTAATTGAATTAAATTATTTTAAATTAAATTAAATTATTTTCAAAATAAATAAAATTATTTTTAAATTAAATTATTTTTAGATTAAAATAAATTATTTTCAAATAAAATTAAATTATTTTTAAATCTAATTAAATTAGAATATTTAAAAAAAATAATTATTTTTAAATTAAATTAAATTATTTTCATATTAAATTAAATTATCATCAAAGTAATTTAAATTATTTTTAAATTAAAGTTAATTATTTTTAAATTAAATTATTTTTTAAATTTTATTAAATTAAAAATTTTCTAAAAAAAAAGTTAAATAAAATTATTTAAAAAAAAGCTAAATTATTTTCAAAATAAATTAAATTATTTACAAATTAAATTAAATTATTTTTATATTTAATTAAATTATTTACAAATTAAAATAAATTATTTTTAAATTTAATTAAATTATTTACAAATTAAATTATTTTTAAATTAAATTATTTTTAAATTTAATTGAATTGTTTACAAATTTAATTAAATTATTATCAAAGTAAATTAAATTATTTTTAAATTTTATTAAATTAAATATTTTTCAAATTAAATTAAATTATTTTCAAATTAAATTATTTTTAAATTTAATTAAATTAAATTATTTAAAAAAAAAGTTAAATTATTTTCAAATTAAATTAAATTATTTTCAAAATAATTTAAATTATTTTTTAATTTAATTAAATTACATTATTTTCAAATTAAATTAAATTGTTTCAAATTAAATTAATTTATTTTCATATTAAATTAAATTATTTTTAAAATAAATAATTTTCAAATTAAATTAAATTATTTTAAAATTAATTAAATTATTTTTAAATTAAATTAAATTATTTTTAAATTAAATTAAATTATTTTCAAATTAAATTAAATTATTTGTAAATTTAATTAAATTATTTTTAAATTTAATTGAATTAAATTATTTTAAATTAAATTAAATTATTTTCAAAATAAATAAAATTATTTTTAAATTAAATTATTTTTAGATTAAAATAAATTATTTTCAAATAAAATTAAATTATTTTTAAATCTAATTAAATTAGATTATTTAAAAAAAATAATTATTTTTAAATTAAATTAAATTATTTTCATATTAAATTAAATTATTATCAAAGTAATTTAAATTATTTTTAAATTAAAGTTAATTATTTTTAAATTAAATTATATTGTTTTTAAATTTTATTAAATTAAATATTTTTCTAAAAAAAAAGTTAAATAAAATTATTTAAAAAAAGCTAAATTATTTTCAAAATAAATTAAATTATTTACAAATTAAATTAAATTATTTTTATATTTAATTAAATTATTTACAAATTAAAATAAATTATTTTTAAATTTAATTAAATTAAATTATTTTCAAATTAAATTAAATTTTTTTCAATTTAAAATAAATTATTTTCATATTAAATTTAATTATTTTTAAATTAAATAATTTTCAAATTAGTATAAATTATTTTCAAATTAAATTAAATAATTTTCATATTAAATTAACTTATTTTCAAATTACATTTAATTATTTATAAATTAAATTATTTTCACATTAAAATAAATTACTTTAAAATTAAATTTACTTATTTTTAAATTTATTTAAATTAAATTATTATTAAAAAAAATAATATTTCAAATTAAATTAAATATTTTCAAATTAAATTAATTTATTTTCAAATTAAATTAAATTATTTTCAAAGTAAATGAAATTATTTTCAAAATAAATTAAATTATTTTTAAATTTAATTAAATTAAATTATTTTCAAATTAAATTAAATTATTTTCAAATTAAATTAAAATATTTTTATATTAAATTAAATTATTTTTAAAATTAATAATTTTCAAATTAAATTAAATTATTTTCATATTAACTTAAATTATTTTTAAATTAAATAATTTTAAAATTAAAATAAATTATTTACTAATTAAATTAAATTATTTTTAAATTAAATTAAATTATTTTTAAATTTAATTAAATTATTTACAAATTAAATTAAATTATTTTTAAAATAAATTATTTTCAAATTAAATAAATTGTTTTCAAATTAAATTCACTTATTTTTAAATTTATTTAAATTAAATTATTATTAAAAAAAAAAATATTTTCAAATTAAATTAAATTATTTTCAAATTAGATTAATTTATTTTCAAATTACATTATTTTTAAATTAAATTAAATTATTTTCAAATAAAATTAAATTTATTTTTAATTCAAATATTTATCAAATTAAATTAAATTATTTTCAAATTAAATTAAATTATTTACAAATTAAATTAAATTATTTTCAAATTAAATTTAAATATTTTCTAATTTAATTAAATGATTTACAAAATAAATTATTTTTATATTTAATTAAATTATATTCAATTTAAAATAAATTATTTTCAAATTAAATTAAATTATTTTCAAATTAAATTAAATTATTTTTAAATTAAAATAAATTATTTTCAAATTGAAATAATTTTTTTTCAAATTAAATAAAATTATTTTTAAATTTAATTAAATTAAATTATTTTTAAATTAAATTAAATTATTTTCAAATTAATTTAAATTATTTTTAAATTTAATTGAATTAAATTATTTTTAAATTAAATTAAATTATTTTCAAAATAAATAAAATTATTTTTAAATTGAATTATTTTTACATTAAAATAAATTATTTTCAAATTAAATTAAATTATTTTCATATTAAATTAAATTATTTTTAAATTAAAATAAATTATTTTCAAATTGAAATAAATTATTTTTAAATTAAATAAAATTATTTTTAAATTTAATTAAATTAAATTATTTTTAAATTTAATTAAATTAAATTATTTTTAAATTTAAATAAATTAAATTATTTTTAAATTAAATTAAATTATTTTCAAATTAAATTAAATTATTTGTAAATTTAATTAAATTATTTTTAAATTTAATTGAATTAAATTATTTTAAATTAAATTAAATTATTTTCAAAATAAATAAAATTATTTTTAAATTAAATTATTTTTAGATTAAAATAAATTATTTTCAAATAAAATTAAATTATTTTTAAATCTAATTAAATTAGATTATTTAAAAAAAATAATTATTTTTAAATTAAATTAAATTATTTTCATATTAAATTAAATTATTATCAAAGTAATTTAAATTATTTTTAAATTAAAGTTAATTATCTTTAAATTAAATTATATTGTTTTTAAATTTTATTAAATTAAATATTTTTCTAAAAAAAAAGTTAAATAAAATTATTTAAAAAAAAGCTAAATTATTTTCAAAATAAATTAAATTATTTACAAATTAAATTAAATTATTTTTATATTTAATTAAATTATTTACAAATTAAAATAAATTATTTTTAAATTTAATTAAATTAAATTATTTTCAAATTAAATTAAATTTTTTTCAATTTAAAATAAATTATTTTCATATTAAATTTAATTATTTTTAAATTAAATAATTTTCAAATTAGTATAAATTATTTTCAAATTAAATTAAATAATTTTCATATTAAATTAAATTATTTTCAAATTAAATTAAATTATTTTCAAATTAAATTAACTTATTTTCAAATTACATTTTATTATTTATAAATTAAATTATTTTCAAATTAAAATAAATTACTTTAAAATTAAATTTACTTATTTTTAAATTTATTTAAATTAAATTATTATTAAAAAAAATAATATTTCAAATTAAATTAAATTATTTTCAAATTAAATTAATTTATTTTCAAATTAAATTAAATTATTTTCAAAGTAAATTAAATTATTTTCAAAATAAATTAAATTATTTTTAAATTTAATTAAATTAAATTATTTTCAAATTAAATTAAATTATTTTCAAATTAAATTAAATTATTTTTATATTAAATTAAATTATTTTTAAAATTAATAATTTTCAAATTAAATTAAATTATTTTCATATTAACTTAAATTATTTTTAAATTAAATAATTTTAAAATTAAAATAATTTATTTACTAATTAAATTAAATTATTTTTAAATTAAATTAAATTATTTTTAAATTTAATTAAATTATTTACAAATTAAATTAAATTATTTTTAAAATAAATTATTTTCAAATTAAAATAAATTGTTTTCAAATTAAATTCACTTATTTTTAAATTTATTTAAATTAAATTATTATTAAAAAAAAAAAATATTTTCAAATTAAATTAAAATATTTTCAAATTAGATTAATTTATTTTCAAATTACATTATTTTTAAATTAAATTAAATTATTTTCAAATAAAATTAAATTTATTTTTAATTCAAATATTTTTCAAATTAAATTAAATTATTTTCAAATTAAATTAAATTATTTACAAATTAAATTAAATTATTTTCAAATTAAATTTAAATATTTTCTAATTTAATTAAATGATTTACAAAATAAATTATTTTTATATTTAATTAAATTTCATTTAATTTAAAATAAATTATTTTCAAATTAAATTAAATTATTTTCAAATTAAATTAAATTATTTTTAAATTAAAATAAATTATTTTCAAATTGAAATAAATTTTTTTCAAATTAAATAAAATTATTTTTAAATTTAATTAAATTAAATTATTTTTAAATTAAATTAAATTATTTTCAAATTAAATTAAATTATTTTTAAATTTAATTGAATTAAATTATTTTTAAATTAAATTAAATTATTTTCAAAATAAATAAAATTATTTTTAAATTGAATTATTTTTACATTAAAATAAATTATTTTCAAATTAAATTAAATTATTTTCATATTAAATTAAATTATTTTTAAATTAAAATAAATTATTTTCAAATTGAAATAAATTATTTTTAAATTATATAAAATTATTTTTAAATTTAATTAAATTAAATTATTTTTAAATTTAATTAAATTAAATTATTTTTAAATTTAATTAAATTAAATTATTTTTAAATTAAATTAAATTATTTTCAAATTAAATTAAATTATTTGTAAATTTAATTAAATTATTTTTAAATTTAATTGAATTAAATTATTTTAAATTAAATTAAATTATTTTCAAAATAAATAAAATTATTTTTAAATTAAATTATTTTTAGATTAAAATAAATTATTTTCAAATAAAATTAAATTATTTTTAAATCTAATTAAATTAGAATATTTAAAAAAAATAATTATTTTTAAATTAAATTAAATTATTTTCATATTAAATTAAATTATTATCAAAGTAATTTAAATTATTTTTAAATTAAAGTTAATTATTTTTAAATTAAATTATTTTTTAAATTTTATTAAATTAAAAATTTTCTAAAAAAAAAGTTAAATAAAATTATTTAAAAAAAAGCTAAATTATTTTCAAAATAAATTAAATTATTTACAAATTAAATTAAATTATTTTTATATTTAATTAAATTATTTACAAATTAAAATAAATTATTTTTAAATTTAATTAAATTATTTACAAATTAAATTATTTTTAAATTAAATTATTTTTAAATTTAATTGAATTGTTTACAAATTTAATTAAATTATTATCAAAGTAAATTAAATTATTTTTAAATTAAATTTAATTATTTTTAAATTAAATTATTTTTAAATTTTATTAAATTAAATATTTTTCAAATTAAATTAAATTATTTTCAAATTAAATTATTTTTAAATTTAATTAAATTAAATTATTTAAAAAAAAAGTTAAATTATTTTCAAATTAAATTAAATTATTTTCAAAATAATTTAAATTATTTTTTAATTTAATTAAATTACATTATTTTCAAATTAAATTAAATTGTTTCAAATTAAATTAATTTATTTTCATATTAAATTAAATTATTTTTAAAATAAATAATTTTCAAATTAAATTAAATTATTTTAAAATTAATTAAATTATTTTTAAATTAAATTAAATTATTTTTAAATTAAATTAAATTATTTTCAAATTAAATTAAATTATTTGTAAATTTAATTAAATTATTTTTAAATTTAATTGAATTAAATTATTTTAAATTAAATTAAATTATTTTCAAAATAAATAAAATTATTTTTAAATTAAATTATTTTTAGATTAAAATAAATTATTTTCAAATAAAATTAAATTATTTTTAAATCTAATTAAATTAGATTATTTAAAAAAAATAATTATTTTTAAATTAAATTAAATTATTTTCATATTAAATTAAATTATTATCAAAGTAATTTAAATTATTTTTAAATTAAAGTTAATTATTTTTAAATTAAATTATATTGTTTTTAAATTTTATTAAATTAAATATTTTTCTAAAAAAAAAGTTAAATAAAATTATTTAAAAAAAGCTAAATTATTTTCAAAATAAATTAAATTATTTAAAAATTAAATTAAATTATTTTTATATTTAATTAAATTATTTACAAATTAAAATAAATTATTTTTAAATTTAATTAAATTAAATTATTTTCAAATTAAATTAAATTTTTTTCAATTTAAAATAAATTATTTTCATATTAAATTTAATTATTTTTAAATTAAATAATTTTCAAATTAGTATAAATTCTTTTCAAATTAAATTAAATAATTTTCATATTAAATTAAATTATTTTCAAATTAAATTAAATTATTTTCAAATTAAATTAACTTATTTTCAAATTACATTTAATTATTTATAAATTAAATTATTTTCAAATTAAAATAAATTACTTTAAAATTAAATTTACTTATTTTTAAATTTATTTAAATTAAATTATTATTAAAAAAAATAATATTTCAAATTAAATTAAATTATTTTCAAATTAAATTAATTTATTTTCAAATTAAATTAAATTATTTTCAAAGTAAATTAAATTATTTTCAAAATAAATTAAATTATTTTTAAATTTAATTAAATTAAATTATTTTCAAATTAAATTAAATTATTTTCAAATTAAATTAAATTATTTTTATATTAAATTAAATTATTTTTAAAATTAATAATTTTCAAATTAAATTAAATTATTTTCATATTAACTTAAATTATTTTTAAATTAAATAATTTTAAAATTAAAATAAATTATTTACTAATTAAATTAAATTATTTTTAAATTAAATTAAATTATTTTTAAATTTAATTAAATTATTTACAAATTATATTAAATTATTTTTAAAATAAATTATTTTCAAATTAAAATAAATTGTTTTCAAATTAAATTCACTTATTTTTAAATTTATTTAAATTAAATTATTATTAAAAAAAAAAATATTTTCAAATTAAATTAAAATATTTTCAAATTAGATTAATTTATTTTCAAATTACATTATTTTTAAATTAAATTAAATTATTTTCAAATAAAATCAAATTTATTTTTAATTCAAATATTTTTCAAATTAAATTAAATTATTTTCAAATTAAATTAAATTATTTACAAATTAAATTAAATTATTTTCAAATTAAATTTAAATATTTTCTAATTTAATTAAATGATTTACAAAATAAATTATTTTTATATTTAATTAAATTATATTCAATTTAAAATAAATTATTTTCAAATTAAATTAAATTATTTTCAAATTAAAATAAATTATTTTTAAATTAAAATAAATTATTTTCAAATTGAAATAAATTTTTTTCAAATTAAATAAAATTATTTTTAAATTTAATTAAATTAAATTATTTTTAAATTAAATTAAATTATTTTCAAATTAAATTAAATTATTTTTAAATTTAATTGAATTAAATTATTTTTAAATTAAATTAAATTATTTTCAAAATAAATAAAATTATTTTTAAATTGAATTATTTTTACATTAAAATAAATTATTTTCAAATTAAATTAAATTATTTTCATATTAAATTAAATTATTTTTAAATTAAAATAAATTATTTTCAAATTGAAATAAATTATTTTTAAATTATATAAAATTATTTTTAAATTTAATTAAATTAAATTATTTTTAAATTTAAATAAATTAAATTATTTTTAAATTTAATTAAATTAAATTATTTTTAAATTAAATTAAATTATTTTCAAATTAAATTAAATTATTTGTAAATTTAATTAAATTATTTTTAAATTTAATTGAATTAAATTATTTTAAATTAAATTAAATTATTTTCAAAATAAATAAAATTATTTTTAAATTAAATTATTTTTAGATTAAAATAAATTATTTTCAAATAAAATTAAATTATTTTTAAATCTAATTAAATTAGAATATTCAAAAAAAATAATTATTTTTAAATTAAATTAAATTATTTTCATATTAAATTAAATTATTATCAAAGTAATTTAAATTATTTTTAAATTAAAGTTAATTATTTTTAAATTAAATTATTTTTTAAATTTTATTAAATCAAAAATTTTCTAAAAAAAAAGTTAAATAAAATTATTTAAAAAAAAGCTAAATTATTTTCAAAATAAATTAAATTATTTACAAATTAAATTAAATTATTTTTATATTTAATTAAATTATTTACAAATTAAAATAAATTATTTTTAAATTTAATTAAATTATTTACAAATTAAATTATTTTTAAATTAAATTATTTTTAAATTTAATTGAATTATTTACAAATTTAATTAAATTATTATCAAAGTAAATTAAATTATTTTTAAATTAAATTTAATTATTTTTAAATTAAATTATTTTTAAATTTTATTAAATTAAATATTTTTCAAATTAAATTAAATTATTTTCAAATTAAATTATTTTTAAATTTAATTAAATTAAATTATTTAAAAAAAAAGTTAAATTATTTTCAAATTAAATTAAATTATTTTCAAAATAATTTAAATTATTTTTTAATTTAATTAAATTACATTATTTTCAAATTAAATTAAATTGTTTCAAATTAAATTAATTTATTTTCATATTAAATTAAATTATTTTTAAAATAAATAATTTTCAAATTAAATTAAATTATTTTAAAATTAATTAAATTATTTTTAAATTAAATTAAATTATTTTTAAATTAAATTAAATTATTTTCAAATTAAATTAAATTATTTGTAAATTTAATTAAATTATTTTTAAATTTAATTGAATTAAATTATTTTAAATTAAATTAAATTATTTTCAAAATAAATAAAATTATTTTTAAATTAAATTATTTTTAGATTAAAATAAATTATTTTCAAATAAAATTAAATTATTTTTAAATCTAATTAAATTAGATTATTTAAAAAAAATAATTATTTTTAAATTAAATTAAATTATTTTCATATTAAATTAAATTATTATCAAAGTAATTTAAATTATTTTTAAATTAAAGTTTAAATTTTTAAAGTAAATTTTATTAAATTAAATATTTTTCTAAAAAAAAAGTTAAATAAAATTATTTAAAAAAAGCTAAATTATTTTCAAAATAAATTAAATTATTTACAAATTAAATTAAATTATTTTTATATTTAATTAAATTATTTACAAATTAAAATAAATTATTTTTAAATTTAATTAAATTAAATTATTTTCAAATTAAATTAAATTTTTTTCAATTTAAAATAAATTATTTTCATATTAAATTTAATTATTTTTAAATTAAATAATTTTCAAATTAGTATAAATTATTTTCAAATTAAATTAAATAATTTTCATATTAAATTAAATTATTTTCAAATTAAATTAAATTATTTTCAAATTAAATTAACTTATTTTCAAATTACATTTAATTATTTATAAATTAAATTATTTTCAAATTAAAATAAATTACTTTAAAATTAAATTTACTTATTTTTAAATTTATTTAAATTAAATTATTATTAAAAAAAATAATATTTCAAATTAAATTAAATTATTTTCAAATTAAATTAATTTATTTTCAAATTAAATTAAATTATTTTCAAAGTAAATTAAATTATTTTCAAAATAAATTAAATTATTTTTAAATTTAATTAAATTAAATTATTTTCAAATTAAATTAAATTATTTTCAAATTAAATTAAATTATTTTTAAATTAAATTAAATTATTTTTAAAATTAATAATTTTCAAATTAAATTAAATTATTTTCATATTAACTTAAATTATTTTTAAATTAAATAATTTTAAAATTAAAATAAATTATTTATAATTAAATTAAATTATTTTTAAATTAAATTAAATTATTTTTAAATTTAATTAAATTATTTACAAATTAAATTAAATTATTTTTAAAATAAATTATTTTCAAATTAAAATAAATTGTTTTCAAATTAAATTCACTTATTTTTAAATTTATTTAAATTAAATTATTATTAAAAAAAAAATATTTTCAAATTAAATTAAAATATTTTCAAATTAGATTAATTTATTTTCAAATTACATTATTTTTAAATTAAATTAAATTATTTTCAAATAAAATTAAATTTATTTTTAATTCAAATATTTTTCAAATTAAATTAAATTATTTTCAAATTAAATTAAATTATTTACAAATTAAATTAAATTATTTTCAAATTAAATTTAAATATTTTCTAATTTAATTAAATGATTTACAAAATAAATTATTTTTATATTTAATTAAATTATATTCAATTTAAAATAAATTATTTTCAAATTAAATTAAATTATTTTCAAATTAAATTAAATTATTTTTAAATTAAAATAAATTATTTTTAAATTGAAATAAATTTTTTCAAATTAAATAAAATTATTTTTAAATTTAATTAAATTAAATTATTTTTAAATTAAATTAAATTATTTTCAAATTAAATTAAATTATTTTTAAATTTAATTGAATTAAATTATTTTTAAATTAAATTAAATTATTTTTAAAATAAATAAAATTATTTTTAAATTGAATTATTTTTACATTAAAATAAATTATTTTCAAATTAAATTAAATTATTTTCATATTAAATTAAATTATTTTTAAATTAAAATAAATTATTTTCAAATTGAAATAAATTATTTTTAAATTATATAAAATTATTTTTAAATTTAATTAAATTAAATTATTTTTAAATTTAATTAAATTAAATTATTTTTAAATTTAATTAAATTAAATTATTTTTAAATTAAATTAAATTATTTTCAAATTAAATTAAATTATTTGTAAATTTAATTAAATTATTTTTAAATTTAATTGAATTAAATTATTTTAAATTAAATTAAATTATTTTCAAAATAAATAAAATTATTTTTAAATTAAATTATTTTTAGATTAAAATAAATTATTTTCAAATAAAATTAAATTATTTTTAAATCTAATTAAATTAGAATATTTAAAAAAAATAATTATTTTTAAATTAAATTAAATTATTTTCATATTAAATTAAATTATTATCAAAGTAATTTAAATTATTTTTAAATTAAAGTTAATTATTTTTAAATTAAATTATATTGTTTTTAAATTTTATTAAATTAAATATTTTTCTAAAAAAAAAGTTAAATAAAATTATTTAAAAAAAAGCTAAATTATTTTCAAAATAAATTAAATTATTTACAAATTAAATTAAATTATTTTTATATTTAATTAAATTATTTACAAATTAAAATAAATTATTATTAAATTTAATTAAATTATTTACAAATTAAATTATTTTTAAATTAAATTATTTTTAAATTTAATTGAATTATTTACAAATTAAATTAAATTATTATCAAAGTAAATTAAATTTTTTTTAAATTAAATTTAATTATTTTTAAATTAAATTACTTTTAAATTTTATTAAATTAAATATTTTTCAAATTAAATTAAATTATTTTCAAATTAAATTATTTTTAAATTTAATTAAATTAAATTATTTAAAAAAAAAGTTAAATTATTTTCAAATTAAATTAAATTATTTTCAAAATAATTTAAATTATTTTTTAATTTAATTAAATTACATTATTTTCAAATTAAATTAAATTGTTTTCAAATTAAATTAATTTATTTTCATATTAAATTAAATTATTTTTAAAATAAATAATTTTCAAATTAAATTAAATTATTTTAAAATTAATTAAATTATTTTTAAATTAAATTAAATTATTTTTAAATTAAATTAAATTATTTTCATAATAAATTAAATTATTTTTAAATTAAACAATTTTCAAATTAAATTAAATTATTTTCAAATTAAATTAAATAATTTTCAAATTAAAATAAATAATTTTCAAAATAAATTAAATTATTTTCAAATTAAATTAAATTATTTTCAAATTAAATTATTTTAAAATTTAATTGAAATATTTACAAATTAAATTAAAATATTATCAAAGTAAATTAAGGTATTTTTTAATTAAATTAAATTATTTTTAAATTTTATTAAATAAAATATTTTTCAAATTAAATAAAATTATTTTTAAATTTTATTAAATTAAATTATTTAAAAAAAAAGTTAAATTATTTTCAAATTAAATTAAATTATTTTTAAAATAAATTAAATTATTTTTAAATTAAATTAAATTATTTTTAAATTTAATTATATTATTTACAAATTAAAATAAATTAGTTTTAAATTTAATTAAATTAGTTACAAATTAAATTAAATTATTTTCAAATTAAATTATTTTGAAATTTAATTGAATTATTTTCAAATTAAAATAAACTATTTTCAAAATAAATTAAATTATTTTTAAATTTAATTCAATTAAATTATTTTCAAATTAAAATAAATTAATATAAAATTAAATTTACTTATTTTTAAATTTATTTAAATTAAATTATTATTAAAAAAAAAATATTTCAAATTAAATTAAATTATTTTCAAATTAAATTAATTTATTTTCAAATTAAATTAAATTATTTTCAAATTAAATTAAATTATTTTTATATTAAATTAAATTATTTTTAAAATTAATAATTTTCAAATTAAATTAAATTATTTTCAAATTAAATTAAATTATTTTCAAATTAATATAAATTATTTTTAAATTTAATTAAATTATTTACAAATTAAAATAAATTAGTTTTAAATTTAATTAAATTAAACTATTTTCAAATTAAAATAAATTATTTTCAAATTAAATTAAATTATTTTTATATTAAATTAAATTATTTTTAAAATTAATAATTTTCAAATTAAATTATTTTCAAATTAAATTAAATTATTTTGAAATTAAATTAAATTATTTTTAAATTTAATTAAATTATTTACAAATATAAAATAAATTAGTTTTAAATTTAATTAAATTATTTACAAATTAAATTAAATTATTTTCAAATTAAATTATTTTGAAATTTAATTGAATTATTTTCAAATTAAAATAAACTTTTTTCAAAATAAATTAAATTATTTTTAAATTTAATTCAAATAAATTATTTTCAAATTAAATTAAAATATTTTCAAATTAAATTAAATTATTTTCATATTATATTAAATTATTTTTAAATTACATAATTTTCAAATTAAAATAAATAATTTTCAAAATAAACTAAATTATTTTCAAATTAAATTAAATTATTTTCAAATTAAATTAAATTATTTTCAAATTAAATTAAATTATTTTCAAATTAAATTAAATTATTTTCATATTAAATTTAATTATTTTTAAATTAAATTTAATTATTTTTAAATTAAATTAAATTATTTTCAAATTAAATTAACTTATTTTCAAATTACATTTAATTATTTTTAAATTAAATTATTTTCAAATTAAAATAAATTAATTTAAAATTAAATTTACTTATTATTAAATTTATTTAAATTAAATTATTTAAAAAAAAAATTATTTTCAAATTAAATTAAAATATTTTCAAATTAAATTAAATTATTTTCAAATTAAATTAAATTATTTTCAAAATAAATTAAATCATTTTTAAATTTAATTAAATTAAATTATTTTCAAATTAAATTAAATTATTTTCAAATTAAATTAATTTATTTTTAAATTTAATTAAGTTATTTACAAATTAAAATAAATTAGCTTTAAATTTAATTAAATTATTTACAAATTAAATTAAATTATTTTAAAATTAAATTATTTTGAAATTTAATTGAATTATTTTCAAATTAAAATAAATTATTTTCAAATTAAATTAAATTATTTTCAAATTAAATTAACTTCTTTTCAAATTACAATTAATTATTTTTGAATTTAATTAAATTATTTTCAAATTAAATTAAATTATTTTCAAATTAAATTAAATTATTTTCATATTAAATTAAATTATTTTCAAATTAAATTAACTTCTTTTCAAATTACAATTAATTATTTTTGAATTTAATTAAATTATTTTCAAATTAAATTAAATTATTTTCAAATTAAATTAAATTATTTTCATATTAAATTAAATTATTTTTAAATTAAATAATTTTCAAATTAAAATTAATTATTTACAAATTAAATTAAATTATTTTCAAATAAAATTAAATTATTTTCCAATTAAATTATTTTTAAATTAAATTATTTTTAAATTAAAATAAATTATTTTCAAATTAATTTAATTTATTTTTAAATTTAATTAAATTAAATTATTTTCAAATTAAATTAAATTATTTTCAAAACAAATTAATTTATTTTAAAATTAAATTAAATTATTTTTAAATTGAATTAATTTATTTTCAAATAAAATTAAATTATTTTTAAATTAAATTAAATTATTCTCGAATTAAATTAAATTTTTTTTAAATTGAATTATTTTCAAATTAAAATAAATTATTTTCAAATCAAATTAAATTATTTTTAAATTTAATAAAATTAAATTATTAAAAAAAAAAAAAATATTTTCAAAATAAATTAAATTATTTTCAAATTAAATTAAATTATTTATAAATTTAATTAAATTGTTTACAAATTAAATTAAATTATTATCAAAGTAAAATAAATTATTTTAAAATTAAATATAATTATTTTTAAATTTTATTAAATTATTTTTCAAAATTTCTAAATTAAATATTTTTTTAATTAAATTATTTTCAAATTAAATTATTTTTGAATTAAATTATTTTTAAATTAAATTAAATTATTTTTAAATTTAATTAAATTATTTACAAATTAAATTAAATTATTTTCAAATTAAATTATTTTCAAATTAAATTAAATTATTTTCAAATTAAATTAAATTATTTTCAAATTAAATTAAATTATTTTCAAATTAAATTAAATTATTTTTAAATTAAATAATTTTCAAATTAAAATTAATTATTTTCAAATTAAATTAAATTATTTTCAAATTAAATCAAATTATTTTTTAACCTAATTAAATTATTTTCAAAATAAAAAAACTTGTTTTCAAATTAAAATAAATTATTTTAAAATTTAATTATATTAAATTATTTAAAAAAAAATTAATTATTTTCAAAATAAATTAAATTATTTTCAAATTAAATTAAATTATTTCTAAATTTAATTAAATTAAAGTATTGTTAAATTAAACTAAATTATTTTCAAATGAAATTAAATTATTCTCAAATTAAATTAAATTATTTATAAATTAAATAGTTTTCAAATTAAAATAAATTATTTTTTAATTAAATTAAATTATTTTCATATTAAATTAAAATATTTTTTAATATAATCAAATTATTTACAAATTAAATTAAATTATTTTCAAATTAAATTAAATTATTTTTAAATTAAAATAATTTATTTTCTAACTATATTAAAATATTTTTAAATTTAATTAAATTAAATTATTTTCAAATTAAATTAAATTATTTTCAAATTTAATTAATTTAGTTTCAAATTAAATTTAATTATTTTGAATTAAAATAAATTATTTTCAAATTAAATTTACTTATTTTTAAATTTATTTAAATTAAATCATTTTCAAAACAAATTAAATTATTTTCAAATTAAATTAAATTATTTTCAAAGTTAATTAATTTATTTTCAAATTAAATTAAATATTTTTAAAATTAAAATAAATTATTCAAATTAAATTAATTTAAATAATTAATTAATTTTAATAATAATTAATTTAATTTTAATTAAATTATTTATAAATTAAATTCAATTATTTTCAAATTAAATTAAATTTATTTTCAATTTAAATAATTTTCAAAATAAATTATTTTCAAATTTAATTAAATTAATTACAAATTAAATTAAATTTATTGTAAATTAAATTTAATTATTTTCTAATTTAATTGAATTATTTACAATTTAAATTATTTCTATATTTAATTAAATTATATTCAAATTAAAATTAATTATTTTCACATTAAAATAAATTATTTTCAAATTAAATTAAATTATTTTTAAATTAATATAAATTATTTTCAAATTAAAATAAATTATTTTTAAATTAAATAAAATTATTTTTAAATTTAATTTAATTAAATTATTTACAAATTAAATTAAATTATTTTCAAATTAAATTAAATTATTTTCAAATTAAATTAAATTATTTTTAAATTAAATTATTTTTAAATTAAAATAATTTATTTTCAAATTAATGTAATTTATTTTTAAATTTAATTAAATTAAATTATTTTCAAATTAAATTAAATTATTTTGAAATGAAATTAAATTATTTTAAAACTAAATTAAATTATTTTTAAATTAAATTATTTTTAAATTAAATTAATTTATTTACAAATTAAATTAAATTATTTTCAAATTAAATTAAATTATTTTCGAATAAAACTAAATTATTTTTAAATTAAATTTCTTTTAAATTAAAATAAATTATTTTCAAATTAAATTAAATTATTTTCAAATTAAATTATTTTCAAATTAAATTAAATTATTTTCGAATAAAATTTAATTATCTCCATATTAAATTAATAAATTAAATTAAATTATTTTTAAATTAAATTAAATCATTTTCAAATTAAATTAAATTATTTTTAAATTAAATTATTTTCAAATTGAATTAAATTATTTTCAAATTAAATTATTTTCAAATTAAATTTAATTATTTTCAAATTAAATATAATTATTTTTAAATTAAATCAAATTATTTTCAAATTAAAATAAATTATTTTCAAATTAAATTAGATTAGTTTCAAATTAAATTTAATTATTTTTAAATTTAATTTAATCATTTACAAATTAAATTAAATTATTTTTAAATTAAATCTAATTATTTTTAAATTAAAATAAATTATTTTCAAATTAAATTTAATTGTTCTTAAATTAAATTATTTTCAAATTAAATTAAAATTTTTTCAAATTAAAAAAAAATATTTTTGAATTAAATTAAATTATTTTCAAATTAAATTAAATTATCTTCAAATTAAATTAAATTATTTTCAAATTAAATTAATTTATTTTCAATTTAAATTAAATAATTTAAAAAATTTATTGAAATAAAATTATTTTCAAATTAATTTTTTTTTAAATTTGAATAAATAAAATTATTTTCAAATTAAATTAAATTATTTTTAAATTAAATTAAATTATTTTCAAATTAAATTAAATTATTTTTAAATCAAATTAAATTATTTTCAAATTAAATTAAATTATTTTTAAATTAAATTAAATCATTTTCAAATTAAATTAAATTATTTTCAAATTAAATTATTTTCAAATTAAATTAAATTATTTTCGAATAAAATTTAATTATCTCCATAATAAATTAATAAATTAAATTAAATTATTTTTAAATTAAATTAAATCATTTTCAAATTAAATTAAATTATTTTTAAATTAAATTATTTTCAAATTGAATTAAATTATTTTCAAATTAAATTCAATTTTATTTTAAATTTAATTAAAATGAATTATTTTCAAAATTAATTCAGATATATATATATAAATTAAACTTGTTAAAATATATTTTTAATTAAAATTAAATTATTTTCAAATTAAATTAAATTATTTTCATATTAAATTAAATTATTTTTAAATTAAATAATTTTCAAATTAGAATAAATTATTTTAAAATTAAATAAAATTATTTTCATATTAAATTAAATTATTTTCAAATAAAAATAAATTATTTTCAAATTAAATTAAATTATTTTTAAATTTAATTAAATTATTTACAAATTAAAATAAATTAGTTTTAAATTTAATAAAATTATTTTCAAATTAAATTAAATTATTTTCAAATTAAATTATTTTCAAATTTAATTGAATTATTTTAAAATTAAATTAAATTATTTTCAAATTAAATTAACTTCTTTTCAAATTACAATTAATTATTTTTAAATTAAATTAATTTATTTTCAAATTAAATTAAATTATTTTCAAATTAAATTAAATTATTTTTAAATTTAATTAAATTATTTACAAATTAAATTAAATTATTTTCAAATTAAATTAAATTATTTTTAAATTTAATTAACTTCTTTTCAAATTACAATTAATTATTTTTGAATTTAATTAAATTATTTTCAAATTAAATTAAATTATTTTCAAATTAAATTAAATTATTTTCATATTAAATTAAATTATTTTTAAATTAAATAATTTTCAAATTAAAATTAATTATTTACAAATTAAATTAAATTATTTTCAAATAAAATTAAATTATTTTCCAATTAAATTATTTTTAAATTAAATTATTTTTAAATTAAAATAAATTATTTTCAAATTAAATTAAATTATTTTCAAAATAAATTAATTTAATTTAAAATTAAATTAAATTATTTTTAAATTAAATTAATTTATTTTCAAATTAAATTAAATTATTTTTAAATTAAATTAAATTATTCTCGAATTAAATTAAATTATTTTTAAATTGAATTATTTTTAAAATAAAATAAATTATTTTCAAATCAAATTAAATTATTTTTAAATTTAATAAAATTAAATTATTTAAAAAAAAAAAAAATATTTTCAAAATAAATTAAATTATTTTCAAATTAAATTAAATTATTTATAAATTTAATTAAATTATTTACAAATTAAATTAAATTATTATCAAAGTAAAATAAATTATTTTAAAATTAAATATAATTATTTTTAAATTTTATTAAATTATTTTTCAAAATTTCTAAATTAAATATTTTTTTAATTAAATTATTTTCAAATTAAATTATTTTTGAATTAAAATATTTTTAAATTAAATTAAATTATTTTTAAATTTAATTAAATTATTTACAAATTAAATTAAATTATTTTTAAATTAAATTATTTTCAAATTGAATTAAATTATTTTCAAATTAAATTATTTTCAAATTAAATTTAATTATTTTCAAATTAAATATAATTATTTTTAAATTAAATCAAATTATTTTCAAATTAAAATAAATTATTTTCAAATTAAATTAGATTAGTTTCAAATTAAATTTAATTATTTTTATATTTAATTTAATCATTTACAAATTAAATTAAATTATTTTTAAATTAAATCTAATTATTTTTAAATTAAAATAAATTATTTTCAAATTAAATTTAATTGTTCTTAAATTAAATTATTTTCAAATTAAATTAAAATATTTTCAAATTAAAAAAAAATATTTTTGAATTAAATTAAATTATTTTCAAATTAAATTAAATTATCTTCAAATTAAATTAAATAATTTTCAAATTAAATTAATTTATTTTCAATTTAAATTAAATAATTTAAAAAATTTATTGAAATAAAATTATTTTCAAATTAATTTTTTTTTAAATTTGAATAAATAAAATTATTTTCAAATTAAATTAAATTATTTTTAAATTAAAATAAATTATTTTCAAATTAAATTAAATTATTTTTAAATCAAATTAAATTATTTTCTAATTAAATTAAATTATTTTTAAATTAAATTAAATCATTTTCAAATTAAATTAAATTATTTTCAAATTTAATTATTTTCAAATTTAATTGAATTATTTTAAAATTAAATTAAATTATTTTAAAATTAAATTAACTTCTTTTCAAATTACAATTAATTATTTTTAAATTAAATTAATTTATTTTCAAATTAAATTAAATTATTTTCAAATTAAATTAAATTATTTTTAAATTTAATTAAATTATTTACAAATTAAATTAAATTATTTTCAAATTAAATTAAATTATTTTCAAATTAAATTAACTTCTTTTCAAATTACAATTAATTATTTTTGAATTTAATTAAATTATTTTCAAATTAAATTAAATTATTTTCAAATTAAATTAAATTATTTTCATATTAAATTAAATTATTTTTAAATTAAATAATTTTCAAATTAAAATTAATTATTTACAAATTAAATTAAATTATTTTCAAATAAAATTAAATTATTTTCCAATTAAATTATTTTTAAATTAAATTATTTTTAAATTAAAATAAATTATTTTCAAATTAAATTAAATTATTTTCAAAATAAATTAATTTATTTTAAAATTAAATTAAATTATTTTTAAATTAAATTAATTTATTTTCAAATTAAATTAAATTATTTTTAAATTAAATTAAATTATTCTCGAATTAAATTAAATTATTTTTAAATTGAATTATTTTTAAATTAAAATAAATTATTTTCAAATCAAATTAAATTATTTTTAAATTTAATAAAATTATATTATTTAAAAAAAAAAAAATATATTTTCAAAATAAATTAAATTATTTTCAAATTAAATTAAATTATTTATAAATTTAATTAAATTATTTACAAATTAAATTAAATTATTATCAAAGTAAAATAAATTATTTTAAAATTAAATATAATTATTTTTAAATTTTATTAAATTATTTTTCAAAATTTCTAAATTAAATATTTTTTTAATTAAATTATTTTCAAATTAAATTATTTTTGAATTAAAATATTTTTAAATTAAATTAAATTATTTTTAAATTTAATTAAATTATTTACAAATTAAATTAAATTATTTTTAAATTAAATTATTTACAAATTAAACTAAATTATTTTCAAATTAAATTATCTTCAAATTAAATTAAACTATTTTCAAATTTCATTAAATTAAATTATTTTCAAATTAAATTATATTATTTTCAAATTAAATTAAATTATTTTCAAATTAAATTAAATTATTTTTAAATTAAATAATTTTCAAATTAAAATTAATTATTTTCAAATTAAATTAAATTATCTTCAAATTAAATCAAATTATTTTTTAACCTAATTAAATTATTTTCAAAATAAAAAAACTTGTTTTCAAATTAAAATAAATTATTTTAAAATTTAATTATATTAAATTATTTAAAAAAAATTTAAATATTTTCAAAATATATTAAATTATTTTCAAATTAAATTAAATTATTTCTAAATTTAATTAAATTAAAGTATTGTAAAATTAAACTAAATTATTTTCAAATGAAATTAAATTATTCTCAAATTAAATTAAATTATTTATAAATTAAATAGTTTTCAAATTAAAATAACTTATTTTTAAATTAAATTAAATTATTTTCATATTAAATTAAAATATTTTTTATTATAATCAAATTATTTACAAATTAAATTAAATTATTTTCAAATTAAATTAAATTATTTTTAAATTAAAATATTTATTTTCTAACTATATTAAAATATTTTTAAATTGAATTAAATTAAATTATTTTCAAATTAAATTAAATTATTTTCAAATTTAATTAATTTAGTTTCAAATTAAATTTAATTATTTTGAATTAAAATAAATTATTTTCAAATTAAATTTACTTATTTTTAAATTTATTTAAATTAAATCATTTTCAAAACAAATTAAATTATTTTCAAATTAAATTAAATTATTTTTAAAGTTAATTAATTTATTTTCAAATTAAATTAAATAATTTTAAAATTAAAATAAATTATTCAAATTAAATTAATTTAAATAATTAATTAATTTTAATAATAATTAATTTAATTTTAATTAAATTATTTATAAATTAAATTCAATTATTTTCAAATTAAATTAAATTTATTTTCAATTTAAATAATTTTCAAAATAAATTATTTTCAAATTAAATTAAATTAATTACAAATTAAATTAAATTTATTGTAAATTAAATTTAATTATTTTCTAATTTAATTGAATTATTTACAATTTAAATTATTTCTATATTCAATTAAATTATATTCAAATTAAAATTAATTATTTTTAAATTAAATTATTTTTAAATTAAAATAATTTACTTTCAAATTAATGTAATTTATTTTTAAATTTAATTAAATTAAATTATTTTCAAATTAAATTAAATTATTTTGAAATTAAATTAAATTATTTTAAAACTAAATTAAATTATTTTCGAATTAAATTAAATTATTTTTAAATTAAATTTCTTTTAAATTAAAATAAATTATTTTCAAATCAAATTAAATTATTTTAAAATTTAATTAAATTAAATTATTAAAAAAAAATATATATTTAAAATAAATTAAATTATTTTCAAATTAAAATAAATTATTTTTAAATTTCATTAAATTATTTACAAATTAAATTAAATTATTATTAAAGTAAATTAAATTATTTTAAATTTAAACATAATTATTTTTAAATTTTATTAAATTATTTTTAATTTTTTTTAAATTAAATATTTTTCAAATTAAATTAAATTATTTTCACATTAAATTATTTTCAAATTAAATTATTTTCAAATTAAATTTAATTATTTACAAATTAAATTAAATTATTTTCAAATTAAATATAATTATTTTTAAATTAAATCAAATTATTTTCAAGTTAAAATAAATTATTTTCAAATTAAATTAAATTATTTTTAAATTAAATCTAATTATTTTTAAATTAAAATAAATTATTTTCAAATTAAATTTAATTGTTCTTAAATTAAATTATTTTCAAATTAAATTAAAATATTTTCAAATTAAAAAAAATATTTTTAAATTAAATTAAATTATTTTCAAATTAAATTAAATTATTTTCAAATTAAATTAAATTATTTTCAAATTAAATTAATTTATTTTCAATTTAAATTAAATAATTTTAAAAATTTATTGAAATAAAATTATTTTCAAATTAATTTTTTTTTTAATTTAAATAAATAAAATTATTTTCAAATTAAATTAAATTATTTTTAAAATAAATTAAATTATTTTTAAATTAAATTAAATTATTTTTAAATCAAATTAAATTATTTTCAAATTAAATTAAATTATTTTTAAATTAAATTAAATCATTTTCAAATTAAATTAAATTATTTTCAAATTAAATTATTTTCAAATTAAATTAAATTATTTTCGAATAAAATTTAATTATCTCCATAATAAATTAATAAATTAAATTAAATTATTTTTAAATTAAATTAAATCATTTTCAAATTAAATTAAATTATTTTTAAATTAAATTATTTTCAAATTGAATTAAATTATTTTCAAATTAAATTAAATTTTATTTTAAATTTAATTAAAATGAATTATTTTCAAAATTAATTCAGATATATATATATATATATAAATTAAACTTGTTAAAATATATTTTTAATTACAATTAAATTATTTTCAAATTAAATTAAATTATTTTCATATTAAATTAAATTATTTTTAAATTAAATAATTTTCAAATTAGAATAAATTATTTTAAAATTAAATAAAATTATTTTCATATTAAATTAAATTAATTTCAAATTAAAATAAATTATTTTCAAATTAAATTATATTATTTTTAAATTTAATTAAATTATTTACAAATTAAAATAAATTAGTTTTAAATTTAATAAAATTATTTTCAAATTAAATAAAATTATTTTCAATTAAATTATTTTCAAATTTAATTGAATTATTTTAAAATTAAATTAAATTATTTTCAAATTAAATTAACTTTTCAAATTACAATTAATTATTTTTAAATTAAATTAATTTATTTTCAAATTAAATTAAATTATTTTCAAATTAAATTAAATTATTTTTAAATGTAATTAAATTATTTACAAATTAAATTAAATTATTTTCAAATTAAATTAAATTATTTTCAAATTAAATTAAATTATTTTCATATTAAATTAAATTATTTTTAAATTAAATAATTTTCAAATTAAAATTAATTATTTACAAATTAAATTAAATTATTTTCAAATAGAATTAAATTATTTTCCAATTAAATTATTTTTAAATAAAATTATTTTTTAATTAAAATAAATTATTTTCAAATTAATTTAATTTATTTTTAAATTTAATTAAATTAAATTATTTTTAAATTAAATTAAATTATTTTTAAATTAAATTAAATTATTCTCGAATTAAATTAAATTATTTTCAAATTAAATTATTTTTGAATTAAATTATTTTTAAATTAAATTAAATTATTTTTAAATTTAATTAAATTATTTACAAATTAAATTAAATTATTTTTAAATTAAATTATTTACAAATTAAACTAAATTATTTTCAAATTAAATTATTTTCAAAATAAATGAAACTATTTTTAAATTTCATTAAATTAAATTATTTTCAAATTAAATTAAATTATTTTCAAATTAAATTAAATTATTTTTAAATTAAATAATTTTCAAATTAAAATTAATTATTTTCAAATCAAATTAAATTATTTTCAAAATAAAAAAACTTGTTTTCAAATTAAAATAAATTATTTTAAAATTTAATTAAATTAAATTATTTAAAAAAAATTTAATTATTTTCAAAATAAATTAAATTATTTTCAAATTAAATTAAATTATTTCTAAATTTAATTAAATTAAAGTGTTGTTAAATTAAACTAAATTATTTTCGAATGAAATTAAATTATTCTCAAATTAAATTAAATTATTTATAAATTAAATAGTTTTCAAATTAAAATAAATTATTTTTAAATTGAATTAAATTATTTTCATATTAAATTAAAATATTTTTTAATATAATCAAATTATTTACAAATTAAATTAAATTATTTTCAAATTAAATTAAAATATTTTTAAATTAAATTATTTTCAAATTAAATTAAATTATTTTTAAATTTAATTAATTTATTTACAAATTAAATTAAATTAATATCAAATTAAATTAAATTATTTTAAATTTAAATATAATTATTTTTAAATTTTATTAAATTATTTTTTAATTTTTTTAAATTAAATATTTTTCAAATTAAATTAAATTATTTTTACATTAAATTATTTTAAAATTAAATAATTTTCAAATTAAATTAAATTATTTACAAATTAAATTAAATTATTTTTAAATTAAATATAATTATTTTTAAATTAAATCAAATTATTTTCAAATTAAAATAAATTATTTTCAAATTAAATTAGATGTTTCAAATTAAATTTAATTTTTTTTAAATTTAATTTAATCATTTACAAATTAAATTAAATTATTTTTAAATTAAATCTAATTATTTTTAAATTAAAATAAATTATTTTCAAATTAAATTGTTTTTAAATTAAATTATTTTCAAATTAAATTAAAATATTTTCAAATTAAAAAAAAATATTTTTAAATTAAATTGAATTATTTTCAAATTAAATTAATTTATCTTCAAATTAAATTTAATTATTTTCAAATTAAATTAATTTATTTTCAATTTAAATTAAATAATTTTAAAAATTTATTGAAATAAAATTATTTTCAAATTAATTTTTTTTTAATTTAAATAAATAAAATTATTTTCAAATTGAATTAAATTATTTTTAAATTAAATTAAATTATTTTCAAATTAAATTAAATTATTTTCAAATCAAATTAAATTATTTTCAAAATAAATTAAATTATTTTTAAATTAAATTAAATTATTTTCAAATTAAATTAAATTATTTTCAAATCAAATTAAATCATTTTCAAATTAAATTAAATTATTTTCAAATTAAATTATTTTTAAATTAAATTAAATTATTTTCGAATAAAATTTAATTATCTCCATAATAAATTAATAAATTAAATTAAATTATTTTTAAATTAAATTAAATCATTTTAAAAATAAATAAAAATTATTTTTAAATTAAATTATTTTCAAATTAAATTAAATTATTTTCAAATTAAATTCAATTTTATTTTAAATTTAATTAAAATGAATTAGTTTCAAAATTAATTCAGTTATATATAAATTAAACTTATATATTTTTAATTACAAATAATTTTTTTTCAAATTAAATTAAATTATTTTCAAATTAAATTAAATTATTTTCAAATTAATTTGAAATTTTGTTTGAAATTTAATTTGAAAATAATTTAATTTAAAAATAATTAGATTTAATTTGTAAATAATTAAATTAATTTTAAAAATAATTTAAATTAATTATTTACCAATTAAATCTAATTATTTTTAAATTAAATTATTTTCAAATTAAAATAAACTATTTTCAAATTAAATTAAATTGTTCTTAAATTTAATAAATTAAATTACTTTAAATTTAAATTAAATTATCTTCAAATTAAATTAAATCATTTTCAAATTGAATTAATTTATTTTTAATTTAAATTAAATAATTTTAAAAATTTATTGAAATTAAATTATTTTCAAATTAAATTATTTTTTTTTAATTTAAATAAATTAAATTATTTTTAAATTAAATTAAATTATTTTTAAATTAAATTAAATTATTTTAAAATTAAATTAAATTATTTTCAATATAAATTAAATTATTTTTAAATTAAATTATTTTCAAATAATATTAAAATATTTTCAAATTAAATTAAATTATATTCAAATTGAATTAAATTATTTTCGAATTAAATTTAATTATTTTCATATTAAATTAAATTATTTTTAAATTAAATTAAATTATTTCCAAATTAAATTAAATTATTTTTTAATTTTTTTAAATTAAATATTTTTCAAATTAAATTAAATTATTTTCAAATTAAGTCAAATTATTTTCAAATTAAATTATTTTCAAATTAAATTAAATTATTTTCAAATTAAATTAAATTAATATCAAATTAAATTAAATTATTTTTTAATTTCATTTAATTATTTACAAATTAAATCAAATTATTTTCAAATCAAATATAATTATTTTCAAATTAAATTATTTTCAAATTAAAATAAATTGTTTTCAAATTAAATAAGATTATTTTCAAAGTAAATATAATTATTCTTAAATTTAATATAATTATTTATAAATTAAATTAAATTATTTTTAATTTAAATCTAATTATTTTTAAATTAAAATAAATTAATTTCAAATTAAATTAAGTTGTTCTTAAATTTAATTAAATTAAATAATTTTTAAATTAAATTAAATTATTTTTAAATTAAATTAAATTATTTTCAAATTAAACTAAATTATTTTCAAAATGAATTAAATTATTTTCAAATTCAATATAATTATTTTTAAATTAAATTTAATTATTTTCAAATTACAATAAATTATTTTCAAATTAAATTAAATTGTTCTAAAATTTAATTGAATTAAACTAAATTATTTTCAAATTAAATTAAATTATTTTCAAATTAAATTAAATTTTTTTCAAATTCAATATAATTATTTTTAAATTAAATTAAATTATTTTTTAATTTAATTTAATTATTTACAAATGAAATTAAATTATTTTCAAATTAAATATAATTATTTTTAAATTAAATTTAATTATTTTTAAAATTAATTTAATTATTTACAAATTAAATTAAATTATTTTTAAATTAAATCTAATTATTTTTAAATTAAATTATTTTCAAATTAAAATAAATCATTTTCAAATTAAATTAGATTGTTCTTAAATTTAATTAAATTAAATTAAATTATTTTCAAATTAAATAAAAATATTTTCAAATTAAAAAAAAAATTTTTTTAAATTAAATTAAATTATTTTCAAATTAAATTAAATTATCTTCAAATTAAACTAAATAATTTTTAAATTATTTTTTTTTTTAATTTAATAAATTAAATTATTTTCAAATTAAATTAAATTATTTTTAAATTAAATTAAATTATTTTCAAATTAAATTAAATTATTTTCAAATCAAATTAAATTATTTTCAAATAAATTTAATTATTTTTAAATTAATATTAATTCATTTTCAAATTAAATTAAATTATTTTCAAATTAAATTAAATTATTTTTAAATTATATTTAATTATTTTCGAAATAAATTAAATTATCTCCATAATAAATTAAATTATTTTTAAATTAAATTGAATTATTTTCAAATTAAATTAAATTTTATTTAAAATTTAATTAAATTAAATTATTCTCAAACTAAATTCAATTTTATTTTAAATTAAATTATTTTCAAAATTAATTCAATTATATTTAAATTAAAGTTATATATTTTTAATTACAATTAATTTTTTTTCAAATTAAATTAAATTATTTTCAAATTCAATATAATTATTTTTAAATTAAATTCAATTATTTTCAAATTACAATAAATTATTTTCAAATTAAATTAAATTGTTCTAAAATTTAATTGAATTAAACTAAATTATTTTCAAATTAAATTAAATTATTTTCAAATTAAATTAAATTTTTTTCAAATTCAATATAATTATTTTTAAATTAAATTAAATTAAAATATTTTTTAATTTAATTTAATTATTTACAAATGAAATTAAATTATTTTCAAATTAGATATAATTATTTTTAAATTAAATTTAATTATTTTTAAAATTAATTCAATTATTTACAAATTAAATTAAATTATTTTTAAATTAAATCTAATTATTTTTAAATTAAATTATTTTCAAATTAAAATAAATTATTTTCAAATTAAATTAGATTGTTCATAAATTTAATTAAATTAAATTAAATTATTTTCAAATTAAATTAAAATATTTTCAAATTAAAAAAAAAATATTTTTAAATTAAATTAAATTATTTTCAAATTAAATTAAATTATCTTCAAATTAAACTAAATAATTTTTAAATTATTTTTTTTTTTAATTTAAATAAATTAAATTATTTTCAAATTAAATTAAATTATTTTTAAATTAAATTAAATTATTTTCAAATTAAATTAAATTATTTTCAAATCAAATTAAATTATTTTCAAATAAATTTAATTATTTTTAAATTAAATTAATTCATTTTCAAATTAAATTAAATTATTTTCAAATTAAATTAAATTATTTTTAAATTATATTGAATTATTTTCGAAATAAATTAAATTATCTCCATAATAAATTAAATTATTTTTAAATTAAATTAAATTATTTTCAAATTAAATTAAATTTTATTTTAAATTTAATTAAATTAAATTATTCTCAAATTAAATTCAATTTTATTTTTAATTAAATTATTTTCAAAACTAATTCAATTATATTTAAATTAAAGTTATATATTTTTAATTATAATTAAATTTTTTTCAAATTAAATTAAATTTTTTTCAAATTAAATTAAATTATTTTCAAAATAAATTAAATTGAATTAATTAAAAAAAAGTTAATTTTAAATTGAATTAAATTATTTTCAAATTACATTAAATTATTTTTAAATTAAATTAAATTATTTTCAAATCAAATTAAATTATTTTTAAATTAAATTAAATTATTTTCAAATTAAATTAAATTATTTTCAAATTAATTTAAATTATTTTCAAATTCAATATAATTATTTCTAAATTAAATTCAATTATTTTCAAATTAAATAAACCATTTTCAAATTAAATTTAATTATTTTCAAAATAAATTAAATTATTTTAAAATTAAATTGAATTATTTTCGAATTAAATTAAATAAGTTTTAAATTAAATTAAATTAGTTTCAAATTACATTAAATTATTTTTGATTTTATTTTAATTATTTATTTTTCAAATTAAATTAAATTATTTTTAAATTTATCTAACTTATTTTCAAATTAAATTAAATTATTTTCAAATTAAATTAAATTATTTTCAAATTAAATTAAGTTATTTTTAAATTTAATAAATTAAATTATTTTAAATTTAAATTAAATTATTTTCAAATTAAATAAAATTATTTTTAAATTAAATTGAATTATTTTCAAATTAAATTAAATTTTCTTCAAATTAAATTGATTTCAAATTAAATTAATTTATTTTTAATTTAAATTAAATAAATTAAAAAATTTATTGAAATTAAATGATTTTTAAATTAAATTATTTTTTTTTAATTTATATAAATTAAATTATTTTTGAATTAAATTAAATTATTTTCAAATTAAATTAAATTATTTTTAAATTAAATTAAATTATTTTCAATATAAATTAAATTATTTTTAAATTAATTTAAATTATTTTCAAATTAAATTAAATTATTTTTAAATTAAATTAAATTATTTTCAAATTGAATTAAATTATTTTTAAATTTAATTAAATTAAATTATTAAAAAAAAAAAATATTTTCAAAATAAATTAAATTATTTTCAAATTAAATTAAATTATTTTTAGATTTAATTAAATTATTTGCAAATTAAATTAAATTATTATCAAAGTAAATTAAATTATTTTAAAATTAAATATAATTATTTTTAAATTTTATTAAATTATTTTTAAATTTTTTTAAATTAAATATTTTTCAAATTAAATTAAATTAATTTCAAATTAAATTATTTTCAAATTAAATTAAATTATTTACAAATTAAATTAAATTATTATCAAATTAAATTATTTTTAAATTTAATTTAATTATTTACAAATTAAATTAAATTATTTTCAAATTAAATATAATTATTTTTAAATTAAATCAAATTATTTTCAAATTAAAATAAATTATTTTCAAATTAAATTAAATTGTTCTTGAATTAAATTATTTTCAAATTACATTAAAATATTTTCAAATTAAAAAAAAATATTTTTAAATTAAATTATATTATTTTCAAATTAAATTAAATTTTTTTCAAATTCAATATAATTATTTTTAAATTAAATTAAATTATTTTTTAATTTAATTTAATTATTTACAAATGAAATTAAATTATTTTCAAATTAAATATAATTATTTTTAAATTAAATTTAATTATTTTTAAAATTAATTTAATTATTTACAAATTAAATTAAATTATTTTTAAATTAAATCTAATTATTTTTAAATTAAATTATTTTCAAATTAAAATAAATTATTTTCAAATTAAATTAGATTGTTCTTAAATTTAATTAAATTAAATTAAATTATTTTCAAATTAAATTAAAATATTTTCAAATTAAAAAAAAAATATTTTTAAATTAAATTAAATTATTTTCAAATTAAATTAAATTATCTTCAAATTAAACTAAATAATTTTTAAATTATTTTTTTTTTAATTTAATAAATTAAATTATTTTCAAATTAAATTAAATTATTTTTAAATTAAATTAAATTATTTTCAAATTAAATTAAATTATTTTCAAATCAAATTAAATTATTTTCAAATAAATTTAATTATTTTTAAATTAATATTAATTCATTTTCAAATTAAATTAAATTATTTTCAAATTAAATTAAATTATTTTTAAATTATATTTAATTATTTTCGAAATAAATTAAATTATCTCCATAATAAATTAAATTATTTTTAAATTAAATTAAATTATTTTCAAATTAAATTAAATTTTATTTAAAATTTAATTAAATTAAATTATTCTCAAACTAAATTCAATTTTATTTTAAATTAAATTATTTTCAAAATTAATTCAATTATATTTAAATTAAAGTTATATATTTTTAATTACAATTAATTTTTTTTCAAATTAAATTAAATTATTTTCAAATTCAATATAATTATTTTTAAATTAAATTCAATTATTTTCAAATTACAATAAATTATTTTCAAATTAAATTAAATTGTTCTAAAATTTAATTGAATTAAACTAAATTATTTTCAAATTAAATTAAATTATTTTCAAATTAAATTAAATTTTTTTCAAATTCAATATAATTATTTTTAAATTAAATTAAATTAAAATATTTTTTAATTTAATTTAATTATTTACAAATGAAATTAAATTATTTTCAAATTAGATATAATTATTTTTAAATTAAATTTAATTATTTTTAAAATTAATTCAATTATTTACAAATTAAATTAAATTATTTTTAAATTAAATCTAATTATTTTTAAATTAAATTATTTTCAAATTAAAATAAATTATTTTCAAATTAAATTAGATTGTTCATAAATTTAATTAAATTAAATTAAATTATTTTCAAATTAAATTAAAATATTTTCAAATTAAAAAAAAAATATTTTTAAATTAAATTAAATTATTTTCAAATTAAATTAAATTATCTTCAAATTAAACTAAATAATTTTTAAATTATTTTTTTTTT
The DNA here is from genome assembly GCA_944588485.1 of Phosphuga atrata. NCBI lineage: Eukaryota > Metazoa > Arthropoda > Insecta > Coleoptera > Silphidae > Phosphuga > Phosphuga atrata. The sequence continues at coordinate 370,391 of CALYMW010000422.1, read as the reverse complement.
TAATTTAAATAAATTAAATTATTTTCAAATTAAATTAAATTATTTTTAAATTAAATTAAATTATTTTCAAATTAAATTAAATTATTTTCAAATCAAATTAAATTATTTTCAAATAAATTAAATTATTTTTAAATTAAATTAATTCATTTTCAAATTAAATTAAATTATTTTCAAATTAAATTAAATTATTTTTAAATTATATTGAATTATTTTCGAAATAAATTAAATTATCTCCATAATAAATTAAATTATTTTTAAATTAAATTAAATTATTTTCAAATTAAATTAAATTTTATTTTAAATTTAATTAAATTAAATTATTCTCAAATTAAATTCAATTTTATTTTAAATTAAATTATTTTCAAAATTAATTCAATTATATTTAAATTAAAGTTATATATTTTTAATTATAATTAAATTTTTTTCAAATTAAATTAAATTATTTTCAAATTAAATTAAATTATTTTCAAAATAAATTAAATTGAATTAATTAAAAAAAAGTTAATTTTAAATTGAATTAAATTATTTTCAAATTACATTAAATTATTTTTAAATTAAATTAAATTATTTTCAAATCAAATTAAATTATTTTTAAATTAAATTAAATTATTTTCAAATTAAATTAAATTATTTTCAAATTAATTTAAATTATTTTCAAATTCAATATAATTATTTCTAAATTAAATTCAATTATTTTCAAATTAAAATAAACCATTTTCAAATTAAATTTAATTATTTTCAAAATAAATTAAATTATTTTAAAATTAAATTGAATTATTTTCGAATTAAATTAAATAAGTTTTAAATTAAATTAAATTAGTTTCAAATTACATTAAATTATTTTTAATTTTATTTTAATTATTTATTTTTCAAATTAAATTAAATTATTTTTAAATTTATCTAACTTATTTTCAAATTAAATTAAATTATTTTCAAAATAAATTAAATTATTTTCAAATTAAATTAAGTTATTTTTAAATTTAATAAATTAAATTATTTTAAATTTAAATTAAATTATTTTCAAATTAAATAAAATTATTTTTAAATTAAATTGAATTATTTTCAAATTAAATTAAATTTTCTTCAAATTAAATTATTTTCAAATTAAATTAATTTATTTTTAATTTAAATTAAATAAATTAAAAAATTTATTGAAATTAAATGATTTTTAAATTAAATTATTTTTTTTTAATTTAAATAAATTAAATTATTTTTGAATTAAATTAAATTATTTTCAAATTAAATTAAATTATTTTTAAATTAAATTAAATTATTTTCAATATAAATTAAATTATTTTTAAATTAATTTAAATTATTTTCAAATTAAATTAAATTATTTTTAAATTAAATTAAATTATTTTCAAATTGAATTAAATTATTTTTAAATTTAATTAAATTAAATTATTAAAAAAAAAAAATATTTTCAAAATAAATTAAATTATTTTCAAATTAAATTAAATTATTTTTAGATTTAATTAAATTATTTGCAAATTAAATTAAATTATTATCAAAGTAAATTAAATTATTTTAAAATTAAATATAATTATTTTTAAATTTTATTAAATTATTTTTAAATTTTTTTAAATTAAATATTTTTCAAATTAAATTAAATTAATTTCAAATTAAATTATTTTCAAATTAAATTAAATTATTTACAAATTAAATTAAATTATTATCAAATTAAATTATTTTTAAATTTAATTTAATTATTTACAAATTAAATTAAATTATTTTCCAATTAAATATAATTATTTTTAAATTAAATCAATTTATTTTCAAATTAAAATAAATTATTTTCAAATTAAATTAAATTGTTCTTGAATTAAATTATTTTCAAATTACATTAAAATATTTTCAAATTAAATTAAATTATTTTCAAATTAAATTTAGTTATTTTTAAATTTAATTTAATCATTTACAAATTAAATTATTTTTAAATTAAATCTAATTATTTTTAAATTAAAATAAATGATTTTCAAATTAAATAAAATTGTTCTTAAATTAAATTATTTTCAAATTAAATTAAAATATTTTCAAATTAAAAAAAAATATTTTTAAATTAAATTAAATTATTTTCAAATTAAATTAAATTATCTTCAAATTAAATTAAATTAATTTCAAATTAAATTAATTTATTTTAAAATTAAATTAAATAATTTTAAAAATTTATTGAAATAAAATTATTTTCTAATTAATTTTTTTTTTAATTTAAATAAATAAAATTATTTTCAAATTAAATTAAATTATTTTTAAATTAAATTAAATTATTTTCAAACTAAATTAAATTATTTTCAAATCAAATTAAATTATTTTCAAATTAAATTAATTTTTTTTTAAATTAAATTAAATCATTTTCAAATTAAATTAAATTATTTTCAAATTAAATTATTTTCAAATTAAATTAAGTTATTTTCGAATTAAATTTAATTATCTCCATAATAAATTAAATTATTTTTAAATTAAATTATTTTCAAATTAAATTAAATGATTTTCAAATTAAATAAAATTGTTCTTAAATTAAATTATTTTCAAATTAAATTAAAATATTTTCAAATTAAAAAAAAATATTTTTAAATTAAATTAAATTATTTTAAATTTAAATTAAATTATCTTCAAATTAAATTAAATCATTTTCAATAATAAATTTAAGTCGAAAATTAAATTATTATTTTTTTGAAAATAATTTAATTTAATTTGAAAATATTTTCATTTCTAAATTTAATTAAATCATTCACAAATTATAGTAAATTATTTTCAAAATTAAATTAAATTATTTATAAATTAAATTATTTTCAAATTAAATTAAAATATATTTAAATTAAATTAAATAATTATCAAATTTAATTTAATTTAAAAATTATTTAATTTAATTTGAAAATAATTTAATTTAATTTGAAAACAATTTAATTTTTTTTTAAATAATTTTGTTTGAAAAAAATTTAATTTAATTTTAAAATAATTAAATTTAATTTGTAAATAATTTAATTAAATTTGAAAATAATTCAATTTATTTAAATTTTAAAATTATTTAGTTTAATTTAAAAATTAATTTAATTTTAATTTGAAAATAATTTATTTTAATTTGAAAATAATTTAATTTAAAAATAGTTTAATTTAATATGAAAATAATATAATTTGAAAATAAATAAATTTAATTTGAAAATAATTTAATTTAGTTAAATTTAAAAATAATTTAATTTAATTTGAAAATAATTAAACTTTTTTTGAAAATAATTTAATTCAATTAAATTTGAAAATAATTAAATTTAATTTGAAAATAATTTAATTTAAATTGAAAATAATTTAATTTAATATGAGAATAATTTAATTTAATTAGAAAATAATTTAATTTAATTTGAAAAATTCAAAATTTAATTAAATTTAAAAATAGTTTAATTTAATTTGAAAATAATTTATTTTAATTTAAAATTAATTTAATTTATTTAAAAAAAATTAATTAATTTAATTTAAAATAATTTAATTTATTTTGAAAAAAATTAATTTGAAAATAATTTAATTTAATTTAAAAATAGTTTAATTTAATTTGAAAATAATTTATTTTAATTTGAAAATAATTTATTTTTAAAAGTAATTTTTTTTAATATGAAAATAATTGAACTTAATTTGAAAATAATTTAATTTAATTTCAAAACTATTTAATTTAGTTTGAAAATAATTTAATTTAACTTGAAAATAATTTATTTTAATTTAAAAATAATTTATTTTTAAAAATAATTTAATTTAATTTAAAAATAGTTTAATTTAATTTGAAAATAATTTATTTTAATTTAAAAATAATTTATTTTACTTTAATTAAATTTAATAATGATTTATTTGAATTTGAAAATAATTTAATTTAATTTGAAAATAATTTAATTTAATTTTAAAAGAATTTAATTTAATTTGTAAATAATTTAAGAAATTTTAAAAATAATTTCATTTAATTTGAAAATAATTTAATTTAATTTGAAAATAATTTAATATAATTTGAAAATAATTTAATTTAATTTATAAATAATTTAATTAAATTTATAAATAGTTAAATTTAATTTGAAAAAAAATCAATTTAATATGAAAATAATTTAATTTAACTTAAAAAATTTATTATTTAATTTAAAAAATATTTTATTTAATTAAATTTAAAAATATTTAAATTTATTTGGAAATAATTTGATTTTAAAATAATAAAATTGATTAAATTTAAAAATAATTTAATTTAATCTGAAAATAATTTAATTTATTTGGTAAATAATTTAATTAAATTTAAAAATAAATTAATTTAATTTGAAAATAATTTATTTTGATTGAAAAATAATTTAATTTAAAAATAATTTAATTTAATATGAAAATAATTTAATTTGAAAATAAATTAATTTAATTTGAAAATAATTTAATTTTTTTTGAAAATAACTTAATTCCATTCAATTTAAAAATAATTTAATTTAATTTGAAAATAATTTAATTTAATATGAGAATAATTTAATTTAATTTGAAAATAATGTAATTTACTTTGAAAAATATTTAATTTAATTAAATTTAAAAATAATTTAATTTAATTTGGAAATAATTTAATTTAATTTAAAATTAATTTAATTTTTTTTGAAAAATTTAATTAATTTAATTTAAAATAATTTAATTTATTTTGAAAAAAAATTAATTTATTTTGAAAATAATTTAATTTAATTTGAAAATAATTTAATTTATTTTGAATAGAATTTAATTTAATTTGTAAGTAATTTAAGAAATTTTAAAAATAATTTAATTTAATTTGAAAATAATTTAATTTAATTTGAAAATAATTTAATATAATTTGAAAATAATTTAATTTAATTTATAAATAATTTAATTAAGTTTAAAAATAGTTAAATTTAATTTGAAAAAAATCAATTTAATATATTTAATTTAAAAAATATTTAATTTAATTAAATTTAAAAATAATTAAATTTATTTGAAAATAATTTAACTAAAAATAATTAAATTTAATTTGAAAATATTTTAATTTTTTTTGAAAATAATTTAATTTAATTTGAAATTAATTTAATTTAATTAAATTTTAAAATAATTTAATTTATTTTAAAAATAATTTATTTTTATTTGAAACGAATTTGATTAAATTTAAAAATAATTTAATTTAATTTGAAAATAATTTAATTTAATTTGTAAATAATTTAATTAAAATTAAAAATTATTTAATTTATTTTTAAAATAATTTATTTTAATTTCAAAATAATTTAATTTAAAAAGAATTTAATTTAATATAAAAATAATTTAATTTAATTTGAAAGTAATTTAATTTAATATGAGAATAATTTAATTTAATTTGAAAATAATGTAATTTACTTTGAAAAATATTTAATTTAATTAAATTTAAGAATAATTTAATTTAATTTGGAAATAATTTAATTTAATTTAAAATTAATTTAATTTAATTTGAAAATAATTTATTTTAATTTGAAAATAATTTATTTTTAATAGTAATTTTTTTAATATGAAAATAATATAATTTAATTTGAAAATAATTTAATTTAATTAAGTTTAACAATAATTTAATTTAATTTGTAAATAATTTAATTAAATTTAAAAATAATTTAATTTAATTTGAAAATAATTTAATTTAATTTAAAAATAATTTAATTTAATTTGAAAATAATTTATTTAATTTGAAAATAATTTAATTTAATTTAAAAATATATTAATTTAATTAAATTTAATAATAATTTATTTGAATTTAAAAATAATTTATTTTAATATGAAAATAATTTAATTTAATTTAAAAATAATTTAATTTAATTTGAAAATAATTTAATTTAATTTAAAAATAATTTAACTTAATTTGTAAATAATTTAATTAAATTTATAAATTATTTAATTTAATTTGAAAATAATTTAATTTAATTTGTAAACAATTTAATTTAATTAAAATATAATTAAATTTTAAAATAATTTAATTTTTTTTTAAATAATTTAATTTAATTAAACTTAAAAATAATTTAATTTAATTTGAAAATAATTTAATTTAATTTGAAAATAATTTAATTTATTTTGTAAATAATTTAATTAAATTAAACTTAAAAATAATTTAATTTAATTTGAAAATAATTTAATTTATTTTGTAAATAATTTAATTAAATTTAAAAATAATTAAATTTAATTTGAAAAAAAATCAATTTAAAATGAAAATAATTTAATTTAATTTGAAAATAATTTATTTAAATTAAATTTAAAAATAATTTAATTTATTTTGAAAATAATTTAATTAAATTTAAAAATAATTTAATTTAATTTGAAAATAATTTAATTTTTTTTGTAAATAATTTAATTAAAATTAAAAATTATTTAATTTATTTTTAAAATAATTTATTTTAATTTCAAAATAATTTAATTTAAAAAGAATTTAATTTAATATAAAAATAATTTAATTTAATTTGAAAATTATTTAATTTATTTTGAAAATAATTTAATTTAATTAAATTTAATAATAATTTATTTGAATTTGATAAAAATTTATTTTAATATAAAAATAATTTTATTAAATTTTAAAATAATTTAATTTAATTTGAAAATAGTTTAATTTAATTTGAAAAAAATTTAACTAAATTTGTAAATAATTTAATTAAATTTATAAATAATTTAATTTAATTTGAAAATAATTTAATTTAATTTGTAAATAATTTAAATAAATTTAAAAATAATTTAATTTAATTTGAAAATAATTTAATTTAATTTGAAAATAAATTAATATAATTTGAGAATAATTTAATTTAATTTGAAAATAGTTTAATTTTTTTTGAAAATAATTTAATTTAAATAAATTCAAAAATAAGTATATTTAATTTGAAAATAATTTATTTTAATTTGAAAATAAGTTAATTTAAAAATAATTTAATTTAATTTGGAAATAATTTAATTTAATTTGAAAATAATTTAATTTAATTTGAAAATAATTTAATTTAATTTGAAAATAATTTAATTAAATTTAATAATAATTTATTTGAATTGGAAAATAATTTATTTTAATTTGAAAATAATTTAATTAAATTTGAAAATAATTAAATTTAATTCGAAAATGATATAATTTAATTTGAAAATAATTTAATTTAATTTGAAAATAATTTAATTTAATTTAAAAATAATATAATTGGAAAATAATTTAATTTAATTTGAAAAAAAATTAATTTAATAAGAGGTTAAATTAATTAAAATTTAATTTGAAAATAATTTTTTTTAAATTGAAAATAATTTAATTAAATTTAAAAATAATTTAATTTAATTTGAAAATAATTTAACTTAATTTTTAAATAATTTAATTAAATTTAAAAATAATTAAATTTGAAAATATATTAATTTATGTTGAAAATAATTTAATTTAATTTACTTTGAAAAATATTTAATTTTATTAAATTTAAAAATAATTTAATTTAATTTGAAAATAATTTAATTTAATTTCTAAATAATTTAATTAAATTAAAAAATAATTAAATTAAATTTGAAATTAATTTAATTTAATTTGAAAATAATTTAATTTAATTAAATTTTAAAATAATTTAATTTATTTTGAAAATAATTTGATTAAATTTAAAACTAATTTAATTTAATTTGAAAATAATTTAATTTAATTTGAAAACAATTTAATTAAATTTAATAATAATTTATTTGAAATTGAAAATAATTTATTTTAACATGAAAATAATTTTATTAAATTTTAAAATAATTTAATTTAATTTGTAAATAATTTAATTTAATTTGAAAATAATTTAATTTAATTTGAAAATAATTTAATTTAATTTGAAAATAATTTAATTTAATTTGAAAATAATTTAATTTAATTTGAAAATAATTTAATTTAATAATAATTTATTTGAATTTGAAAATAATTTATTTTAATTTGAAAATAATTTAACTTAATTTGTATGTAAATAATTTAATTAAATTTATAAATAATTTAATTTATTTTGAAAATAATTTAATTTAATTTGTAAATAATTTAATTAAATTAAAAAATATTTAAATTTGAAAATAATTTTATTTAATTTGAAAATAATTTAATTTAATTTGAAAATAATTTAATTTAATTTGAAAATAATTTAATTTAATAATAATTTATTTGAATTTGAAAATAATTTATTTTAATTTGAAAATAATTTAACTTAATTTGTAAATAATTTAATTAAATTTATAAATAATTTAATTTAATTTGACAATAATTTAATTTAATTTGTAAATAATTTAATTAAATTAAAAAATAATTAAATTTGAAAATAATTTAATTTAATTTGAAAATAATTTAATTTAATTTGAAAGTAATTTAATTTAATTTGAAAATAATTTAATTTAATAATAATTTATTTGAAATTGAAAATAATTTATTTTAACATGAAAATAATTTTATTAAATTTTAAAATAATTTAATTTAATTTGAAAATAATTTAATTTGAAAATAATTTATTTTAATTTGAAAATAATTTATTTTTAATAGTAATTTTTTTAATATGAAAATAATATAATTTAATTTGAAAATAATTTAATTTAATTAAGTTTAAGAATAATTTAATTTAATTTGTAAATAATTTAATTAAATTTAAAAATAATTTAATTTAATTTGAAAATAATTTAATTTAATGTGAAAATAATTTAATTTAATTTGAAAATAATTTATTTAATTTGAAAATAATTCAATTTAATTTAAAAATATATTAATTTAATTAAATTTAATAATAATTTATTTGAATTTGAAAATAATTTAATTTGATATGAAAATAATTTAATTAAATTTAAAAATAATTTAATTTAATTTGAAAATAATTTAATTTAATTTAAAAATAATTTAACTTAATTTGTAAATAATTTAATTAAATTTATAAATTATTTAATTTAATTTGAAAATAATTTAATTTAATTTGTAAACAATTTAATTTAATTAAAATATAATTAAATTTCAAAATAATTTAATTTTTTTTAAATAATTTAATTTAATTTGAAAATAATTTAATTTAATTTGAAAATAATTTAATTTAATTTGAAAATAATTTAATTTAATTTGAAAATAATTTAATTTAATTTGAAACTAATTTAATTTAATTTGAAAATAATTTAATTTAATAATAATTTATTTGAATTTGAAAATAATTTATATTAATTTGAAAATAATTTAACTTAATTTGTAAATAATTTAATTAAATTTATAAATAATTTAATTTAATTTGAAAATAATTTAATTTAATTTGTAAATAATTTAATTAAATTCAAAAATAATTAAATTTAAAAATAATTTAATTTAATTTGAAAATAATTTAATTTAATTTGAAAATAATTTAATTTAATTTGAAAATAATTTAATTTAATTTGAAAATAATTTAATTTAATTTGAAAATAATTTAATTTAATTTAAAAATAATTTAATTTAATTTGTAAATAATTTAATTAAAATTAAAAATTATTTAATTTATTTTTAAAATAATTTATTTTAATTTCAAAATAATTTAATTTAAAAAGAATTTAATTTAATATAAAAATAATTTAATTTAATTTGAAAATTATTTAATTTATTTTGAATTTAATTTAATTTAATTAAATTTAATAATAATTTATTTGAATTTGAAAATAATTTATTTTAACATGAAAATAATTTTATTAAATTTTAAAATAATTTAATTTAATTTGAAAATAATTTAATTTAATTAAGTTTAAGAATAATTTAATTTAATTTGTAAATAATTTAATTAAATTTAAAAATAATTTAATTTAATTTGAAAATAATTTAATTTAATTTGAAAATAATTTAATTTAATTTGAAAATAATTTATTTAATTTGAAAATAATTCAATTTAATTTAAAAATATAATTTAATTAAAATTAATAATAATTTATTTGAATTTGAAAATAATTTATTTTAATATGAAAATAATTTAATTAAATTTAAAAATAATTTAATTTAATTTGAAAATAATTTAATTTGAAAATAATTTAATTTATTTTGTAAATAATTTAATTAAATTTAAAAATAATTAAATTTAATTTGAAAAAAAATCAATTTAAAATGAAAATAATTTAATTTAATTTGAAAATAATTTAATTTAATTTGTAAATAATTTAATTAAAATTAAAAATTATTTAATTTATTTTTAAAATAATTTATTTTAATTTCAAAATAATTTAATTTAAAAAGAATTTAATTTAATATAAAAATAATTTAATTTAATTTGAAAATTATTTAATTTATTTTGAAAATAATTTAATTTAATTAAATTTAATAATAATTTATTTGAATTTGAAAATAATTTATTTTAATATGAAAATAATTTTATTAAACTTTAAAATAATTTAATTTAATTTGAAAATAGTTTAATTTAATTTGAAAAAAATTTAACCAAAATTGTAAATAATTTAATTAAATTTATAAATAATTTAATTTAATTTGAAAATAATTTAATTTAATTTGTAAATAATTTAAATAAATTTAAAAATAATTTAATTTAATTTGAAAATAATTTAATTTAATTTGGAAATAAATTAATATAATTTGAGAATAATTTAATTTAATTTGAAAATAGTTTAATTTTTTTTGAAAATAATTTAATTTAAATAAATTCAAAAATAAGTATATTTAATTTGAAAATAATTTATTTTAATTTGAAAATAATTTAATTTAAAAATAATTAAATTTAATTTGGAAATAATTTAATTTAATTTGAAAATAATTTAATTTAATTTGAAAATAATTTAATTTAATTTGAAAATAATTTAATTAAATTTAATTATAATTTATTTGAATTGGAAAATAATTTATTTTAATTTGAAAATAATTTAATTTAATTTGAAAATAATTTAATTTAATTTGTAAATAATTTAATTTAATTTGAAAATAATTTAATTTAATTTGAAAATAATTTAATTTAATTTGAAAATAATTTAATTTAATTTGAAAATAATTTAATTTAATTTGAAAATAATTTAATTTATTTTGAAAATAATTTAATTTAATAATAATTTATTTGAATTTGAAAATAATTTATTTTAATTTGAAAATAATTTAACTTAATTTGTAAATAATTTAATTAAATTTATAAATAATTTAATTTAATTTGAAAATAATTTAATTTAATTTGTAAATAATTTAATTAAATTAAAAAATAATTAAATTTGAAAATAATTTAATTTAATTTGAAAATAATTTAATTTAATTGAAAATAATTTAATTTAATTTGAAAATAATTTAATTTAATTTGAAAATAATTTAATTTAATTTGAAAATAATTTAATTTAATTTGAAAATAATTTAATTTAATTTGAAAATAATTTAATTTAATAATAATTTATTTGAATTTGAAAATAATTTAATTTAATTGAAAATAATTTAATTTAATTGAAAATAATTTATTTTAATTTGAAAATAATTTAATTTCATTTAAAAATAACTTAATTGGAAAATAAATTAATTTAATTTTAAAAAACATTAATTTAATAAAAGTTAAAATTAATTTAAATTTAATTTGAAAATAATTTATTTTAATTTGAAAATAATTTAAATAAATTTAAAAATAATTTAATTTAATTTGAAAATAATTTAATTTAATTTTTAAATAATTAAATTTAATTTGAAAATATTTTTTTTTTTTTTTAAATAATTTAATTTAGTTTGAAAATAATTTAATCTAATTAAATTTTAAAATAATTTAATTTATTTTTAAAATAATTTATTTTTATTTGAAAATAATTTGATTAAATTTGAAAATAATTTAATTTAATTTGAAAATAATTTAATTTAATTAAATTTAATAATAATTTATTTGAATTTGAAAATAATTTATTTTAATTTGAAAATAATTTAATTAAACTTAAAAATAATTTAATTTAATTTGAAATAATTTAATTTAATTTGAAAATAATTTAATTTAATTTTAAAAGAATTTAATTTAAAAATAATTAAATTTAATTTGGAAATAATTTAATTTAATTTGAAAATAATTTATTTTAATTTAAAAATAATTTAATTTAATTTGAAATTAATTGAATTTAATTAAATTTAATAATAATTTATTTGAATTTGAAAATAATTTATTTTAATTTGAAAATAATTTAATTTAATTTAAAAATAATTTAGTTTAATTCGAAAATGATTTAATTTAATTAAAAAATAATTTAATTTAATTAGAAAATAATTTAATTTAATTTAAAAATAATTTAATTGGAAAATTATTTAATTTAATTTGAAAAAAAATTAATTTAATTAAAGTTAAAATTAATTAAAATTTAATTTGAAAATAATTTAATTAATTTTAAAAATAATTTAATTTAATTTGAAAATAATTTAATTTAATTTTTAAATAATTTAATTAAATTTAAAAATAATTAAATTTGAAAATATTTTAATTTATGTTGAAAATAGTTTAATTGAATTTAAAAATAATTTAATTTATTTAAAAAAAAATTAATTTGAAAATATTTTAATTTAATTTGAAAAAAAATTATTTTAATTTGAAAATAATTTAATTTAAAAATAATTTAATTTAATTTGAAAATAATTTAATTTGAAAAGAATTTATTGAAATTTGAAATAAATTTTATTTAAAAAAAATTTAATTTAATTTGAAAATAATTTATTTTAATTTGAAAATAATATAATTAAGTTTAAAAATAATTTAATTTAATTTGAAAATAATTTAATTTAATTTTAAAATAATTTAATTTAATTTTAAAATAATTTAATTAAATTTAAAAATAATTTAATTTGAAAATAATTTTCTTTAATTTGAAAATAATTTAATTTAATTTGAAAATAATTTAATTTAATTTAAAAATAATTTAATTTAACTTGAAAAAAATTTAATTTAATATAAGTTAAAAATAATTAAAATTTAATTTGAAAAAAATTAATTTGAAAATAATTAATTTTAATTTCAAAATAATTTAATTTAAAAATAATTTAATTTACTTTAAAAATAATTTAATTAAATTTAAAAATAATTTAAATTAATTTAAAAATACTTTAATTTAATTTGTAAATAATTTAAATAAATTTAAAAATAATTTAATTGATTTTAAAATTATTTAATTTAATTTGAAAATAAATTAATATAATTTGAGAATAATTTAATTTATTTTGAAAATAGTTTTTTTTTTTTAAATAATTTAATTTAAATAAATTCAAAAATAAGTATATTTAATTTGAAAATAATTTATTTAAATTTGAAAATAATTTAATTTAAAAATAATTAAATTTAATTTGGAAATAATTTAATTTAATTTGAAAATAATTTATTTTAATTTAAAAATAATTTAATTTAATTTGAAATTAATTGAATTTAATTAAATTTAATAATAATTTATTTGAATTTGAAAATAATTTATTTTAATTTAAAAATAATTTAATTTAATTTAAAAATAACTTAATTGGAAAAAAAATTAATTTAATTTTAAAAAAAATTAATTTAATAAAAGTTAAAATTAATTTAAATTTAATTTGAAAATAATTTATTTTAATTTGAAAATAATTTAAATAAATTTAATTAAATTTAATAATATAATTTAATTTGAAAATAATTTAATTTCATTTTTAAATATATAAATTTAATTTGAAAATATATATTTTTTTTAAATAATTTAATTTAATTTGAAAATAATTTAATCTAAATAAATTTTAAAATAATTTAATTTATTTTAAAAATAATTTATTTTTATTTGAAAATAATTTGATTAAATTTGAAAATAATTTAATTTAATTTGAAAATAATTTAATTAAATTTAATAATAATTTATTTGAATTTGAAAATAATTTATTTTAATTTGAAAATAATTTAATTTAATTTGAAAATAATTTAATTTAATTTGAAAATAATTTAATTTAATTTGAAAATAATTTAATTTAATAATAATTTATTTGAATTTTAAAATAATTTATTTTAATTTGAAAATAATTTAACTTAATTTGTAAATAATTTAATTAAATTTATAAATAATTTAATTTAATTTGAAAATAATTTAATTTAATTTGTAAATAATTTAATTAAATTAAAAAATAATTAAATTTGAAAATAATTTAATTTAATTTGAAAATAATTTAATTTAATTGAAAATAATTTAATTTGATTTGAAAATAATTTAATTTAATTTGAGAATAATTTAATTTAATTTGAAAATATTTTAATTTAATTTGAAAATAATTTAATTTAATTTGAAAATAATTTAATTTAATAATAATTTATTTATTATATAAAAATTTGAATTGAAAATAATTTATTTTAATTTGAAAATAATTTAATTAAATTTAAAAATAATTTAGTTTAATTCGAAAATGATTTAATTTAATTAAAAAATAATTTAATTTAATTAGAAAATAATTTAATTTAATTTAAAAATAATTTAATTGGAAAAATATTTAATTTAATTTGAAAAAATATTAATTTAATAAAAGTTAAGATTAATTAAAATTTAATTTGAAAATAATTTATTTTAATTTGAAAATAATTTAATTAATTTTAAAAATAATTTAATTTAATTTGAAAATAATTTAATTTAATTTTTAAATAATTTAATTAAATAAAAATAATTAAATTTGAAAATATTTTAATTTATGTTGAAAATAATTTAATTTAATTTAGAAATAATTTAATTTATTTAAAAAAAAATTAATTTGAAAATATTTTAATTTAATTTGAAAAAAAATTATTTTAATTTGAAAATAATTTAATTTAAAAATAATTTAATTTAATTTGAAAATAATTTAATTTGAAAAGAATTTATTGAAATTTAAAATAAATTTTATTTAAAAAAAATTTAATTTAATTTGAAAATAATTTATTTTAATTTGAAAATAATATAATTAAATTTAAAACTAATTTAAATTAATTTGAAAATAATTTAATTTAATTTTAAAATAATTTAATTTAATTTTTAAATAATTTAATTAAATTTAAAAATAATTTAATTTGAAAATAATTTTCTTTAATTTGAATATAATTTAATTTAATTTGAAAATAATTTAATTTAATTTAAAAATAATTTAATTTAACTTGAAAAAAATTTAATTTAATATAAGTTAAAAATAATTAAAATTTAATTTGAAAAAAATTAATTTGAAAATAATTTATTTTAATTTCAAAATAATTTAATTTAAAAATAATTTAATTTACTTTAAAAACAATTTAATTAAATTAAAAAATAATTTAATTTAATTTTAAAATAATTTAATTTAATTTTTAAATAATTTAATTAAATTTAAAAATAATTTATTTTGAAAATAATTTTCTTTAATTTGAAAATAATTTAATTTAATTTGAAAATAATTTAATTTAATTTAAAAATAATTTAATTTTAAAATAATTTAATTTAACTTGAAAAAAATTTAATTTAATATAAGTTAAAAATAATTAAAATTTAATTTGAAAAAAATTAATTTGAAAATAATTTATTTTAATTTCAAAATAATTTAATTTTAAAATAATTTAATTTACTTTAAAAATAATTTAATTAAATTTAAAAATAATTTAAATTAATTTAAAAATACTTTAATTTAATTTGTAAATAATTTAAATAAATTTAAAAATAATTTAATTGATTCTAAAATTATTTTATTTAATTTGAAAATAAATTAATATAATTTAATTTAATTTGAAAATAGTTTAATTTTTTTTTAAAATAATTTAATTTAAATAAATTCAAAAATAAGTATATTTAATTTGAAAATAATTTATTTTAATTTGAAAATAATATAATTAAGTTTAAAAATAATTTTATTTAATTTGAAAATAATTTAATTTGATTTTAAAATAATTTAATTTAATTTTTAAATAATTTAATTGAATTTAAAAATAATTTAATTTGAAAATAATTTTCTTTAATTTGAAAATAATTTAATTTGAAAATAATTTAATTTAATTTAAAAATAATTTAATTTAACTTGAAAAAAATTTAATTTAATATAAGTTAATAGTATATTACGTAATGAGAGTTGTAAGAAGCATATTACGTGCGAGCGGAACAATTACGCGCGACCCGCGTAGCGGGGAGCGCGTAATTCCGCGAGTACGTAATTGCCTTACAACTCGAATTATGTACTATACTTTATCTACGACCACACTATTTTTTTTCTATTTAATAAGAAAATTATGTTTGATGTAACTGATATAGTGATTCATCGATATAGGCAACACAATGTACGCAGTGTCAGTGTCAAATGAAATAATTAATATTTACTTAATAATTTATAATCTGTTTAATTTCATTAATACCTATTAATACCTACTGTGTTGTAGCAGTATCGTTTTGATTTTTCATGGAGCAGTCTATATAGCCTTCTGCTACTGCAGACGAACGCCAGCCACCATACCTTTTTAGTGACAATAAATCACCACCGGAATCCACAAGAATGGTGGCTGACGAACGTCTGTAACAATGTCCTGTATAAAGAAAGATTTTCTTCCGGCAAATGAAGATAATTGGCAATTTGTTTAGGAATAGAGCCAATTTTATTTATTCCATTGCTTAGTGCATTTCTCATTTTGATAATTTAGAAAAAAAAAAAGACTGAGTTTTGTCCATATTTTGTGGGCGTAGGTTAATATATTTTTTACAGGTTTGGTAAAATTCTTTCGGTAGCACAAAAGATCTTTAAGTTTTTGTTTTGGAATCAGGAATTTTAATGATCTGAGATGTTCCGGTGTCTTCTATATGGCAGGGTTTGGCATTTCGTAGTTCTTGTTTTCTGCAGGCACCACTAACGCCAATGATAAGAATAATCTAATTATATAAAATTTATTAATTTATAAAAAAATATGTCGTTATGCCCATTAGAGAGCATTATATGATAAAAAAGTAATGAATACCTTTATCAATAAATATTTGTTATCCGGCGAATTATTGAGGAAACTTTTGAATTTCTTTAATGGTTAAAATTTTTGATTTGTTGCTTTTAAATCCATCAGATTTTCTCTTTAGTAAAGCTATTAACTTTGAATGTTTTGAAATGTCGATGTTGTGCTTTATATTAATTGATGTCCGAACCATTCAATAAATTGCCCAAAGTGAAGATCACTGTTTGAGATAACTCATCAAAGTATAATAAAACATTTTCTGAAAAGGATTTAACTTTATGCTTCATTCTCCGGTCCATAAATTTTCTATATGCATCCTCGTATCAATCCCGAGATTTAATCCGTAGCAAATTATGGGCAGCTTGTTTCGCTTTTTCAACAATTTCGGGCGGAGTAGCATTTTCTATTTCGCTATCACTGGACATCACTGGACTTTAATTTTTATAATTGAAAAAAAATATAGTGTTTATGTATTAGTTTGACGTTTAATTTTTTTTGACAAATAACGGAATGTATTGGGTTGCCTATATTAATGATAGTAGCAGCTCTCAACCAATCAACGAATTGTAAACCAAACGCACTAGTGTGTTATTGAATCATTAAATAACATTAATCGCGGACTGTTACATACGTGTGTTGTAAGATGTATTTACATAATCCACGAACTGTACAATATTGGGCAATTATAATAGTGGTCGTAGATAAAAATAATTAAAATTTAATTTGAAAAAAATTAATTTGAAAAAAATTAATTTTAATTTCAAAATAATTTAATTTTAAAATAATTTAATTTACTTTAAAAATAATTTAATTAAATTTAAAAATAATTTAAATTAATTTAAAAATACTTTAATTTAATTTGTGAATAATTTAAATAAATTTAAAAATATTTTAATTGATTTTAAAATTATTTAATTTAATTTGAAAATAAATTAATATAATTTGAGAATAATTTAATTTAATTTGAAAATAGTTTTTTTTTTTTTTTTTAATAATTTAATTTATATAAATTCAAAAATAAGTGTATTTAATTTGAAAATAATTTATTTAAATTTGAAAATAATTTAATTTAAAAATAATTAAATTTAATTTGGAAATAATTTAATTTAATTTGAAAATAATTTATTTTAATTTGAAAATAATTTAATTTAATTTGAAAATAATTTAATCTAAATAAATTTTAAAATAATTTAATTTATTTTAAAAATAATTTATTTTTATTTGAAAATAATTTGATTAAATTTGAAAATAATTTAATTTAATTTGAAAATAATTTAATTAAATTTAATAATAATTTATTTGAATTTGAAAATAATTTATTTTAATTTGAAAATAATTTAATTTAATTTGAAAATAATTTAATTTAATTTGAAAATAATTTAATTTAATTTAAAAATAATTTAATTTAATAATAATTTATTTGAATTTTAAAATAATTTATTTTAATTTGAAAATAATTTAACTTAATTTGTAAATAATTTAATTAAATTTATAAATAATTTAATATAATTTGAAAATAATTTAATTTAATTTGTAAATAATTTAATTAAATTAAAAAATAATTAAATTTGAAAATAATTTAATTTAATTTGAAAATAATTTAATTTAATTGAAAATAATTTAATTTGATTTGAAAATAATTTAATTTAATTTGAGAATAATTTAATTTAATTTGAAAATAATTTAATTTAATTTGAAAATAATTTAATTTAATTTGAAAATAATTTAATTTAATAATAATTTATTTGAATTTGAAAATAATTTATTTTAATTTGAAAATAATTTAATTAAATTTAAAAATAATTTAGTTTAATTCGAAAATGATTTAATTTATTTAAAAAATAATTTAATTTAATTAGAAAATAATTTAATTTAATTTAAAAATAATTTAATTGGAAAAATATTTAATTTAATTTGAAAAAATATTAATTTAATAAAAGTTAAAATTAATTAAAATTTAATTTGAAAATAATTTATTTTAATTTGAAAATAATTTAATTAATTTTAAAAATAATTTAATTTAATTTGAAAATAATTTAATTTAATTTTTAAATAATTTAATTAAATAAAAATAATTAAATTTGAAAATATTTTAATTTATGTTGAAAATAATTTAATTTAATTTAGAAATAATTTAATTTATTTAAAAAAAAATTAATTTTAAAATATTTTAATTTAATTTGAAAAAAAATTATTTTAATTTGAAAATAATTTAATTTAAAAATAATTTAATTTAATTTGAAAATAATTTAATTTGAAAAGAATTTATTGAAATTTAAAATAAATTTTATTTAAAAAAAATTTAATTTAATTTGAAAATAATTTATTTTAATTTGAAAATAATATAATTAAATTTAAAACTAATTTAAATTAATTTGAAAATAATTTAATTTAATTTTAAAATAATTTAATTTAATTTTTAAATAATTTAATTAAATTTAAAAATAATTTAATTTGAAAATAATTTTCTTTAATTTGAATATAATTTAATTTAATTTGAAAATAATTTAATTTAATTTAAAAATAATTTAATTTAACTTGAAAAAAATTTAATTTAATATAAGTTAAAAATAATTAAAATTTAATTTGAAAAAAATTAATTTGAAAATAATTTATTTTAATTTCAAAATAATTTAATTTAAAAATAATTTAATTTACTTTAAAAACAATTTAATTAAATTAAAAAATAATTTAATTTAATTTTAAAATAATTTAATTTAATTTTTAAATAATTTAATTAAATTTAAAAATAATTTAATTTGAAAATAATTTTCTTTAATTTGAAAATAATTTAATTTAATTTGAAAATAATTTAATTTAATTTAAAAATAATTTAATTTTAAAATAATTTAATTTAACTTGAAAAAAATTTAATTTAATATAAGTTAAAAATAATTAAAATTTAATTTGAAAAAAATTAATTTGAAAATAATTTATTTTAATTTCAAAATAATTTAATTTTAAAATAATTTAATTTACTTTAAAAATAATTTAATTAAATTTAAAAATAATTTAAATTAATTTAAAAATACTTTAATTTAATTTGTAAATAATTTAAATAAATTTAAAAATAATTTAATTGATTCTAAAATTATTTTATTTAATTTGAAAATAAATTAATATAATTTGAGAATAATTTAATTTAATTTGAAAATAGTTTAATTTTTTTTTTAAATAATTTAATTTAAATAAATTCAAAAATAAGTATATTTAATTTGAAAATTATTTATTTTAATTTGAAAATAATATAATTAAGTTTAAAAATAATTTTATTTAATTTGAAAATAATTTAATTTGATTTTAAAATAATTTAATTTAATTTTTAAATAATTTAATTGAATTTAAAAATAATTTAATTTGAAAATAATTTTCTTTAATTTGAAAATAATTTAATTTGAAAATAATTTAATTTAATTTAAAAATAATTTAATTTAACTTGAAAAAAATTTAATTTAATATAAGTTAAAAATAATTAAAATTTAATTTGAAAAAAATTAATTTGAAAAAAATTAATTTTAATTTCAAAATAATTTAATTTTAAAATAATTTAATTTACTTTAAAAATAATTTAATTAAATTTAAAAATAATTTAAATTAATTTAAAAATACTTTAATTTAATTTGTGAATAATTTAAATAAATTTAAAAATATTTTAATTGATTTTAAAATTATTTAATTTAGTTTGAATAAAAATTAATATAATTTGAGAATAATTTAATTTAATTTGAAAATAGTTTTATTTTTTTTTAAAATAATTTAATTTATATAAATTCAAAAATAAGTGTATTTAATTTGAAAATAATTTATTTAAATTTGAAAATAATTTAATTTAAAAATAATTAAATTTAATTTGGAAATAATTTAATTTAATTTGAAAATAATTTATTTTAATTTGAAAATAATTTAATTTAATTTGAAATTAATTGAATTTAATTAAATTTAATAATAATTTATTTGAGTTTGAAAATAATTTATTTTAATTTGAAAATAATTTAATTTAATTTAAAAATAACTTAATTGGAAAATAAATTAATTTAATTTTAAAAAAAATTAATTTAATAAAAGTTAAAATTAATTTAAATTTAATTTGAAAATAATTTATTTTAATTTGAAAATAATTTAAATAAATTTAAAAATAATTTAATTTAATTTGAAAATAATTTAATTTAATTTTTAAATAATTAAATTTAATTTGAAAATATTTTAATTTTTTTTTAAAATAATTTAATTTAATTTGAAAATAATTTAATCCCATTAAATTTTAAAATAATTTAATTTATTTTAAAAATAATTTATTTTTATTTGAAAATAATTTGATTAAATTTGAAAATAATTTAATTTAATTTGAAAATAATTTAATTTAATTAAATTTAATAATAATTTATTTGAATTTGAAAATAATTTATTTTAATTTGAAAATAATTTAATTAAACTTAAAAATAATTTAATTTAATTTGAAATAATTTAATTTAATTTGAAAATAATTTAATTTAATTTTAAAATAATTTAATTTAATTTTTAAATAATTTAATTAAATTTAAAAATAATTTAATTTGAAAATAATTTTCTTTAATTTGAAAATAATTTAATTTAATTTGAAAATAATTTAATTTAATTTAAAAATAATTTAATTTTAAAATAATTTAATTTATCTTGGAAAAAATTTAATTTAATAAAAGTTAAAAATAATTAAAATTTAATTTGAAAAAAATTAATTTGAAAATAATTTATTTTAATTTCAAAATAATTTAATTTAAAAATAATTTAATTTACTTTAAAAATATTTTAATTAAATTTAAAAATAATTTAATTTAATTTTAAAATAATTTAATTTAATTTTTAAATAATTTAATTAAATTTAAAAATAATTTAATTTGAAAATAATTTTCTTTAATTTGAAAATAATTTAATTTAATTTGAAAATAAATTAATTTAATTTAAAAATAATTTAATTTTAAAATAATTTAATTTAACTTGAAAAAAATTTAATTTAATATAAGTTAAAAATAATTAAAATTTAATTTGAAAAAAATTAATTTGAAAATAATTTATTTTAATTTCAAAATAATTTAATTTTAAAATAATTTAATTTACTTTAAAAATAATTTAATTAAATTTAAAAATAATTTAAATTAATTTAAAAATACTTTAATTTAATTTGTAAATAATTTAAATAAATTTAAAAATAATTTAATTGATTTTAAAATTATTTTATGTAATTTGAAATTAAATTAATATAATTTGAGAATAATTTAATTTAATTTGAAAATAGTTTAATTTTTTTTTAAATTAATTTAATTTAAATAAATTCAAAAATAAGTATATTTAATTTGAAAATAATTTATTTAAATTTGAAAATAATTTAATTTAAAAATAATTAAATTTAATTTGGAAATAATTTAATTTAATTTGAAAATAATTTATTTTAATTTGAAAATAATTTAATTTAATTTGAAATTAATTGAATTTAATTAAATTTAATAATAATTTATTTGAATTTCAAAATAATTTATTTTAATTTGAAAATAATTTAATTTAACTTAAAAATAACTTAATTGGAAAATAAATTAATTTAATTTGAAAAAAAATTAATTTAATAAAAGTTAAAATTAATTTAAATTTAATTTGAAAATAATTTATTTTAATTTGAAAATAATTTAAATAAATTTAAAAATAATTTAATTTAATTTGAAAATAATTTAATTTAATTTTTAAATAATTAAATTTAATTTGAAAATATTTTAATTTTTTTTTAAATAATTTCAATTTAATTTGAAAATAATTTAATTTAATTAAATTTTAAAATAATTTAATTTATTTTAAAAATAATTTATTTTTATTTGAAAATAATTTGATTAAATTTGAAAATAATTTAATTTAATTTGAAAATAATTTAATTTAATTAAATTTAATAATAATTTATTTGAATTTGAAAATAATTTATTTTAATTTGAAAATAATTTAATTAAACTTAAAAATAATTTAATTTAATTTGAAATAATTTAATTTAATTTGAAAATAATTTAATTTAATTTTAAAATAATTTAATTTAATTTTTAAATAATTTAATTAAATTTAAAAATAATTTAATTTGAAAATAATTTTCTTTAATTTGAAAATAATTTAATTTAATTTGAAAATAATTTAATTTAATTTAAAAATAATTTAATTTTAAAATAATTTAATTTATCTTGGAAAAAATTTAATTTAATAAAAGTTAAAAATAATTAAAATTTAATTTGAAAAAAATTAATTTGAAAATAATTTATTTTAATTTCAAAATAATTTAATTTAAAAATAATTTAATTTACTTTAAAAATATTTTAATTAAATTTAAAAATAATTTAATTTAATTTTAAAATAATTTAATTTAATTTTTAAATAATTTAATTAAATTTAAAAATAATTTAATTTGAAAATAATTTTCTTTAATTTGAAAATAATTTAATTTAATTTGAAAATAAATTAATTTAATTTAAAAATAATTTAATTTTAAAATAATTTAATTTAACTTGAAAAAAATTTAATTTAATATAAGTTAAAAATAATTAAAATTTAATTTGAAAAAAATTAATTTGAAAATAATTTATTTTAATTTCAAAATAATTTAATTTTAAAATAATTTAATTTACTTTAAAAATAATTTAATTAAATTTAAAAATAATTTAAATTAATTTAAAAATACTTTAATTTAATTTGTAAATAATTTAAATAAATTTAAAAATAATTTAATTGATTTTAAAATTATTTTATGTAATTTGAAATTAAATTAATATAATTTGAGAATAATTTAATTTAATTTGAAAATAGTTTAATTTTTTTTTAAATTAATTTAATTTAAATAAATTCAAAAATAAGTATATTTAATTTGAAAATAATTTATTTAAATTTGAAAATAATTTAATTTAAAAATAATTAAATTTAATTTGGAAATAATTTAATTTAATTTGAAAATAATTTATTTTAATTTGAAAATAATTTAATTTAATTTGAAATTAATTGAATTTAATTAAATTTAATAATAATTTATTTGAATTTCAAAATAATTTATTTTAATTTGAAAATAATTTAATTTAACTTAAAAATAACTTAATTGGAAAATAAATTAATTTAATTTGAAAAAAAATTAATTTAATAAAAGTTAAAATTAATTTAAATTTAATTTGAAAATAATT
Organism: Phosphuga atrata; assembly: GCA_944588485.1. Lineage (NCBI taxonomy): Eukaryota > Metazoa > Arthropoda > Insecta > Coleoptera > Silphidae > Phosphuga > Phosphuga atrata. The sequence goes on along the minus strand of CALYMW010000422.1, from coordinate 346,408 downwards.
TATTTTAATTTGAAAATAATTTAAATAAATTTAAAAATAATTTAATTTAATTTGAAAATAATTTAATTTAATTTTTAAATAATTAAATTTAATTTGAAAATATTTTAATTTTTTTTTAAATAATTTCAATTTAATTTGAAAATAATTTAATTTAATTAAATTTTAAAATAATTTAATTTATTTTAAAAATAATTTATTTTTATTTGAAAATAATTTGATTAAATTTTAAAATAATTTAAATAATTTGAAAATAATTAAATTTAATTAAATTTAATAATAATTTATTTGAATTTGAAAATAATTTATTTTAATTTGAAAATAATTTAATTAAACTTAAAAATAATTTAATTTAATTTTAAATAATTTATTTAATTTGAAAATAATTTAATTTAATTTTTAAATAATTTAATTTAATTTTTAAATAATTTAATTAAATTTAAAAATAATTTAATTTGAAAATAATTTTCTTTAATTTGAAAATAATTTAATTTAATTTGAAAATAATTTAATTTAATTTAAAAATAATTTAATTTTAAAATAATTTAATTTATCTTGAAAAAAATTTAATTTAATAAAAGTTAAAAATAATTAAAATTTAATTTGAAAAAATTTAATTTGAAAATAATTTATTTTAATTTCAAAATAATTTAATTTCAAAATAATTTAATTTACTTTAAAAATAATTTAATTAAATTTAAAAATAATTTAAATCAATTTAAAAATAATTTAATTTGTAAATAATTTAAATAAATTTAAAAATAATTTAATTGATTTTAAAATTATTTAATTTAATTTAAAAATAATTTAATTTAATATGGAGATAATTTAATTTAATTCGAAAATAATTCAATATAATTTAAAAATAATTTAATTTAATTTGAAATAATTTAATTTAATTTGAAAATAATTTAATTTAATTTTAAAATAATTTAATTTAATTTTTAAATAATTTAATTAAATTTAAAAATAATTTAATTTGAAAATAATTTTCTTTAATTTGAAAATAATTTAATTTAATTTGAAAATAATTTAATTTAATTTAAAAATAATTTAATTTTAAAATAATTTAATTTATCTTGAAAAAAATTTGATTTAATAAAAGTTAAAATTAATTAAAATTTAATTTGAAAAAAATTAATTTGAAAATAATTTATTTTAATTTCAAAATAATTTAATTTCAAAATAATTTAATTAAATTTAAAAATAATTTAAATTAATTTAAAAATAATTTAATTTGTAAATAATTTAAATAAATTTAAAAATAATTTAATTGATTTTAAAATTATTTAATTTAATTTAAAAATATATTAATTTAATATGGAGATAATTTAATTTAATTCGAAAATAATTCAATATAATTTAAAAATAATTTAATTTAATTTGAAAATAATTTAATTTAATTTGAAAATGAATTAATTTAATTTAAATATAATTTAATTTATTTGAAAATAATTTAATTTGATTTGAAAATAATTTAATTTAATTTGAAAATAATGTAATTTACTTTGAAAAATATTTAATTTGATTAAATTTAAAAATAATTTAATTTAATTTAAAATTACTTTAATTTTTTTTGAAAAATTTAATTAATTTAATTTAAAATAATTTAATTTATTTTGAAAAAAAAATAATTTAATTTGAAAATAATTTAATTTAATTAAGTTTAAGAATAATTGAATTTAATTTGTAAATAATTTAATTAAATTTAAAAATAATTTAATTTAATTTGAAAATAATTTAATTTAATTTGAAAATAATTTAATTTGATTTGAAAATAATTTAATTTGAAAATAATTTAATTTAATTTGAAAATAATTTAACTTAATTTGTAAATAATTTGATTAAATTTATAAATTATTTAATTTAATTTGAAAATAATTTAATTTAGTTTGTAAATAATTTAATTAAATAAAAAATAATTAAATTTGAAAATAATTTAATTTAATTTGAAAATAATTAAATTTAATTTAAAATTAATTTAATTTTTTTTGAAAAATTTAATTAATTTAATTTAAAATAATTTAATTTATTTTGAAACAAAATTAATTTAATTTGAAAATAATTTAATTTAATTTGAAAATAATTTACTTTAATTTAAAAATAAATTATTTTTAAAAATATTTTAATTTAATATGAAAATAATTTAATTTAATTTGAAAATAAATTAATTTATTTTGTAAATAATTTAATTAAATTTAAAAATAATTTAAATTTAATTTGAAAAAAAGGCAATTTAATATGAAAATAATTTAATTTAATTTGAAAATAAATTAATTTAATTAAATTTTAAAATAATTTAATTTATTTTGTAAATAATTTAATTAAATTTAAAAATAATTTAATTTAATTTGAAAAAAAATAAATTTAATATGAAAATAATTTAATTTAATTTGAAAAAAAATTAATTTAATTAAATTTTAAAATAATTTAATTTATTTTGAAAATAATTTGATTAAATTTAAAAATAATTTAATTTAATTTGAAAATAATATAATTTAATTTGTAAATAATTTAATTAAAATTAAAAATAATTTAATTTATTTTTAAAATAATTTAATTTATTTTGAAAATAATTTGATTAAATTTAAAAATAATTTAATTTAATTTGAAAATAATATAATTTAATTTGTAAATAATTTAATTAAAATTAAAAATAATTTAATTTATTTTTAAAATAATTTTATTTAATTTGAAAATAATTTAATTTAAAAAGAATTTAATTTAATATAAAAATAATTTAATTTAATTTGAAAATAATTTAATTTGATTTGTAAATAATTTAATTTAATTAATTTTAATAATAATTTATTTGAATTTGAAAATAATTTATTTTAATATGAAAATAATTTTATTAAATTTTAAAATAATTTAATTTAATTTGAAAATAGTTTAATTTATTTTGAAAATAATTTAACTTAATTTGTAAATAATTTAATTAAATTTATAAATAATTTAATTTAATTTGAAAATAATTTAATTTAATTTGTAAATAATTTAATTAAATAAAAAAATAATTAAATTTGAAAATAATTTAATTTAATTTGAAAATAATTTAATTTAACTTGAAAATAATTTAATTTAATTTGAAAATAATTTAATTTGAAAATAATTTAATTTAATTTGAAAATCATTTAATTTTAAAATAATTTAATTTAATTTGAAAATAATTTATTTTAAATTCAAAATAATTTAATTTGAAAAGAATTTAATTTAGTTTGAAAATAATTTATTTAAATTTAAAAATAATTTAAATTAATTAAAAAATGCTTTAATTTAATTTGTAAATAATTTAAATAAATTTAAAAATATTTTAATTTAATTTGAAAATAATTTAATTTGAAAATAAATTAATATAATTTGAGAATAATTTAATTTAATTTGAAAATAGTTTAATTTTTTTTTAAATTAATTTAATTTAAATAAATTCAAAAATAAGTATATTTAATTTGAAAATAATTTATTTTAATTTGAAAATGATTTAATTTAAAAATAATTAAATTTAATTTGGAAATAATTTAATTTAATTTGAAAATAATTTAATTTAATTTGAAAATAAATTAATATAATTTGAGAATAATTTAATTTAATTTGAAAATAGTTTAATTTTTTTTTAAATTAATTTAATTTAATTAAATTCAAAAATAAGTATATTTAATTTGAAAATAATTTAATTTAATTTGAAAATAAATTAATATAATTTGAGAATAATTTAATTTAATTTGAAAATAGTTTAATTTTTTTTCAAATTAATTTAATTTAAATAAATTCAAAAATAAGTATATTTAATTTGAAAATAATTTATTTTAATTTGAAAATAATTTAATTTAATAATAATTAAATTTAATTTGGAAATAATTTAATTTAATTTGAAAATAATTTAATTTGAAAATAAATTAATATAATTTGAGAATAATTTAATTTAATTTGAAAATAGTTTATTTTTTTTTTAAATTAATTTAATTTAAATAAATTCAAAAAATAAGTATATTTAATTTGAAAATAATTTATTTTAATTTAAAAATAATTTAATTTAATTTGAAATTAATTGAATTTAATTAAATTTAATAATAATTTATTTGAATTTGAAAATAATTTATTTTAATTTGAAAATAATTTAATTTAATTTAAAAATAACTTAATTGGAAAATAAATTAATTTAATTTAAAAAAAAATTAATTTAATAAAAGTTAAAATTAATTTAAATTTAATTTGAAAATAATTTATTTTAATTTGAAAATAATTTAAATAAATTTAAAAATAATTTAATTTAATTTGATAATAATTTAATTTAATTTTTAAATAATTAAATTTAATTTGAAAATATTTTTTTTTTTTTTTAAATAATTTAATTTAATTTGAAAATAATTTAATCTTATTAAATTTTAAAATAATTTAATTTATTTTAAAAATAATTTATTTTTATTTGAAAATAATTTGATTAAATTTGAAAATAATTTAATTTAATTTGAAAATAATTTAATTTAATTAAATTTAATAATAATTTATTTGAATTTAAAAATAATTTATTTTAATTTGAAAATAATTTAATTAAACTTAAAAATAATTTAATTTAATTTGAAATAATTTAATTTAATTTGAAAATAATTTAATTTAAATTTAAAATAATTTAATTTAATTTTTAAATAATTTAATTAAATTTAAAAATAATTTAATTTGAAAATAATTTTCTTTAATTTGAAAATAATTTAATTTAATTTGAAAATAATTTAATTTAATTTAAAAATAATTTAATTTTAAAATAATTTAATTTATCTTGAAAAAAATTTAATTTAATAAAAGTTAAAAATAATTAAAATTTAATCTGAAAAAAATTAATTTGAAAATAATTTATTTTAATTTCAAAATAATTTAATTTCAAAATAATTTAATTTACTTTAAAAATAATTTAATTGAATTTAAAAATAATTTAATTTAATTTTAAAATAATTTAATTTAATTTAAAAATAATTTAATTAAATTTAAAAATAATTTAATTTGAAAATAATTTTCTTTAATTTGAAAATAATTTAATTTAATTTGAAAATAATTTAATTTAATTTAAAAATAATTTAATTTTAAAATAATTTAATTTAACTTGAAAAAAATTTAATTTAATATAAGTTAAAAATAATTAAAATTTAATTTGAAAAAAATTAATTTCAAAATAATTTATTTTAATTTCAAAATAATTTAATTTTAAAATAATTTAATTTACTTTAAAAATAATTTAATTAAATTTAAAAATAATTTAAATTAATTTAAAAATACTTTAATTTAATTTGTAAATAATTTAAATAAATTTAAAAATAATTTAATTGATTTTAAAATTATTTTATTTAATTTGAAAATAAATTAATATAATTTGAGAATAATTTAATTTAATTTGAAAATAGTTTAATTTTTTTTAAAAATAATTTAATTTAAATAAATTCAAAAATAAGTATATTTAATTTGAAAATAATTTATTTAAATTTGAAAATAATTTAATTTAAAAACAATTAAATTTAATTTGGAAATAATTTAATTTAATATGAAAATAATTTATTTTAATTTGAAAATAATTTAATTTAATTTGAAATTAATTGAATTTAATTAAATTTAATAATAATTTATTTGAGTTTGAAAATAATTTATTTTAATTTGAAAATAATTTAATTTAATTTAAAAATAACTTAATTGGAAAATAAATTAATTTAATTTTAAAAAAAATTAATTTAATAAAAGTTAAAATTAATTTAAATTTAATTTGAAAATAATTTATTTTAATTTGAAAATAATTTAAATAAATTTAAAAAAAATTAAATTTAATTTGAAAATAATTTAATTTAATTTTTAAATAATTAAATTTAATTTGAAAATATTTTAATTTTTTTTTAAAATAATTTAATTTAATTTGAAAATAATTTAATCTAATTAAATTTTAAAATAATTTAATTTATTTTAAAAATAATTTATTTTTATTTGAAAATAATTTGATTAAATTTGAAAATAATTTAATTTAATTTGAAAATAATTTAATTTAATTTGAAAATAATTTAATTTAATTTAAAAATAATTTAATTTAATTTGTAAATAATTTAAATAAATTTAAAAATAATTTAATTGATTTTAAAATTATTTTATTTAATTTGAAAATAAATTAATACAATTTGAGAATAATTTAATTTAATTTGAAAATAGTTTAATTTTTTTTTAAAATAATTTAATTTAAATAAATTCAAAAATAAGTATATTTAATTTGAAAATAATTTTTTTAAATTTGAAAATAATTTAATTTAAAAATAATTAAATTTAATTTGGAAATAATTTAATTTAATTTGAAAATAATTTATTTTAATTTGAAAATAATTTAATTTAATTTGAAATTAATTGAATTTAATTAAATTTGATAATATTTTATTTGAATTTCAAAATAATTTATTTTAATTTTAAAATAATTTAATTTAATTTAAAAATAACTTAATTGGAAAATAAATTAATTTAATTTGAAAAAAAATTAATTTAATAAAAGTTAAAATTAATTTAAATTTAATTTGAAAATAATTTATTTTAATTTGAAAATAATTTAAATGAATTTAAAAATAATTTAATTTAATTTGAAAATAATTTAATTTAATTTTTAAATAATTAAATTTAATTTGAAAATATTTTAATTTTTTTTTAAAATAATTTTAATTTAATTTGAAAATAATTTAATTTAATTAAATTTTAAAATAATTTAATTTATTTTAAAAATAATTTATTTTTATTTGAAAATAATTTGATTAAATTTTAAAATAATTTAAATAATTTGAAAATAATTTAATTTAATTAAATTTAATATAAATTTATTTGAATTTGAAAATAATTTATTTTAATTTGAAAATAATTTAATTAAACTTAAAAATAATTTAATTTAATTTTAAATAATTTATTTAATTTGAAAATAATTTAATTTAATTTTAAAATAATTTTATTAAATTTAAAAATAATTTAATTTGAAAATAATTTTCTTTAATTTGAAAATAATTTAATTTAATTTGAAAATAATTTAATTTAATTTAAAAATAATTTAATTTTAAAATAATTTAATTTATCTTGAAAAAAATTTAATTTAATAAAAGTTAAAAATAATTAAAATTTAATTTGAAAAAAATTAATTTGAAAATAATTTATTTTAATTTCAAAATAATTTAATTTCAAAATAATTTAATTTACTTTAAAAATAATTTAATTAAATTTAAAAATAATTTAAATTAATTTAAAAATAATTTAATTTGTAAATAATTTAAATAAATTTAAAAATAATTTAATTGATTTTAAAATTATTTAATTTAATTTAAAAATAATTTAATTAAATATGGAGATAATTTAATTTAATTCGAAAATAATTCAATATAATTTAAAAATAATTTAATTTAATTTGAAATAATTTAATTTAATTTGAAAATAATTTAATTTAATTTTAAAATAATTTAATTTAATTTTTAAATAATTTAATTAAATTTAAAAATAATTTAATTTGAAAATAATTTTCTTTAATTTGAAAATAATTTAATTTAATTTGAATATAATTTAATTTAATTTAAAAATAATTTAATTTTAAAATAATTTAATTTATCTCGAAAAAAATTTAATTTAATAAAAGTTAAAAATAATTAAAATTTAATTTAAAAAAAATTAATTTATTTTAATTTCAAAATAATTTAATTTCAAAATAATTTAATTTACTTTAAAAATAATTTAATTAAATTTAAAAATAATTTAAATTAATTTAAAAATAATTTAATTTGTAAATAATTTAAATAAATTTATAAATTATTTAATTTAATTTGAAAATAATTTAATTTAGTTTGAAAATAATGTAATTTACTTTGAAAAATATTTAAATTAATTAAATTTAAAAATAATTTAATTTAAAAATAATTTAATTTAATATATAGGTAAATTAATTTAATTCGAAAATAATTCAATATAATTTAGAAATAATTTAATTTAATTTGAAAATAATTTAATTTAATTTGAAAATGAATTAAATTAATTTAAAAATAATTTAATTTATTTGAAAATAATTTAATTTGATTTGAAAATAATTTAATTTAATTTGAAAATAATGTAATTTACTTTGAAAAATATTTAATTTAATTAAATTTAAAAATAATTTAATTTAATTTAAAATTACTTTAATTTTTTTTGAAAAATTTAATTAATTTAATTTAAAATAATTTAATTTATTTTGAAAAAAAATTAATTTAATTTGAAAATAATTTAATTTAATTAAGTTTAAGAATAATTGAATTTAATTTGTAAATAATTTAATTAAATTTAAAAATAATTTAATTTAATTTGAAAATAATTTAATTTAATTTGAAAATAATTTAATTTGATTTGAAAATAATTTAATTTGAAAATAATTTAATTTAATTTGAAAATAATTTAACTTAATTTGTAAATAATTTAATTAAATTTATAAATTATTTAATTTAATTTGAAAATAATTTAATTTAGTTTGTAAATAATTTAATTAAATTAAAAAATAATTAAATTTGAAAATAATTTAATTTAATTTGAAAATAATTAAATTTAATTTAAAATTAATTTAATTTTTTTTTTTAAATTTATTAATTTAATTTAAAATAATTTAATTTATTTTGAAAATAATTTACTTTAATTTGAAAATAAATTATTTTTAAAAATATTTTAATTTAATATGAAAATAATTTAATTTAATTTGAAAATAATTTAATTTATTTTGTAAATAATTTAATTAAATTTAAAAATAATTTAAATTTAATTTGAAAAAAAGTCAATTTAATATGAAAATAATTTAATTTAATTTGAAAATAAATTAATTTAATTGAATTTTAAAATAATTTAATTTATTTTGTAAATAATTTAATTAAATTTAAAAATAATTTAATTTAATTTGAAAAAAAATCAATTTAATATGTAAATAATTTAATTTAATTTGAAAAAAAATTAATTTAATTAAATTTTAAAATAATTTAATTTATTTTGAAAATAATTTGATTAAATTTAAAAATAATTTAATTTAATTTGAAAATAATATAATTTAATTTGTAAATAATTTAATTAAAATTAAAAATAATTTAATTTATTTTTAAAATAATTTAATTTATTTTGAAAATAATTTGATTAAATTTAAAAATAATTTAATTTAATTTGAAAATAATATAATTTAATTTGTAAATAATTTGATTAAAATTAAAAATAATTTAATTTATTTTTAAAATAATTTTATTTAATTTGAAAATAATTTAATTTAAAAAGAATTAAATTTAATATAAAAATAATTTAATTTAATTTGAAAATAATTTAATTTGATTTGTAAATAATTTAATTTAATTAAATTTAATAATAATTTATTTGAATTTGAAAATAATTTATTTTTATATGAAAATAATTTTATTAAATTTTAAAATAATTTAATTTAATTTGAAAATAGTTTAATTTAATTTGAAAATAATTTAACTTAATTTGTAAATAATTTAATTAAATTTATAAATAATTTAATTTAATTTGACAATAATTTAATTTAATTTGTAAATAATTTAATTAAATTAAAAAATAATTAAATTTGAAAATAATTTAATTTAATTTGAAAATAATTTAATTTAACTTGAAAATAATTTAATTTAATTTGAAAATAATTTAATTTAATTTGAAAATAATTTAATTTAATTTGAAAATCATTTAATTTTAAAATAATTTAATTTAATTTGAAAATAATTTAATTTAATTTGAAAATAATTTAATTTGATTTGAAAATAATTTAATTTGAAAATAATTTAATTTAATTTGAAAATAATTTAACTTAATTTGTAAATAATTTAATTAAATTTATAAATTATTTAATTTAATTTGAAAATAATTTAATTTAGTTTGTAAATAATTTAATTAAATTAAAAAATAATTAAATTTGAAAATAATTTAATTTAATTTAAAAACAATTAAATTTAATTTAAAATTAATTTAATTTTTTTTGAAAAATTTAATTAATTTAATTTAAAATAATTTAATTTATATTGAAACAAAATTAATTTAATTTGAAAATAATTTAATTTAATTTGAAAATAATTTACTTTAATTTAAAAATAAATTATTTTTAAAAATATTTTAATTTAATATGAAAATAATGTAATTTAATTTGAAAATAATTTAATTTATTTTGTAAATATTTTAATTAAATTTAAAAATAATTTAAATTTAATTTGAAAAAAAGTCAATTTAATATGAAAATAATTTAATTTAATTTGAAAATAAATTAATTTAATTAAATTTTAAAATAATTTAATTTATTTTGTAAATAATTTAATTAAATTTAAAAATAATTTAATTTAATTTGAAAAAAAAATCAATTTAATATGAAAATAATTTAATTTAATTTGAAAAAAATTAATTTAATTAAATTTTAAAATAATTTAATTTATTTTGAAAATAATTTGATTAAATTTAAAAATAATTTAATTTAATTTGAAAATAATATAATTTAATTTGTAAATAATTTAATTAAAATTAAAAATAATTTAATTTATTTTTAAAATAATTTAATTTATTTTGAAAATAATTTGATTAAATTTAAAAATAATTTAATTTAATTTGAAAATAATATAATTTAATTTGTAAATAATTTAATTAAAATTAAAAATAATTTAATTTATTTTTAAAATAATTTTATTTAATTTGAAAATAATTTAATTTAAAAAGAATTTAATTTAATATAAAAATAATTTAATTTAATTTGAAAATAATTTAATTTGATTTGTAAATAATTTAATTTAATTAAATTTAATAATAATTTATTTGAATTTGAAAATAATTTATTTTAATATGAAAATAATTTTATTAAATTTTAAAATAATTTAATTTAATTTGAAAATAGTTTAATTTAATTTGAAAATAATTTAACTCAATTTGTAAATAATTTAATTAAATTTATAAATAATTTAATTTAATTTGAAAATAATTTAATTTAATTTGTAAATAATTTAATTAAATTAAAAAATAATTAAATTTGAAAATAATTTAATTTAATTTGAAAATAATTTAATTTAACTTGAAAATAATTTAATTTAGTTTGAAAATAATTTAATTTAATTTGAAAATAATTTAATTTAATTTGAAAATCATTTAATTTTGAAATAATTTAATTTAATTTGAAAATAATTTATTTTAAATTAAAAATAATTTAATTTGAAAATAATTTAATTTAGTTTGAAAATAATTTATTTAAATTTAAAAATAATTTAAATTAATTAAAAAATGCTTTAATTTAATTTGTAAATAATTTAAATAAATTTAAAATAATTTAATTTAATTGGAAAATTATTTAATTTAATTTGAAAAAAAAATGAATTTAATAAGAGTTAAAATTAATTAAAATTTGATTTGAAAATAATTAATTTTAATTTGAAAATAATTTAATTAAATTTAAAAATAATTTAATTTAATTCGAAAATGATTTAATTTAATTTGAAAATAATTTAATTTAATTTGAAAATAATTTAATTTAATTTAAAAATAATTTGATTGGAAAATTATTAAATTTAATTTGAAAAAAAAATAATTTAATAAAAGTTAAAATTAATTAAAATTTGATTTGAAAATAATTTATTTTAATTTGAAATAATTTAATTAAATTTAAAAATTATTTAATTTAATTAAAAAATAATTTAATTTAATTTAAAAAAAATTTAATTTGAAAATAATTTAATTTAATTTGAAAAAAAAAATTTAATAAAAGTTAAAAATAATTAAAATTTAATTTGAAAATAAATTATTTTAATTTGAAAATAATTTAATTAAAAAAAAAATTAATTTAATTTGAAAATAATTTAATTTGAAAATATTTTAATTTTTTTGAAAATAATTTAAATAAATTTAAAAATAAGTAAATTGATTTTGAAAATAATTTATATTAATTTAAAAATATTTTAATTTTTTTTTTAAATAATTTAATTTAATTAGAAAATAATTGAATTTAATTAAATTTAAAAATAATTTAATTTATTTTGAAAATAATTTATTTTTATTTGAAAATAATTTAATTAAATTTAAAAATTATTCAATTTAATTTGAAAATAATTTAATTTAATTTGAGAAGAATTTCATTTTATTTGAAAATAATTTAATTTGATTTGAAAATATTTTAATTTAATTTGAAAAACAATTAACTTAAGTTGTAAATAATTTAATTAAATTTAAAAATAAATAAATTTAATTTGAAAATAATTTATTTTAATTTGACAATAATTTAATTTAAAAATAGTTTATTTTAATATAAAAATAATAAAATTTGAAAATAAATTAATTTAATTTGAAAATAATTTTAATTTAATTAATTTTAAAAATAATTTAATTTAATTTGAAAATAATTTAATTTTTTTTTGAAAATAATTTAATTCAATTAAATTTAAAAAAATTTAATTTAGTTTGAAAATATTTTAATTTAATATGATTATAATTTAATTTAATTTGAAAATAATGTAATTTAATTGAAAATAATGTAATTTAATTTAAATATTGAATTTAATTAAATTTAAACATTATTTAATTTAATTTAAAAATAATTTAATTTAATTTAAAATTAATTTTTTTTTTTTTAAATTTAATTAATTTAATTTAAAATAATTTAATTTCTTTTGAAAAGAAAATAATTTAATTTAAAAATAATTTAATTTAATTTAAAAATAATTTAATTTAATTTGAAAATAATTTATTTTAATTTGAAAATAATTTATTTTAATTTGAAAAAAAATTAATTTAATAAAATTTAAAAATAATTAAAATTTAATTTAAAAATATTTTAATTTGAAAATAATTTAATTAAATTTAAAAATAATTTAATTTAATTTAATTTTAAAAAAATTTAATTGAATTTAAAAATAATTTAATTTGAAAATAATTTAATTTAATTTGAAAATAATTTAACTTAATTTCAAAATAATTTAATTTAATTTAAAAATAATTTAATTTTAAAATAATTTAATTTACCTTGAAAAAAAATTTAATTTAATAAAAGTTAAAAATAATTAAAATTTAATATGAATATAATTTATTTTAATTTGAAAATAATTTAATTTAAAAATAATTTAATTTAATTTGAAAATAATTTATTTTAATTTCAAAATAATTTAATTTAGGTTGAAAATAATTTAATTAAATTTAAAAATAATTTAAATTAATTAAAAAATACTTTAATTTAATTTGTAAATAATTTAAATAAATTTAAAAATAATTTATATGATTTTAAAATTATTTAGTTTAATTTGAAAATAAATTAATATAACTTGAGAATAATTTAATTTAATTTGAAAATAGTTTAATTTTTTTTTTAAATAATTTAATTTAAATAAATTCAAAAATAAGTATATTTAATTTGAAAATAATTTAATTTAAAAATAATTAAATTTAATTTGGAAATAATTTAATTTAATTTGAAAATAATTTATTTTAATTTGAAAATAATTTAATTTAATTTGAAATTAATTTAATTTAAATAAATTTAATAATAATTTATTTGAATTTGAAAATAATTTATTTTAATTTAAAAATAATTTAATTAAATTTAAAAATAATTTAATTTAATTCGTAAATGATTTAATTTAATTTTAAAATATTTTAATTTAATTTGAAAATAATTTAATGTAATTTCAAAATAATTTAATTGGAAAATAAATTAATTTAATTTGAAAAAAAATTAATTTAATAAAAGTTAAAATTAATTAAAATTTAATTTGAAAATAATTTATTTTAATTTGAAAATAATTTAATTAAATTTAAAAATAATTTAATTTAATTTGAAAATAATTGAATTTAATTTTTAAATAATTAAATTTAATTTGAAAATATTTTAATTTTTTTTTAAATAATTTAATTTAATTTGAAAATAATTTAATTTAATTAAATTTTAAAATAATTTAATTTATTTTAAAAATAATAAATTTTTATTTGAAAATAATTTTATTAAATTTAAAAATAATTTAATTTAATTTGAAAATAATTTAATTTAATTTAAAAACAATTTATTTTAATTTCTAAATAATTTAATTAAATTAAAAAATAATTAATTTAAATTTGAAATTAATTTAATTTAATTTGAAAATAATTTAATTTAATTTGAAAATAATTTAATTTAATTAAATTTAATAATAATTTATTTAAATTTGAAAATAATTTATTTCAATTTGTGAATAATTTAATTAAATTTGAAAATAATTTAATTTAATTTGAAATAATTTAATTTAATTTGAAAATAATTCAATTTAATTTAAAACTAATTTAATTTAATTAAAAAATAATTTAATTTAAAAATAAATTGATTTGAAATTAAAATTTAAATTATTTCTTTTAAAATTAAATTAAATTATTTTCAAATTAAATTAAATTATTTTTAAAATAAATTATTTGCAAATTAAATTTAATTTAAAAATAATTGAATTTAATTTGAAAATAATTTAATTTAATTTTAAAAAAACTAATTTATATTTGAAAATAATTTTATTTAAAAATAATTTAATTTAATCTGAAAATAATTTAATTTATTTTGTAAATAATTTAATTAAATTTAAAAATAAATTAATTTAATTTGAAAATAATTTATTTTAATTTAAAAATAATTTAATTTAAAAAATTAATAGTTTAATTTAATATGAAAATAATTTAGAAAATAATTTAATTTAATTTGTAAATAATTTAATTAAATTAAAAAAAAATTAAATTTGAAAATAATTTAATTTAATTTGAAAATAATTTAATTTAATTTGAAAATAATTTAATTAAATTTAAAAATAAATTAATTTAATTTGAAAATAATTTATTTTAATTTGAAAATAATTTAATTAAATTTAAAAATAATTAAATTTAATCTGAAAATTATTTAATTTATTTTGTAAATAATTTAATTAAATTTGAAAATAATTAAAATTTAATTTTAAAATCTTTTATTTTATTTGAAAATAATTTAATTATATTTAAAAATAATTTAATTTAATTTAAAAATAATTTAATTTAATTTTTAAATAATGTAATTAAATTAAAAAATAATTTAATTTGAAAAAAAATTAATTTAATTTGAAAATAATTTAATTTAATTGGAAAATAATTTAATTTAATTTAAAAATAATTGAATTTTAAAATTTAATTTAATTTGAAAAAAAATTAATTTAATAAAAGTTAAAAATAATTAAAATTTAATTTGAAAATAATTTAATTTAAAAATAATTTAATTTAATTTGAAAATAATTTAATTTAATATGAAAATAATATATTTAAATTTAAAATTAATTTTATTTAAAAATGATTTAATTTATTTTGAAAATAATTTATTTTAATTTAAAAATAATTTAATTTAAAAATAATTAAATTTAATTTGGAAATAATTTAATTTAATTTGAAAATAATTTAATTTAAATTGTAAATAATTTCATTTAATTTGAAAATCATTTAATTTTAAAATAATTTAATTTAATTTGAAAATAATTTATTTTAATTTCAAAATAATTTAATTTGAAAATAATTTAATTAAGTTTGAAAATAATTTATTTAAATTTAAAAATATTTTAAATTAATTTAAAAATACTTTAATTTAATTTGTAAATAATTTAAATAAATTTAAAAATAATTTAATTTAATTTGAAAATAATTTAATTTAATTTGAAAATAAATTAATATAATTTGAGAATAATTTTATTTAATTTGAAAATAGTTTAATTTTTGTTGAAAATAATTTAATTTAAATAAATTCAAAAATAAGTATATTTAATTTGAAAATAATTTATTTTAATTTGAAAATAATTTAATTTAAAAATAATTAAATTTAACTGGAAATAATTTAATTTAATTTGAAAATAATTTAATTTATTTTGAAAATAATTAAATTTGAAAATATTTTAATTTAATTAAATTTAATAATAATTTATTTGAATTTGAAAATAATTAATTTTAATTTGAAAATAATTTAATTAAATTTAAAAATAATTTAATTTAATTCGAAAATGATTTAATTTAATTTGAAAATAATTTAATTTAATTTGAAAATAATTTAATTTAATTTAAAAATAATTTAATTGGAAAATAATTTAATTTAATTTGAAAAAAATTTAATATAATAAAAGTTAAAATTAATTAAAATTTGATTTGAAAATAATTTATTTTAATTTGAAAATAATTTAATTAAATTTAAAAATAATTTAATTTAATTCGTAAATGATTTAATTTAATTTTAAAATATTTTAATTTAATTTGAAAATAATTTAATGTAATTTCAAAATAATTTAATTGGAAAATAAATTAATTTAATTTGAAAAAAAATTAATTTAATAAAAGTTAAAATTAATTAAAATTTAATTTGAAAATAATTTATTTTAATTTGAAAATAATTTAATTAAATTTAAAAATAATTTAATTTAATTTGAAAATAATTGAATTTAATTTTTAAATAATTAAATTTAATTTGAAAATATTTTAATTTTTTTTTAAATAATTTAATTTAATTTGAAAATAATTTAATTTAATTAAATTTTAAAATAATTTAATTTATTTTAAAAATAATAAATTTTTATTTGAAAATAATTTTATTAAATTTAAAAATAATTTAATTTAATTTGAAAATAATTTAATTTAATTTAAAAACAATTTATTTTAATTTCTAAATAATTTAATTAAATTAAAAAATAATTAATTTAAATTTGAAATTAATTTAATTTAATTTGAAAATAATTTAATTTAATTTGAAAATAATTTAATTTAATTAAATTTAATAATAATTTATTTAAATTTGAAAATAATTTATTTCAATTTGTGAATAATTTAATTAAATTTGAAAATAATTTAATTTAATTTGAAATAATTTAATTTAATTTGAAAATAATTCAATTTAATTTAAAACTAATTTAATTTAATTAAAAAATAATTTAATTTAAAAATAAATTGATTTGAAATTAAAATTTAAATTATTTCTTTTAAAATTAAATTAAATTATTTTCAAATTAAATTAAATTATTTTTAAAATAAATTATTTGCAAATTAAATTTAATTTAAAAATAATTGAATTTAATTTGAAAATAATTTAATTTAATTTTAAAAAAACTAATTTATATTTGAAAATAATTTTATTTAAAAATAATTTAATTTAATCTGAAAATAATTTAATTTATTTTGTAAATAATTTAATTAAATTTAAAAATAAATTAATTTAATTTGAAAATAATTTATTTTAATTTAAAAATAATTTAATTTAAAAAATTAATAGTTTAATTTAATATGAAAATAATTTAGAAAATAATTTAATTTAATTTGTAAATAATTTAATTAAATTAAAAAAAAATTAAATTTGAAAATAATTTAATTTAATTTGAAAATAATTTAATTTAATTTGAAAATAATTTAATTAAATTTAAAAATAAATTAATTTAATTTGAAAATAATTTATTTTAATTTGAAAATAATTTAATTAAATTTAAAAATAATTAAATTTAATCTGAAAATTATTTAATTTATTTTGTAAATAATTTAATTAAATTTGAAAATAATTAAAATTTAATTTTAAAATCTTTTATTTTATTTGAAAATAATTTAATTATATTTAAAAATAATTTAATTTAATTTAAAAATAATTTAATTTAATTTTTAAATAATGTAATTAAATTAAAAAATAATTTAATTTGAAAAAAAATTAATTTAATTTGAAAATAATTTAATTTAATTGGAAAATAATTTAATTTAATTTAAAAATAATTGAATTTTAAAATTTAATTTAATTTGAAAAAAAATTAATTTAATAAAAGTTAAAAATAATTAAAATTTAATTTGAAAATAATTTAATTTAAAAATAATTTAATTTAATTTGAAAATAATTTAATTTAATATGAAAATAATATATTTAAATTTAAAATTAATTTTATTTAAAAATGATTTAATTTATTTTGAAAATAATTTATTTTAATTTAAAAATAATTTAATTTAAAAATAATTAAATTTAATTTGGAAATAATTTAATTTAATTTGAAAATAATTTAATTTAAATTGTAAATAATTTCATTTAATTTGAAAATCATTTAATTTTAAAATAATTTAATTTAATTTGAAAATAATTTATTTTAATTTCAAAATAATTTAATTTGAAAATAATTTAATTAAGTTTGAAAATAATTTATTTAAATTTAAAAATATTTTAAATTAATTTAAAAATACTTTAATTTAATTTGTAAATAATTTAAATAAATTTAAAAATAATTTAATTTAATTTGAAAATAATTTAATTTAATTTGAAAATAAATTAATATAATTTGAGAATAATTTTATTTAATTTGAAAATAGTTTAATTTTTGTTGAAAATAATTTAATTTAAATAAATTCAAAAATAAGTATATTTAATTTGAAAATAATTTATTTTAATTTGAAAATAATTTAATTTAAAAATAATTAAATTTAACTGGAAATAATTTAATTTAATTTGAAAATAATTTAATTTATTTTGAAAATAATTAAATTTGAAAATATTTTAATTTAATTAAATTTAATAATAATTTATTTGAATTTGAAAATAATTAATTTTAATTTGAAAATAATTTAATTAAATTTAAAAATAATTTAATTTAATTCGAAAATGATTTAATTTAATTTGAAAATAATTTAATTTAATTTGAAAATAATTTAATTTAATTTAAAAATAATTTAATTGGAAAATAATTTAATTTAATTTGAAAAAAATTTAATATAATAAAAGTTAAAATTAATTAAAATTTGATTTGAAAATAATTTATTTTAATTTGAAAATAATTTAATTAAATTTAAAAATAATTTAATTTAATTTGAAAATAATTTCATTTAATTTTTAAATAATTTAATTAAATTTAAAAATAATTAAATTTGAAAATATTTTAATTTATATTGAAAATAATTTAATTTAATTTAAAAATAATTTAATTTAATTTAAAAATAATTTAATTTAATTTGAAAATAATTAATTTTAATTTGAAAATAATTTAATTAAATTTAAAAATAATTTAATTTAATTCGAAAATGATTTAATTTAATTTGAAAATAATTTAGTTTAATTTGAAAATAATTTAATTTAATTTAAAAATAATTTAATTGGAAAATAATTTAACTTAATTTTAAAAAAAATTAATTTAATAAAAGTTAAAAATAATTAAAATTTAATTTGAGAATAAATTATTTTAATTTGAAAATAATTTAATTTAAAAATACTTTAATTCATTTTGAACATAATTTAATTTCAAAAGAATTTTTTTAAATTTGAAAATAATTTTATTTAAAAATAATTTAATTTTATTTGAAAATAATTTATTTTAATTTGAAAATAATATAATTAAATTTAAAAATAATTTAATTTGATTTGGAAAGAATTTAATTAAATTAAAAAACAATAAAATTTAATTTGAAAATATTTTAATTTTTATTGAAAATAATTTAAATAAATTTAAAAATAAGTAAAATTATTTTGAAAATAATTTATTTTAATTTAAAAATATTTTAATTTTTTTTGAAAATAATTTAATTTAATTAGAAAATAATTTAATTTAATTAAGTTTAAAAATAATTTATTTTTATTTAAAAATAATTTAATTCAATTTAAAAATGATTCAATTTAATTTAAAATTAAGTTAATTTAATTTGAGAAGAATTTAATTTTATTTGAAAATAATTTAATTTGATTTGAAAATATTTTAATTTAATTTGAAAATAATTCAACTTAATTTGTAAATAATTTTATTAAATTTAAAAATAAATTAATTTTATTTGAAAATAATTAATTTTAATTTGAAAATAATTTAATTTAAAAATAGTTTAATTTATTAAAAAATAATTTAATTTGAAAATAAATTAAGTTAATTTGAAAATAATTTAATTTAATTAAATTTAAAAACAATTTAATTTAATTTGAAAATAATTTAATTTTTTTTTGAAAATAATTTAATTCAATTAAATTTAAAAATAATTTAATTTAATTTGAAAATAATTTAATTTAATATGAGAATAATTTAATTTGAAAATAATGTAATTTAATTTGAAAAATATTGAATTTAATTAAATTAAAAAAAAATTAATTTAATTTAAAAATAATTTAATTTAATTTAAAATAATTAAATTTATTTTGAAAAAAAAAAATTTAATTTGAAAATAATTTAATTTAATTTAAAAATAATTTAATTTGATTTGAAAATAATTTATTTTAATTTGAAAATAATTTATTTTTAAAAGTATTTTTTTTTTAGTATGAAAATAATATAATTTAATTTGAAATTAATTTAATTTAATTAAGTTTAAGAATAATTTAATTTATTTTGTAAATAATTTAATTAAATTTAAAAATAATTAATTTAATTTGAAAATAAATTAATTTAATCTGAAAATAATTTAATTTTATTTGAAAATAATTAAATTTGATTTGAAACTAATTTAATTTAATTTGAAAACAATTTAACTTAATTTGTAAATAATGTATTTAAATTTATAAATTATTTAATTTAATTTGAAAATAATTTAATTTAATTTGTAAATAATTTAATTAAATTAAAAAATAATTTAATTTAATTTGAAAATAATTTAATTTAATTTAAAATTAATTTAATTTGAAAATAATTTAATTTGAAAATAATTTAATGTATTTTTAAAATAATTTAATTTAATTTGAAAATAATATAATTTAATTTAAAAATAATTTAGTTTTAAAATGATTTAATTTCAAAATAATTTAATTTAGTTTGAAAATAATTTATTTAAATTTAAAAATAATATAAATTAATTTAAAAATACTTTATTTTAATTTGTAAATAATTTAAATAAATTTAAAAATAATTTAATTGATTTTAAAATTATTTAATTTAATTTAAAAATAAATTAATATAATTTGAGAATAATTTAATTTAATTTGAAAATAGTTTATTTTTTTTTGAAAATAATTTAATTTAAATAAATTCAAAAATAAGTATATTTAATTTGAAAATAATTTATTTAAATAATTTAATTTAATTTTTAAATAATTTAATTAAATTTAAAAATAATTAAATTTGAAAATATTTTAATTCATGTTGAAAATAATTTAATTTTATTTAAAATCAATTTAATTTTATTTAAAAAAAAAATTATTTGAAAATAATTTAATTTAATTTGAAAAAAAAATTAATTTAATAAAAGTTAAAAATAATTAAAATTTAATTTGAAAATAATGTAATTTAAAAATAATTTAATTTTATTTGAAAAAAATTTAATTTGAAAAGAATTTATTGAAATCTAAAAATAATTTTATTTAAAAATAATTAAATTTAATTTGAAAATAATTAATTTTAATTTGAAAATAATATAATTAAATTTAAAAATAATTTAATTTGATTTGTAAATAATTTAATTAAATTAAAAAAGAATTAAATTTAATTTGAAAATAATTTAATTTAATTTAAAATTAATTTAATTTTTTTTGAAAAATTTAATTAATTTAATTTGAAAATAATTTAATGTAATTTTAAAATAATTTAATTTAATTTGAAAATAATTTAATTTAATTTAAAAATAATTTAATTTAATTTAAAAATAATTTATTTTAATTTGAAAATAATTTATTTTTAAAAGTAATTTTTGTTAGTATGAAAATAATATAATTTAATTTGAAAATAATTTAATTTATTTAAGTTTAAGAATAATTTAATTTAATTTGTAAATATTTTAATTAAATTTAAAAATAATTTAATTTAATTTGAAAATAATTTAATTTAATTTGAAAATAATTTAATTTTATTTGAAAATAATTAAATTTGATTTGAAAATAATTTAATTTAATTTGAAAACAATTTAACATAATTTGTAAATAATGTATTTAAATTTATAAATTATTTAATTTAATTTGAAAATATTTTAATTTGATTTGTAAATTATTTAATTAAATTAAAAAATAATTTAATTTAATATAAAATTAATTTAATTGGAAAATAATTTAATTTAATTTGAAAATAATTTAATTTAATTAGAAAATAATTTAATTTAATTAAGTTTAAAAATAATTTAATTTATTTTGAAAATAATTTATTTTTATTTGAAAATAATTTAATTCAATTTATAAATAATTCAATTTAATTTGAAAATAAGTTAATTTAATTTGAGAAGAATTTAATTTTATTTGAAAATAATTTAATTTGATTTGAAAATATTTAAATTTAATTTGAAAATAATTCAACTTAATTTGTAAAGAATTTTATTAAATTTAAAAATAATTTAATTTAATTTGAAAATAATTTAATTTAATATGAGAATAATTTTATTTGAAAATAATGTAATTTAATTTGATAAATATTGAATTTAACTAAATTAAAAAAAAAATAATTTAATTTGAAAATAATTTAATTTAATTTAAAATTAATTTAATTTTTTTTGGAAAATTTAATTAATTTAATTTAAAATAATTTAATTTATTTTGAAAAAAAAATAATTTAATTTGAAAATATTTTAATTTAATTTAAAAATAATTTAATTTAATTTGAAAATAATTTATTTTGATTTGAAAATAATTTATTTTTAAAAGTATTTTTTGTAGTATGAAAATAATATAATTTAATTTGAAATTAATTTAATTTAATTAAGTTTAAGAATAATTTAATTTAATTTGTAAATAATTTAATTAAATTTAAAAATAATTTAATTTAATTTGAAAATAATTTAATTTAATCTGAAAATAATTTAATTTTATTTGAAAATAATTAAATTTGATTTGAAACTAATTTAATTTAATTTGAAAATAATTTTATTTAATTTGTGAATAATTTAATTTAATTAAATTTAATAATAATTTATTTGAATTTGAAAATAATTTATTTTAATTTGAAAATAATTTAATTAATATTAAAAATAATTTAATTTAATTCGAAAATGATTTAATTTAATTTGAAAATAATTTAATTTAAGTTGAAAATAATTTAATTCAATTTAAAAATAATTTAAGTGGAAAATAATTGAATTTAATTAAAAAAAAAATTAATTTAATAAAAGTTAAAAATAATTAAAATTTAATTTGAAAATAAATTATTTTAATTTGAAAATAATTTAATTTAAAAATACTTTAATTTAATTTGAACATTATTTAATTTGAAAAGAATTTTTTGAAATTTGAAAATAATTTAATTTAAAAATAATTTAATTTAATTTGAAAATAATTTATTTTAATTTGAAAATAATATAATTAAATTTGATTTGTAAATAATTTAATTAAATTAAAAAACAATTAAATTTAATTTGAAAATATTTTAATTTTTTTTGAAAATAATTTAAATAAATTTAAAAATAAGTAAAATTATTTTGAAAATAATTTATTTTAATTTAAAAATATTTTAATTTTTTTTGAAAATAATTTAATTTAATTAGAAAATAATTTAATTTAATTAAGTTTAAAAATAATTTAATTTATTTTGAAAATAATTTATTTTTATTTGAAAATAATTTAATTCAATTTAAAAATAATTCAATTTAATTTGAAAATAAGTTAATTTAATTTGAGAAGAATTTAATTTTATTTGAAAATAATTTAATTTGATTTGAAAATATTTTAATTTAATTTAAAAATAATTCAACTTAATTTGTAAATAATTTAATTAAATTTAAAAATAAATTAATTTAATTTGAAAATAATTTAATTTAATTAAATTTAAAAACAATTTAATTTAATTTGAAAATAATTTAATTTTTTTTTGAAAATAATTTAATTCAATTAAATTTAAAAATAATTTAATTTAATTTGAAAATAATTTAATTAAATATGAGAATAATTTTATTTGAAAATAATGTAATTTAATTTGACAAATATTGAATTTAACTAAATTAAAAAAAAATAATTTAATTTGAAAATAATTTAATTTAATTTAAAATTAATTTAATTTTTTTTGGAAAATTTAATTAATTTAATTTAACATAATTTAATTTATTTTGAAAAAAAAAATTTAATTTGAAATTAATTTAATTTAATTTAAAAATAATTTAATTTAATTTGAAAATAATTTATTTTAATTTGAAAATAATTTATTTTTAAAAGTATTTTTTTTTAGTATGAAAATAATATAATTTAATTTAAAATTAATTTAATTTAATTAAGTTTAAGAATAATTTAATTTAATTTGTAAATAACTTAATTAAATTTAAAAATAATTTAATTTAATTTGAAAATAGTTTAATTTAATCTGAAAATAATTTAATTTTATTTGAAAATAATTAAATTTGATTTGAAACTAATTTAATTTATTTTGAAAACAATTTAACTTAATTTGTAAATAATTTATTTAAATTTATAAATTATTTAATTTAATTTGAAAATAATTTAATTTAATTTGTAAATAATTTATTTAAATTAAAAAATAATTTAATTTAATTTGAAAATAATTTAATTTAATTTAAAATTAATTTAATTTGAAAATAATTTAATTTAAAATTAATTTAATTTGAAAATAATTTAATTTAATTTGAAAATAATATAATTTAATTTAAAAATAATTTAATTTGAAAATAATTTAATTTAATTTAAAAATAATTTAATTTAGTTTGAAAATAATTTAATTAATTTAAAAATAATATAAATTAATTTAAAAATACTTTATTTTAATTTGTAAAAAATTTAAATAAATTTTAAAATAATTTAATTGATTTTAAAATTATTTAATTTAATTTAAAAATAAATTAATATAATTTGAGAATAATTTAATTAATTTGAAAATAGTTTAATTTTTTTTGAAAATAATTTAATTTAAATAAATTCAAAAATAAGTATATTTAATTTGAAAATAATTTATTTAAATTAAAAAATAATTTAATTTAATTTGAAAATAATTTAATTTAATTTTTAAATAATTTAATTAAATTTAAAAATAATTAAATTTGAAAATATTTTAATTTATGTTGAAAATAATTTAATTTAATTTAAAAATAATTTAATTTAATTAAAAAAAAAATTAATTTGAAAATAATTTAATTTAATTTGAAAAAAAAATATTAATTTAATAAAAGTTAAAAATAATTAAAATTTAATTTGAAAATAATTAATTTTAATTTGAAAATAATGTAATTTAAAAATAATTTAATTTTATTTGAAATAATTTAATTTGAAAAGAATTTATTGAAATTTAAAAATTATTTTATTTAAAAATAATTTAATTTGAAAATAATTTAATTTAATTTGAAAATAATTTAATTTAATTTGAAAATAATTTAATTTAATTTGAAAATAATATAATTTATTTTAAAAATAATTTAATTTTAAAATAATTTAATTTGAAAATAATTTAATTTGATTTGTAAATAATTTAATTAAATTAAAAAACAATTAAATTTAATTTGAAAATAATTTAATTTAATTTAAAATTAATTTAATTTTTTTTTTTAAATTTAATTAATTTAATTTAAAATAATTTAATTTATTTTGAAAAAAAAGTAATTTAGTTTAAAAATAATTTAATTTAATTTAAAAAAAATTTATTTTGATTTGAAAATAATTTATTTTTAAAAGTAATTTTTGTTAGTATGAAAATAAAATAATTTAATTTGAAAATAATTTAATTTAATAAAGTTTAAGAATAATTTAATTTAGTTTGTAAATAATTTAATTAAATTTAAAAATAATTTAATTTAATTTGAAAATAATTTAATTTAATTTGATAATAATTTAATTTTATTTGAAAATAATTAAATTTTATTTGAAAATAATTTAATTTAATTTGAAAACAATTTAACTTAATTTGTAAATAATGTATTTAAATTTATAAATTATTTAATTTAATTTGAAAATATTTTATTTTAATTTGTAAATAATTTAATTAAATTAAAAAATAATTTAATTTAAAATAAAATTAATTTAATTTGAAAATAATATAATTTAATTTGAAAATAAATTAGTTTAATTTGAAAATAATTTAATTTAAAAATAATTTAATTTACTTTGAAAATAATTTATTTTAATTTAAAAATAATTTAATTTCAAAATAATGTAATTTAGTTTAAAAACAATTTAATTAAATTTAAAAATAATTTAAATTTATTTAAAAATACTTTATTTTAATTTGTAAATAATTTAAATGAATTTAAAAATAATTTAATTGATTTTAAAATTATTTAATTTAATTTGAAAATAAATTAATATTTTTTGAGAATAATTTAATTTAATTGGAAAATAGTTTAATTTTTTTTGAAAATAATTTAATTTAAATAAATTCAAAAATAAGTATATTTAATTTGAAAATAATTTATTTAAATTTAAAAATATTTTAATTTAAAAATAATTAAATTTAATTTGGAAATAATTTAATTTAATTTGAAAATAATTTTATTTAATTTGTAAATAATTTAATTTAATTAAATTTAATAATAATTTATTTGAATTTGAAAATAATTTATTTTAATTTGAAAATAATTTAATTAAATTTAAAAATAATTTAATTTAATTCGAAAATGATTTAATTTAATTTGAAAATAATTTAATTTAATTTGAAAATAATTTAATTTAATTTAAAAATAATTTAATTAAATTAAAAAATAATTTAATTTAATATAAAATTAATTTAATTTGAAAATAATTTAATTTAATTTGAAAATAATTTAATTTAATTTGAAAATAATTTAATTTAATTTTAAAATAATTTAATTTAACTTGAAAAAAATTTAATTTAATAAAAGTTAAAAATAATTAAAATTTAATTTGAAAATAATTTATTTTAATTTGAAAATAATTTAATTTAAAAATAATTAAATTTAATTTGAAAATAATTTATTTTAATTTAAAAATAATTTAATTTCAAAATAATTTAATTTAGTTTGAAAACAATTTAATTAAATTTAAAAATAATTTAAATTAATTTAAAAATACTTTATTTTAATTTGTAAATAATTTACATTAATTTAAAAATAATTTAATTGATTTTAAAATTATTTAATTTAATTTGAAAATAAATTAATATAATTTGAGAATAATTTAATTTAATTTGAAAATAGTTTAATTTTTTTTGAAAATAATTTAATTTAAATAAATTCAAAAATAAGTATATTTAATTTGAAAATAATTTGTTTAAATAATTTAATTGAATTTTTAAATAATTTAATTAAATTTAAAAATAATTAAATTTGAAAATATTTTAATTTATGTTGAAAATAATTTAATTTTATTTAAAAATAATTTAATTTAATTTAAAAAAAAGTTTTTTTGAAAATAATTTAATTTAATTTGAAAAAAAAAATTAATTTAATAAAAGTTAAAAATAATTAAAATTTAATTTGAAAATAATGTAATTTAAAAATAATTTAATTTTATTTGAAAAAAATTTAATTTGAAAAGAATTTATTGAAATCTAAAAATAATTTTATTTAAAAATAATTAAATTTAATTTGAAAATAATTTATTTTAATTTGAAAATAATATAATTAAATTTAAAAATAATTTAATTTGATTTGTAAATAATTTAATTAAATTTAAAAAGAATTAAATTTAATTTAAAATTAATTTAATTTTTTTTGAAAAATTTAATTAATTTAATTTAAAATAATTTAATTTATTTTGAAAAAAAGTAATTTATTTTGAAAATAATTTAATTTAATTTAAAAATAATTTAATTTAATTTAAAAATAATTTATTTTAATTTGAAAATAATTTATTTTTAAAAGTAATTTTTGTTAGTATGAAAATAATATAATTTAATTTGAAAATAATTTAATTTATTTAAGTTTAAGAATAATTTAATTTAATTTGTAAATATTTTAATTAAATTTAAAAATAATTTAATTTAATTTGAAAATAATATAATTTAATTTGAAAATAAATTAGTTTAATTTGAAAATAATTTAATTTAAAAATAATTTAATTTAATTTGAAAATAATTTATTTTAATCTAAAAATAATTTAATTTCAAAATAATTTAATTTAGTTTAAAAACAATTTAATTAAATTTAAAAATAATTTAAATTTATTTAAAAATACTTTATTTTAATTTGTAAATAATTTAAATAAATTTAAAAATAATTTAATTGATTTTAAAATTATTTAATTTAATTTGAAAATAAATTAATATTTTTTGAGAATAATTTAATTTAATTGGAAAATAGTTTAATTTTTTTTGAAAATAATTTAATTTAAATAAATTCAAAAATAAGTATATTTAATTTGAAAATAATTTATTTAAATTTAAAAATAATTTAATTTAGAAATAATTAAATTTAATTTGGAAATAATTTAATTTAATTTGAAAATAATTTTATTTAATTTGTAAATAATTTAATTTAATTAAATTTAATAATAATTTATTTGAATTTGAAAATAATTTATTTTAATTTGAAAATAATTTAATTAAATTTAAAAATAATTTAATTTAATTCGAAAATGATTTAATTTAATTTGAAAATAATTTAATTTAATTTGAAAATAATTTAATTTAATTTAAAAATAATTTAATTAAATTAAAAAATAATTTAATTTAATATAAAATTAATTTAATTTAAAAATAATTTAATTTAATTTGAAAATAATTTAATTAAATTTGAAAATAATTTAATTTAATTTTAAAATAATTTAATTTAACTTGAAAAAAATTTAATTTAATAAAAGTTAAAAATAATTAAAATTTAATTTGAAAATAATTTATTTTAATTTGAAAATAATTTAATTTAAAAATAATTAAATTTAATTTGAAAATAATTTATTTTAATTTAAAAATAATTTAATTTCAAAATAATTTAATTTAGTTTGAAAACAATTTAATTAAATTTAAAAATAATTTAAATTAATTTAAAAATACTTTATTTTAATTTGTAAATAATTTACATTAATTTAAAAATAATTTAATTGATTTTAAAATTATTTAATTTAATTTGAGAATAAATTAATATAATTTGAGAATAAATTAATTTAATTTGAAAATAGTTTAATTTTTTTTGAAAATAATTTAATTTAAATAAATTCAAAAATAAGTATATTTAATTTGAAAATAATTTATTTAAATAATTTAATTTAATTTTTAAATAATTTAATTAAATTTAAAAATAATTAAATTTGAAAATATTTTAATTTATGTTGAAAATAATTTAATTTTATTTAAAAATAATTTAATTTAATTTAAAAAAAAATTATTTGAAAATAATTTAATTTAATTTGAAAAAAAAAATTAATTTAATAAAAGTTAAAAATAATTAAAATTTAATTTGAAAATAATGTAATTTAAAAATAATTTAATTTTATTTAAAAAAAATTTAATTTGAAAAGAATTTATTGAAATCTAAAAATAATTTTATTTAAAAATAATTAAATTTAATTTGAAAATAATTTATTTTAATTTGAAAATAATATAATTAAATTTAAAAATAATTTAATTTGATTTGTAAATAATTTAATTAAATTTAAAAAGAATTAAATTTAATTTGAAAATAATTGAATTTAATTTAAAATTAATTTAATTTTTTTTGAAAAATTTAATTAATTTAATTTAAAATAATTTAATTTATTTTGAAAAAAAGTAATTTAATTTGAAAATAATTTAATTTAATTTAAAAATAATTTAATTTAATTTAAAAATAATTTATTTTAATTTGAAAATAATTTATTTTTAAAAGTAATTTTTGTTAGTATGAAAATAATATAATTTAATTTGAAAATAATTTAATTTATTTAAGTTTAAGAATAATTTAATTTAATTTGTAAATATTTTAATTAAATTTAAAAAAAATTTAATTTAATTTGAAAATAATTTAATTTAATTTGAAAATAATTTAATTTTATTTGAAAATAATTAAATTTGATTTGAAAATAATTTAATTTTTTTTGAAAACAATTTAACATAATTTGTAAATAATGTATTTAAATTTATAAATTATTTAATTTAATTTGAAAATATTTTAATTTAATTTGTAAATTATTTAATTAAATTAAAAAATAATTTAATTTAATATAAAATTAATTTAATTGGAAAATAATTTAATTTAATTTGAAAATAATTTAATTTAATTTGAAAATAATTTAATTTAAAAATAATTTAATTTAATTTGAAAATAATTTTATTTAATTTGTAAATAATTTAATTTAATTAAATTTAATAATAATTTATTGGAATTTGAAAATAATTTATTTTAATTTGAAAATAATTTAATTAAATTTAAAAATAATTTAATTTAATTCGAAAATGATTTAATTTAATTTGAAAATAATTTAATTTAATTTGAAAATAATTTAATTTAATTTAAAAATAATTTAATTGGAAAATAATTTAATTTAATTTAAAAAAAAATTTATTTAATAAAAGTTAAAAATAATAAAAATTTAATTTGAAAATAAATTATTTTAATTTTAAAATAATTTAATTTAAAAATACTTTAATTTAATTTGAACATTATTTAATTTGAAAAGAATTTTTTGAAATTTGAAAATAATTTTATTTAAAAATAATTTAATTTAATTTGAAAATAATTTATTTTAATTTGAAAATAATATAATTAAATTTAAAAATAATTTAATTTGATTTGTAAATAATTTAATTAAATTAAAAAACAATTAAATTTAATTTGAAAATATTTTAATTTTTTTTGAAAATAATTTAAATAAATTTAAAAATAAGTAAAATTATTTTGAAAATAATTTATTTTAATTTAAAAATATTTTAATTTTTTTTGAAAATAATTTAATTTAATTAGAAAATAATTTAATTTAATTAAGTTTAAAAATAATTTAATTTATTTTGAAAATAATTTATTTTTATTTGAAAATAATTTAATTCAATTTAAAAATAATTCAATTTAATTTGAAAATAAGTTAATTTTTTTTGAGAAGAATTTAATTTTATTTGAAAATAATTTAATTTGATTTGAAAATATTTAAATTTAATTTGAAAATAATTCAACTTAATTTGTAAATAATTTTATTAAATTTAAAAATAATTTAATTTAATTTGAAAATAATTTAATTTAATATGAGAATAATTTTATTTGAAAATAATGTAATTTAATTTGACAAATATTGAATTTAACTAAATTAAAAAAAAATAATTTAATTTGAAAATAATTTAATTTAATTTAAAATTAATTTAATTTTTTTTGGAAAATTTAATTAATTTAATTTAAAATAATTTAATTTATTTAAAAAAAAATAATTTAATTTGAAAATATTTTAATTTAATTTAAAAATAATTTAATTTAATTTGAAAATAATTTATTTTGATTTGAAAATAATTTATTTTTAAAAGTATTTTTTTTAGTATGAAAATAATATAATTTAATTTGAAATTAATTTAATTTAATTAAGTTTAAGAATAATTTAATTTAATTTGTAAATAATTTAATTAAATTTAAAAATAATTTAATTTAATTTGAAAATAATTTAATTTAATCTGAAAATAATTTAATTTTATTTGAAAATAATTAAATTTGATTTGAAACTAATTTAATTTAATTTGAAAATAATTTTATTTAATTTGTAAATAATTTAATTTATTTAAATTTAATAATAATTTATTTGAATTTGAAAATAATTTATTTTAATTTGAAAATAATTTAATTAATATTAAAAATAATTTAATTTAATTCGAAAATGATTTAATTTAATTTGAAAATAATTAAATTTAAGTTGAAAATAATTTAATTTAATTTAAAAATAATTTAAGTGGAAAATAATTTAATTTAATAAAAAAAAAAATTAATTTAATAAAAGTTAAAAATAATTAAAATTTAATTTGAAAATAAATTATTTTAATTTGAAAATAATTTAATTTAAAAATACTTTAATTTAATTTGAACATTATTTAATTTGAAAAGAATTTTTTGAAATTTGAAAATAATTTAATTTAAAAATAATTTAATTTAATTTGAAAATAATTTATTTTAATTTGAAAATAATATAATTAAATTTGATTTGTAAATAATTTAATTAAATTAAAAAACAATTAAATTTAATTTGAAAATATTTTAATTTTTTTTGAAAATAATTTAAATAAATTTAAAAATAAGTAAAATTATTTTGAAAATAATTTATTTTAATTTAAAAATATTTAAATTTTTTTTGAAAATAATTTAATTTAATTAGAAAATAATTTAATTTAATTAAGTTTAAAAATAATTTAATTTATTTTGAAAATAATTTATTTTTATTTGAAAATAATTTAATTCAATTTAAAAATAATTCAATTTAATTTGAAAATAAGTTAATTTTATTTGAGAAGAATTTAATTTTATTTAAAAATAATTTAATTTGATTTGAAAATATTTTAATTTAATTTGAAAATAATTCAACTTAATTTGTAAATAATTTAATTAAATTTAAAAATAAATTAATTTAATTTGAAAATAATTTAATTTAATTAAATTTAAAAACAATTTAATTTAATTTGAAAATAATTTAATTTTTTTTTGAAAATAATTTAATTCAATTAATTTTAAAAATAATTTATTTTAATTTGAAAATAATTAAATTAAATATGAGAATAATTTTATTTGAAAATAATGTAATTTAATTTGACAAATATTGAATTTAACTAAATTAAAAAAAAATAATTTAATTTGAAAATAATTTAAATTAAAATTAATTTAATTTTTTTGGAAAATTTAATTAATTTAATTTAAAATAATTTAATTTATTTTGAAAAAAAAAATTTAATTTGAAAATAATTTAATTTAATTTAAAAATAATTTAATTTAATTTGAAAATAATTTATTTTAATTTGAAAATAATTTATTTTTAAAAGTATTTTTTTTAGTATGAAAATAATATAATTTAATTTAAAATTAATTTAATTTAATTAAGTTTAAGAATACTTTAATTTAATTTGTAAATAACTTAATTAAATTTAAAAATAATTTAATTTAATTTGAAAATAGTTTAATTTAATCTGAAAATAATTTAATTTTACTTGAAAATAATTAAATTTGATTTGAAACTAATTTAATTTAATTTGAAAACAATTTAACTTAATTTGTAAATAATTTATTTAAATTTATAAATTATTTAATTTAATTTGAAAATAATTGAATTTAATTTGTAAATAATTTATTTAAATTAAAAAATAATTTAATTTAATTTGAAAATAATTTAATTTAATTTAAAATTAATTTAATTTGAAAATAATTTAATTTAAAATTAATTTAATTTGAAAATAATTTAATTTAATTTGAAAATAATTTAATTTAATTTGAAAATAATATAATTTAATTTAAAAATAATTTAATTTTAAAATAATTTAATTTCAAAATAATTTAATTTAGTTTGAAAATAATTTAATTAATTTAAAAATAATATAAATTAATTTAAAAATACTTTATTTTAATTTGTAAAAAATTTAAATAAATTTTAAAATAATTTAATTGATTTTAAAATTATTTAATTTAATTTAAAAATAAATTAATATAATTTGAGAATAATTTAATTTAATTTGAAAATAGTTTAATTTTTTTTGAAAATAATTTAATTTAAATAAATTCAAAAATAAGTATATTTAATTTGAAAATAATTTATTTAAATTTAAAAATAATTTAATTTAATTTGAAAATAATTTTATTTAATTTTTAAATAATTTAATTAAATTTGAAAATATTTTAATTTATGTTGAAAATAATTTAATTTAATTTAAAAATAATTTAATTTAATTTAAAAAAAAATTAATTTGAAAATAATTTAATTTAATTTGAAAAAAAAAAATTAATTTAATAAAAGTTAAAAATAATTAAAATTTAATTTGAAAATAATTAATTTTAATTTGAAAATAATGTAATTTAAAAATAATTTAATTTTATTTGAAATAATTTAATTTGAAAAGAATTTATTGAAATTTAAAAATAATTTTATTTAAAAATAATTTAATTTGAAAATAATTTAATTTAATTTGAAAAAAATTTAATTTAATTTGAAAATAATATAATTTAATTTAAAAACAATTTAATTTTAAAATAATTTAATTGAAAATAATTTAATTTGATTTGTAAATAATTTAATTAAATTAAAAAACAATTAAATTTAATTTGAAAATAATTTAATTTAATTTAAAATTAATTTAATTTTTTTTTTTTAAATTTAATTATTTTAATTTAAAATAATTTAATTTATTTTGAAAAAAAAAGTAATTTAATTTGAAAATAATTTAATTTAATTTAAAAAAAATTTAATTTAATTTAAAAATAATTTATTTTAATTTGAAAATAATTTATTTTTAAAAGTAATTTTTGTTAGTATGAAAATAAAATAATTTAATTTGAAAATACTTTAATTTAATAAAGTTTAAGAATAATTTAATTTAGTTTGTAAATAATTTAATTAAATTTAAAAATAATTTAATTTAATTTGAAAATAATTTAATTTAATTTGATAATAATTTAATTTTATTTGAAAATAATTAAATTTTATTTGAAAATAATTTAATTTAATTTGAAAACAATTTAACTTAATTTGTAAATAATGTATTTAAATTTATAAATTATTTAATTTAATTTGAAAATATTTTAATTTAATTTGTAAATAATTTAATTAAATTAAAAAATAATTTACTTTAAAATAAAATTAATTTAATTTGAAAATAATATAATTTAATTTGAAAATAAATTAGTTTAATTTGAAAATAATTTAATTTAATTTGAAAATAATTTATTTTAATTTAAAAATAATTTAATTCCAAAATAATTTAATTTAGTTTAAAAACAATTTAATTAAATTTAAAAATAATTTAAATTTATTTAAAAATACTTTATTTTAATTTGTAAATAATTTAAATGAATTTAAAAATAATTTAATTGATTTTAAAATTATTTAATTTAATTTGAAAATAAATTAATATTTTTTGAGAATAATTTAATTTAATTGGAAAATAGTTTAATTTTTTTTGAAAATAATTTAATTTAAATAAATTCAAAAATAAGTATATTTAATTTGAAAATAATTAATTTAAATTTAAAAATAATTTAATTTAAAAATAATTAAATTTAATTTGGAAATAATTTAATTTAATTTGAAAATAATTTTATTTAATTTGTAAATAATTTAATTTAATTAGATTTAATAATAATTTATTTGAATTTGAAAATAATTTATTTTAATTTGAAAATAATTTAATTAAATTTAAAAATAATTTAATTTAATTCGAAAATGATTTAATTTAATTTGAAAATAATTTAATTTAATTTGAAAATAATTTAATTTAATTTAAAAATAATTTAATTAAATTAAAAAAAATTTTAATTTAATATAAAATTAATTTAATTTGAAAATAATTTAATTTAATTTGAAAATAATTTAATTTAATTTGAAAATAATTTAATTTAATTTTAAAATAATTTAATTTAACTTGAAAAAAATTTAATTTAATAAAAGTTAAAAATAAATAAAATTTAATTTGAAAATAATTTATTTTAATTTGAAAATAATTTAATTTAAAAATATTTAAATTTAATTTGAAAATAATTTATTTTAATTTAAAAATAATTTAATTTCAAAATAATTTAATTTAGTTTGAAAACAATTTAATTAAATTTAAAAATAATTTAAATTAATTTAAAAATACTTTATTTTAATTTGTAAATAATTTACATTAATTTAAAAATAATTTAATTGATTTTAAAATTATTTAATTTAATTTGAAAATAAATTAATATAATTTGAGAATAATTTAATTTAATTTGAAAATAGTTTAATTTTTTTTGAAAATAATTTAATTTAAATAAATTCAAAAATAAGTATATTTAATTTGAAAATAATTTATTTAAATTTAAAAATAATTTAATTTAAAAATAATTAAATTTAATTTGGAAATAATTTAATTTAATTTGAAAATAATTTAATTCAATTTTTAAATAATTTAGTTAAATTTAAAAATAATTAAATTTGAAAATATTTTAATTTATGTTGAAAATAATTTAATTTAATTTAAAAATAATTTAATTTAATTTAAAAAAAATTTAATTTGAAAATAATTTAATTTAATTTGAAAATAATTAATTTGAATTTGAAAATAATGTAATTTAAAAATAATTTAATTTTATTTGAAAAAAATTTAATTTGAAAAGAATTTATTGAAATTTGAAAATAATTTTATTTAAAAATAATTAAATTTAATATGAAAATAAATTATTTTAATTTGAAAATAATATAATTAAATTTAAAAATAATTTAATTTGATTTGTAAATAATTTAAATAAATTAAAAAACAATTAAATTTAATTTGAAAATAATTTAATTTGAAAATATTTTAATTTTTTTTTTAAATAATTTAAATTATATTATAAATTAAATAAATTTTAAAATAAGTAAATTTATTTTGAAAATAATTTATTTTAGTTTGAAAATAATTTAATTTAAAAATAATTAATTTTAATTTGAATATATTTTAATTTTTTTTGAAAATAATTTAATTTAATTAGAAAATAATTTAATTTAATTAAATTTAAAAATAATTTATTTTGAAAATAATTTATTTTTATTTGAAAATATTTTAATTAAATTTTAAAATAATTTAATTTAATTTGAAAATAATTTAATTTAATATGAGAATAATTTAATTTAATTTGAAAATAATGTAATTTAATTTAAAAATAATTTATTTTAATTTGAAAATAATCTAATTTAAAAATAGTTTAATTTAATATAAAAATAATTTAATTTAAAAATTAATTAATTTAATTTGAAAATAATTTAATTTAATTAAATTTGAAAATTATTTAATTTAATTTAAAAATAATTTAATTTTTTTTTTAATAATATAATTTAATTAAATTTAAAAATAGTTTAATTTAATTTGAAAATAATTTAATTTAAAATGAGAATAATTTAATTTAATTTGAAAATAATGTAATTTAATTTGAAAAATATTTAATTTAATTAAATTTAAAAATAATTTAATTTAATTTGAAAATAATTTAATTTAAAATTAATTTAATTTGTTTTGAAAAATTTAATTAATTTAATTTAAAATAATTTAATTTATTTTGAAAAAATATTAATTTAATTTGAAAATAATTTAATTGGAAAATAATTAAATTTAATTTGAAAAAAAATTAATTTAATAAAAGTTAAAATTAATTAAAATTTGATTTGAAAATAATTTATTTTAATTTGAAAATAATTTAATTAAATTAAAAAAAATTTAATTTAATTTTAAAATGATTTAATTTAATTTTTAAATAATTTAATTAAATTTAAAAATAAATAAATTTAAAAATATTTTAATTTATATTGAAAATAATTTAATTTAATTTAAAAATAATTTAATTAAATTTAAAAAAAATTTAATTTGAAAATAATTTAATTTAATTTGAAAAAAAAAATAATTTAATAAAAGTTAAAAATAATTAAAATTTAATTTGAAAATAATTATTTTAATTTGAAAATAATTTAATTTAAAAATAATTTAATTTAATTTGAAAATAATTTAATTTGAAAATAATTTTTTGAAATTTGAAAATAATTTTATTTAAAAATAATTTAATTTAATTTGAAAATAATTTATTTTAATTTGAAAATAATATAATTAAATTTAAAAATAATATAATTTGATTTGTAAATAATTTAATTAAATTAAAAAACAATTAAATTTAATTTGAAAATATTTTAATTTTTTTTGAAAATAATTTAAATAAATTTAAAAATAAGTAAATTTATTTTGAAAATAATTTATTTTAATTTAAAAATATTTTAATTTTTTTTGAAAATAATTTAATTTAAATAGAAAATAATTTAATTTAATTAAATTTAAAAATAATTTAATTTAATTTGAAAATAATTTAATTTAAAATAATTTTAATTTTTTTTGAAAAATTTAAATAATTTAATTTAAAATAATTTAATTTATTTTGAAAAAATAATAATTTAATTTGAAAATAATTTAATTTAATTTAAAAATAATTTAATTTAATTTGAAAATATTTTATTTTAATTTGAAAATAATTTAATTAAATTTGAAAATAAATTAATTTAATTTAAAAAAAATTTAATTTGAAAATAATTTAGTTTAATTAAATTTAAGAAAAATTTAATTTATTTTGAAAATAATTTAATTTAATTTGAAAATAATGTAATTTAATTTGATAATAATTTCATTTTTTTGTAAAATAATTTAATTTAATTAAATTTAACAATAATTTAATTTATCTTGAAAATAATTTATTCTAATTTGAAAATAATTTAATCTAATTAAATTTAAAAATAATTTAATTTAATTTGAAAATAATTTAATTTAATTTGAAAATAATTTAATTTTATTTAAAAATAATGTAATTTAATTTAAAAATAATTAAATTTAATTAAATTTAAAAATAATTTAATTTAATTTGAAAATAATTTATTTAATTCAATTAAATTTAAAAATAATTTGATTTATTCTGAAAATAATTTATTCTAATTTGAAAATAATTTAATTAAATTTAAAAAAAAAATAATTAAATTTAAAAATAATTTAATTTAATTTGAAAATAATTTTATTTTATTTCAAAATAATGTAATTTAATTTAAAAATAATTTATTTTAATTAAATTTCAAATTAATTTAATTGATTGAAAAAAAATTATTTAATTTAATTAAATTTAAAAATAATTTGATTTCTTTTGAATTTATTCTAATTTAAAAATAATTTAATTAAATTAAAAAAAAAAATTAATTTAGTTTGAAAATAATTTAATTTTATTTTTAAAATAATTTAATTTTTGTTGAAATTAATTTAATTTAATGAAACTTAAAAATAATTTAATTTAATTTAAAAATAATTTAATTTAATTAAATTTAAAAATAATTTGGTTTATTTTTAATATAATTTATTTAATTTGAAAATAATTTAATTAAATTAAAAAAAAATAATGTAATTTGAAATTAATTTAATTTAATTTTAAAATATTTTAATTTAATTTGAAAATAATTTATTTTATTTAAATTTACGAAAAATTTAATTTATTTTAATTTAAAAATAATTTAATTTGATTTGTAAATAATTGGATTTAATTTGAAAATAATTTCATTTAATTTGAAAAACATTTAATTTTAAAATAATTTAATTTAGTTTGAAAATAATTTATATCAATTTCAAAATAATTTAATTTGAAAATAATTTAATTTAGTATAAAAATAATTTAATTAAATTTAAAAATAATTTAAATTAATTTAAAAATACTTTAATTTAATTTGTAAATGATTTAAATAAATTAAAAAATAATTTAATTTAATTTGAAAATAATTTAATTTAATTTGAAAATAAATTAATATAATTTAAAAATAATTTAATTTAATTTGAAAATAGTTTAATTTTTTTTGAAAATAATTTAATTTAAATAAATTTAAAAATAAGTATATTTAATTTGAAAATAATTTACTTTAATTTGAAAATAATTTAATTTAAAAATAATTAAATTTAATTTGGAAATAATTTAATTTAATTTGAAAATAATTTAATTTAATTTGAAAATAATTTAATTTAATTAAATTTAATAATAATTTATTTGAATTTGAAAATGATTTAATTAAATTTAAAAATAATTTAATTTAATTTGAAAATAATTTAATTTAATTTGGAAATAATTTAATTTAACTAAATTTAAAAATAATTTAGATTATTTTTAGAATCATTTATTTTAATTTGAAAATAATTTAATTAAATTAAAAAAAAAAATTTAATTTGAAATTAATTTAATTTAATTTTAAA
This sequence comes from Phosphuga atrata, assembly GCA_944588485.1. Classification (NCBI taxonomy): domain Eukaryota; kingdom Metazoa; phylum Arthropoda; class Insecta; order Coleoptera; family Silphidae; genus Phosphuga; species Phosphuga atrata. The sequence goes on along the minus strand of CALYMW010000422.1, from coordinate 306,782 downwards.
ATAATTTAATTTGAAAATAACTTATTTTAATTAAATTTAAAAAAAATATAATTTATTTTGAAAATACATTATTTTAATTTGAAAATAATTTAGTTTAATTTGTAAATAATTGGATTTAATTTAAAAATAATTTCATTTAATTTGAAAAACATTTAATTTTAAAATAATTTAATTTAATTTGAAAATAATTTATTTTAATTTCAAAATAATTTAATTTGAAAATAATTTAATTTAGTATAAAAATAATTTAATTAAATTTAAAAATAATTTAAATTAATATAAAAATACTTTAATTTAATTTGTAAATGATTTAAATAAATTAAAAAATAATTTAATTAAATTTGAAAATAATTTAATTTAATTTGAAAATAAATTAATATAATTTGAAAATAATTTAATTTAATTTGAAGAGTTTAATTTTTTTTGAAAATAATTTAATTTAAATAAATTTAAAAAAAAGTATATTTAATTTAAAAATAATTAAATTTAATTTAGAAATAATTTAATTTAATTTGAAAATAACTTAATTTAATTTGAAAATAATTTTATTTAATTTGAAAATAATTTAATTGGAAAATAATTTATTTTAATTTGAAAAAAATTAATTTAATTTAAAAATAATTTAATTGGAAAATAATTTAATTTAATTTAAAAATAATTTAATTGGAAAACAATTTAATTTAATTTAAAAAAATTAATTTATTAAAAGTTAAAATTAATTAAAATTTAATTTGAAAACAAATTATTTTAATTTGAAAATAATTTAATTAAATTTAAAAATAATTTAATTTAATTTGAAAATAATTTAATTTAATTTTTAAATAATTTAATTAAATTTAAAAATAATTTAATTTGAAAATGATTTAATTTGAAAATAATTTAATTTAATTTGAAAATAATTTAATTTATTTTGAAAATAATTTATTTTTATTTGAAAATAATTTAATTAAATTTAAAAATAATTTAATTGAATTTGAAAAAAATTTAATTTAAAATAATTTAGTTTATTTTGAAAAAATAATAATTTATTTTAATTTAAAAATAATTTAATTTAATTTGAAAATAATTTATTTTAATTTGAAAATAATTTATTTTTAAAAGTATTTTTTTTTAGTATGAATATAATATAATTTAATTTGAAAATATTTTAATTTAATTAGGTTTAAGAATAATTTAATTTAATTTGTAAATAATTTAATCAAATTTAAAAATAATTTAATTTAATTTGAAAATAATTTAATTTAATTTGAAAATAATTTAATTATATTTGAAAATAATTTAATTTGATTTGAAAATAATTTAATTTGAAAACAATTTAACTTAATTTGTAAATAATTTAATTAAATTTATAAATTATTTAATTTAATTTTAAAACAATTTAATTTATTTTGTAAATAATTTAATTAAATTAAAAAATATTTTAATTTAATTTGAAAATAATTTAATTTAAAAATAATTTAATTTAATTTGAAAATAATTTAACTTAGTATAAAAATAATTTATTTAAATTTGAAAATAATTTGATTTAAAAACAATTTAATTTATTTTGAAAATAATTTTTTTGAATTTGAAAATAATTTAATTAAATTTAAAAATAATTTAATTTGATTTGTAAATAATTTAATTAAATAAAAAAACAATTAAATTTAGTTTGAAAATAATTTAATTTAATTTAAAAATCATTTAATTTAAAAATAATTAAATTTAATTTGAAAATAATTTAATTTAATGAAATAAAACACTTGGAATCTTATCTTCACAATTTTTATTTTAATAAAATAAATGTATCCATTTCGTCAACAAGGTTGACATCATCAGTATAACTGATTATTAACAGTTATACTGATGATGTCAACCTTGTTGACGAAATGTATTATATTATTTTATTAAAATAAAAATTGTGAAGATAAGATTAAAAGGGTTTTATTTCATTATAAAAATCTTCCAACTCAACAACATATAATTCTATAATTTAATTTAATTTAAAAATAATTTAATAAAATTTGAAAATAATTTAACTTAAATAAATTTCATAAATAATTAAAGTTAATTTGAAAATAATTTATTTTAATTTGAAAATAATTTAATTTAAAAATAATTTTTTTTTTTGAAAATAATTTAATTTAATGAAATTTAAAAATAATTTAATTTAATTTGAAAATAATTTAATTTATTTAAATTAAAAATTATTTAATTTAATTAAAAAAAAATATATTTTAGTTTGAAAATAATTTAATTAAATATAAAAATAATTTAATTTAATTTGAAAACAATTTAATTTAATTTGTAAATAATTTAATTAAATTCAAAAATAATTAAATTTTATTTGAAAATAATTTAATTCAATTAAATTTAAAAATAATTTAATTTAATTTGAAAATAATTTATTTTAATTTGAAAATAATTTAATTAAAATTAAAAATTATAAATTAAATTATTTGAAAAGTTTAATTTAGTTTGTAAATAATTTAATTAAATTTATAAATAATTTAATTAATTTTGAAAATCATTTATTTTAATTTGAAAATAATTAAATTAAATTAAAAAAAAAATTAATTTAATTTGAAATTAATTTAATTTAATTTTAATATAATTTAATTTAATTTGAAAATGATTTAGTTTAATTAAACTTAAGAAAAATTTAATTTATTTTGAAAATAATTTATTTAACTTTAAAAAGATTTAATTTTTTTTGAAAATAATTTAATTTAGTTTTTAAATAATTTAATTAAATTTAAAAATAATTTTATTAAATTTGAAAATAATTTATTTTAATTTTAAAATAATTTCCTTTTTTTTAAATTATTTAATTTAATTAAATTAAAAAATATTTTAATTTAATATAAAATTAATTTAATTTAATTTGGAAATAATTTAATTTATTTTAGACAATAATTTAATTTAATTTGAAAATAATTTAATTTATTTTAAAAATAATTTAATTTAAATTAATTAATTTAAAAATAATTTTATTAATTTTGAAAATAATTTAATTTAATTGAATTTAAAATATAATTTAATTTAATTGGAAAATAATTTAAAAATAATTTAATTTAATTTGAAAATAATTTAATTTGAATTGAAAATAATTTAATGTATTTAAATTAAAAATAATATTTTAATTTAATTTGAAAATAATAGTTTGGAAATAATTTAATTTAATTTGAAAATAATTTAATTTAATTTGAAAATAATTTAATTTAATTTGAAAATAATTTAATTTAATTAAATTTAATAATAATTTATTTGAATTTGAAAATAATTTATTTTAATTTGAAAATGATTTAATTAAATTTAAAAATAATTTAATTTAATTTAAAAATAATTTAATTTAATTTGGAAATAATTTAATTTAACTAAATTTAAAAATAATTTAGATTATTTTTAGAATCATTTATTTTAATTTGAAAATAATTTAATTAAATAAAAAAAAAAAATTAATTTGAAATTAATTTAATTTAATTTTAAAATAATTTAATTTAATTGGAAAATAATTTATTTTAATTAAATTTAAAAAAAATATAATTCATTTTGAAAATAGTTTATTTTAATTTGAAAATAATTTAATTTAATTTGTAAATAATTGGATTTAATTTAAAAATAAATTCATTTAATTTGAAAAACATTTAATTTAAAATAATTTAATTTAATTTGAAAATAATTTATTTTAATTTCAAAATAATTTAATTTGAAAATAATTTGATTTTGTATAAAAATAATTTAATTAAATTTTAAAATAATTTAAATTATTATAAAAATACTTTAATTTAATTTGTAAAGATTTTAATTAAATTAAAAAATAATTTAATTTAATTTGAAAATAATTTAATTTAATTTGAAAATAAAATTAATATAATTTGAAAATAATTTAATTTAATTTGAAAAGAGTAATTTTTTTTGAAAATAATTTAATTTAAATAAATTTAAAAATAAGTATATTTAATTTAAAAATAATTAAATTTAATTTGGAAATAATTTAATTTAATTTGAAAATAATTTAATTTAATTTAAAAATAATTTTATTTAATTTGAAAATAATTTAATTGGAAAATAATTTATTTTAATTTGAAAAAAAATTAATTTAATTTAAAAATAATTTAATTGGAAAATAATTTAATTTAATTTAAAAATAATTTAATTGGAAAACAATTTAATTTAATTTAAAAAAATTAATTTATTAAAAGTTAAAATTAATTAAAATTTAATTTGAAAACAAATTATTTTAATTTGAAAATAATTTAATTAAATTTAAAAATAATTTAATTTAATTTGAAAATAATTTAATTTAACTAAATTTAAAAATAATTTAGATTATTTTTAGAATCATTTATTTTAATTTGAAAATAATTTAATTAAATAAAAAAAAAAAATTAATTTGAAATTAATTTAATTTAATTTTAAAATAATTTAATTTAATTGGAAAATAATTTATTTTAATTAAATTTAAAAAAAATATAATTCATTTTGAAAATAGTTTATTTTAATTTGAAAATAATTTAATTTAATTTGTAAATAATTGGATTTAATTTAAAAATAAATTCATTTAATTTGAAAAACATTTAATTTAAAATAATTTAATTTAATTTGAAAATAATTTATTTTAATTTCAAAATAATTTAATTTGAAAATAATTTGATTTTGTATAAAAATAATTTAATTAAATTTTAAAATAATTTAAATTATTATAAAAATACTTTAATTTAATTTGTAAAGATTTTAATTAAATTAAAAAATAATTTAATTTAATTTGAAAATAATTTAATTTAATTTGAAAATAAAATTAATATAATTTGAAAATAATTTAATTTAATTTGAAAAGAGTAATTTTTTTTGAAAATAATTTAATTTAAATAAATTTAAAAATAAGTATATTTAATTTAAAAATAATTAAATTTAATTTGGAAATAATTTAATTTAATTTGAAAATAATTTAATTTAATTTAAAAATAATTTTATTTAATTTGAAAATAATTTAATTGGAAAATAATTTATTTTAATTTGAAAAAAAATTAATTTAATTTAAAAATAATTTAATTGGAAAATAATTTAATTTAATTTAAAAATAATTTAATTGGAAAACAATTTAATTTAATTTAAAAAAATTAATTTATTAAAAGTTAAAATTAATTAAAATTTAATTTGAAAACAAATTATTTTAATTTGAAAATAATTTAATTAAATTTAAAAATAATTTAATTTAATTTGAAAATAATTTAATTTAATTTTTAAATAATTTAATTAAATTTAAAAATAATTTAATTTGAAAATAATTTAATTTGAAAATAATTTAATTTAATTTGAAAATAATTTAATTTATTTTGAAAATAATTTATTTTTATTTGAAAATAATTTAATTAAATTTAAAAATAATTTAATTTAATTTGAAAATAATTTAATTTATTTTGAAAATAATTTATTTTAATTTGAAAATAATTTAATTAAATTTAAAAATAATTTAATTGAATTTAAAATAAATTTAATTTAAAATTAATTTAATTTTTTTTGAAAAATTTAATTAATTTAATTTAAAATAATTTAATTTATTTTGAAAAAATAATAATTTAATTTGAAAATAATTTAATTTAATTTAAAAATAATTTAATTTAATTTGAAAATAATTTAATTTAATTTGAAAATAATTTAATTTTATTTGAAAATAATTTAATTTGATTTGAAAATAATTTAATTTGAAAACAATTTAACTTAATTTGTAAATAATTTAATTAAATTTATAAATTATTTAATTTAATTCGAAAATAATTTAATTTAATTTGTAAATAATTTAATTAAATTAAAAAATATTTTTATTTAATTTGAAAATAATTTAATTTAAAAATAATTAAATTTAATTTGAAAATAATTTAACTTAGTATAAAAATAATTTATTTAAATTTGAAAATAATTTTATTTAAAAACAATTTAATTTATTTTGAAAATAATTTTTTTGAATTTGAAAATAATTTATTTAAATTTAAAAATAATTTAATTTGATTTGTAAATAATTTAATTAAATGAAAAAAAAATTAAATTTAGTTTGAAAATAATTTCATTTAATTTGAAAATCATTTAATTTAAAAATAATTAAATTTAATTTGAAAATAATTTAATTTAATTTAAAAATAATTTAATAAAATTTGAAAATAATTTAACTTAAATTAATTTCATAAATAATTAAATTTAATTTGAAAATAATTTATTTTAATATGAAAATAATTTAATTTAAAAATAATTTATTTTTTTTGAAAATAATTTAATTTAATAAAATTTAAAAATAATTTAATTTAATTTGAAAATAATTTAATTTATTTAAATTAAAAAATTATTTAATTTAATTTAAAAAAAATATATTTTAGTTTGAAATTAATTTAATTAAATATAAAAATAATTTAATTTAATTTGAAAACAATTTAATTTAATTTGTAAATAATTTAATTAAATTTGAAAATAAATTAATTTAATTTAAAAAAAATTTAATTTGAAAATAATTTAGTTTAATTAAATTTAAGAAAAATTTAATTTATTTTGAAAATAATTTAATTTAATTTGAAAATAATGTAATTTAATTTAATTTGAAAATAATGTAATTTTTTTGATAATAATTTCATTTTTTTGTAAAATAATTTAATTTAATTAAATTTAAGAATAATTTAATTTATCTTGAAAATAAATTATTCTAATTTGAGTTAATTTTTTTAGATAAGTAGTTTTTTTAGGTAGTTAAGTAATTTTTTTTAGTATGAAAATAATATAATTTAATTTGAAAATAATTTTATTTAATTAAGTTTAGGAATAATTTAATTTAATTTGTAAATAATTTAATTATATTTAAAAATAATTTAATTTAATTGGAAAATAATTTAACTTAATTAAATTTCATAAATAATTAAATTTAATTTGAAAATATTTTATTTCTATTTGAAAATAATATGATTTAATTTAAAAATAATTTAATTTAATTTGAAAATAATTTATTTTAATTTGAAAATAATTTAATTAAATTTGAAAATAAATTAATTTAATTTAAAAAAAATTTAATTTGAAAATAATTTAGTTTAATTAAATTTAAGAAAAATTTAATTTATTTTTAAAATAATTTAATTTAACTTGAAAATAATGTAATTTAATTTGATAATAATTTCATTTTTTTGTAAAATAATTTAATTTAATTAAATTTAACAATAATTTAATTTATCTTGAAAATAATTTATTCTAATTTGAAAATAATTTAATCTAATTAAATTTAAAAATAATTTAATTTAATTTGAAAATAATTTAATTTAATTTGAAAATAATTTAATTTTATTTAAAAATAATGTAATTTAATTTAAAAATAATTTATTTTAATTAAATTTCAAATTAATTTAATTGATTGAAAAACAATTATTTAATTTAATTAAATTTAAAAATAATTTGATTTCTTTTGAATTTATTCTAATTTAAAAATAATTTAATTAAATTAAAAAAAAAATTAATTTAGTTTGAAAATAATTTAATTTTATTTTTAAAATAATTTAATTTTTGTTGAAATTAATTTAATTTAATGAAACTTAAAAATAATTTAATTTAATTTGGAAATAATTTAATTTAATTAAATTTAAAAATAATTTAGTTTATTTTTAATATAATTTATTTTAATTTGAAAATAATTTAATTAAATTAAAAAAAAATAATGTAATTTGAAATTAATTTAATTTAATTTTAAAATAATTTAATTTAATTTGAAAATAATTTATTTTATTTAAATTTACGAAAAATTTAATTTATTTTGAAAATAATTTATTTTAATTTGAAAATAATTTAATTTGATTTGTAAATAATTGGATTTAATTTGAAAATAATTTCATTTAATTTGAAAAACAATTAATTTTAAAATAATTTAATTTGGTTTAAAAATAATTTATTTCAATTTCAAAATAATTTAATTTGAAAATAATTTAATTTAGTATAAAAATAATTTATTTAAATTTAAAAATAATTTAAATTAATTTAAAAATACTTTAATTTAATTTGTAGATGATTTAAATAAATTAAAAAATAATTTAATTTAATTTGAAAATAATTTAATTTAATTTGAAAATAAATTAATATAATTTAAAAATAATTTAATTTAATTTGAAAATAGTTTAATTTTTTTTGAAAATAATTTAATTTAAATAAATTTAAAAATAACTATATTTAATTTGAAAATAATTTACTTTAATTTGAAAATAATTTAATTTAAAAATAATTAAATTTAATTTGGAAATAATTTAATTTGAAAATAATTTAATTTAATTTGAAAATAATTTAATTTAATTTGAAAATAATTTAATTTAATTAAATTTAATAATAATTTATTTGAATTTGAAAATAATTTATTTTAATTTGAAAATGATTTAATTAAATTTAAAAATAATTTAATTTAATTTGAAAATAATTTAATTTAATTTGGAAATAATTTAATTTAACTAAATTTAAAAATAATTTAGATTATTTTTAGAATCATTCATTTTAATTTGAAAATAATTTAATTAAATCAAAAAAAAAAAAATTTAATTTGAAATAAATTTAATTTAATTTTAAAATAATTTAATTTAATTTGAAAATAATTTATTGTAATTTGTAAATAATTGGATTTAATTTAAAAATAATTTCATTTAATTTGAAAAACATTTAATATTAAAATAATTTAATTTAATTTGAAAATAATTTATTTTAATTTCAAAATAATTTAATTTGAAAATAATTTGATTTTGTATAAAAATAATTTAATTCAATTAAATTTAAAAATAATTTCATTGGATTTGAAAAATATTTAATTTAATTAAATTTAAAAATTATTTATTTTAATTTGAAAATAATTTAATTTAATTTAAAATTAATTAAATTTTTTTTGAAAAAATTAATTTATTTAATCTAAAATAAATTAATTTATTTTGAAAAAAAATTAATTTAATTTAAAAATAATTTAATATAATTTGAAAAATATTTAATTTAATTGAATTTAAAAATTATTTAATTTAATTTGAAAATAATTTAATTTAATTTAAAATTAATTTAATTTCTTTTGAAAAATTTAAATAATTTAATTTAAAATAATTTAATTTATTTTGAAAAAAATTAATTTAATTTGAAAATGATTTAATTTAATTTGAAAATAATTTATTTTAATTTGAAAATAATTTAATTAAATTTAATAATAATTTAATTTAATTTGAAAATAATTTAATTTAATTTGAAAATAATTTAATTTAATTTGAAAATAATTTAATTTAATTTGAAAATATTTTATTTCAATTTGAAAATAATTTAATTAAATTTAAATATAATTTAATTTAATTTTTAAATAATTTAATTAAATTTAAAAATAAATTAATTTGAAACAAATTTAATTTAATTTAAAAATAATGTAATTTAATTTAAAAAAAAATAAATTTAATAAAAGTTAAAAATAATTAAACTTTAATTTGAAAATAATTTATTTTATTTTGAAAATATTTTAATTTTAAAATAATTTAATTTAATTTGGAAATAATTGAACTTAATATGAAAATAATTTATTTAAATTTGAACACAATTTTATTTAAAAATAATTTAATTTATTTAAAAAATAATTTATTTTAATTTGAAAATAATTTAATTAAATTTAAAATTAATTAAATTTGATTTGTAAATAATTTAATTAAATTAAAAAACAATTAAATTTAATTTGAAAATAATTTGATTGAATTAGTAAATAATTGGATTCAATTTGAAAATAATTTAAATTAATTTGAAAATCATTTAATTTAAAAATAATTAAATTTAATTTGAAAATAATTTAATTTAATTTGAAAATAATTTAATTTAATTTAAAAATAATTTAATTTAATTTGAAAATAATTTAATTTAATTAAATTTTAAAAATAATTAAATTTAATTTGAAAATAATTAAATTTTTAAATAATTTAATTAAATTTAAAAATAATTTAATTTGAAACTAATTTAATTCAATTTAAAAATAATTTAATTTAATTTGAAAATAATTTAATTTTTAAATAATTTAATTAAATTTAAAAATAATTTAATTTGAAAATAATTTAATTCAATTTAAAAATAATTTAATTTAATTTGAAAATAAATTAATTTAAAAAATATTTAATTTGAAAATAATTTAATTTAATTTAAAAAAAATTTGTTTTAATAAAAGTTAAAAATAATTAAAATTTAATTTGAAAATAATTTATTTTAATTTGAAAATAATTTACTTTAAAAATAATTTAATTTAATTGGGAAATAATTTAATTTAAGTTGAAAAGAATTTATTTAAATTTGAAAAGAATTTTATTTAAAAATTATTTAATTTAATTTGAAAATAAATAAATTTAATTTGAAAATAATTTAATTTAATTAAATTTAAAAATAATTTAATTTAATTTGAAAAAAATAGTTTAATTTAATATGAAAATAATTTAATTTGAAAACAAATTAATTTAATTTGAAAATAATTTAATTTAATTAAATTTAAAAATAATTTAATTTGAAAATAATTAAATTTTTTTAAAAATAATTTAATTCAATTAAATTTAAAAATAATTTAATTTAATTTGAAAATAATTTAATTTAATATGAGAATAATTTAATCTAATTTGAAAATAATGTAATTTAATTCGAAAAATATTTAATTTAATTAAATTAAAAAAATATTTAAATTTATTTGAAAATAATTTAATTCAAAATTAATTTAATTTTTTTTGAAAAATTTAATTAATTTAATTAAAATTAATTTAATTTATTTAAAAAAAAATTAATTTAATTTAATTTGAAAATAATTTAATTTTTAAATAATTTAATTAAATTTAAAAATAATTTAATTTGAAAATAATTTAATTCAATTTAAAAAAAACTTAATTTAATTTGAAAATAAATTAATTTAAAAAATATTTAATTTGAAAATAATTTAATTTAATTTGAAAAAAATTTAATTTAATAAAAGCTAAAAATAATTAAAATTTAATTTGAAGATAATTTATTTTAATTTGAAAATAATTTAATTTAAAAATAATTTAATTTAATTTGGAAATAATTTAATTTAAGTTGAAAAGAATTTATTTAAATTTGAAAAGAATTTTATTTAAAAATAATTTAATTTAATTTGAAAATAAATTAATTTAATTTGAAAATAATTTAATTTAATTAAATTTAAAAATAATTTAATTTAATTTGAAAAAAATAGTTTAATTTAATATGAAAATAATTTAATTTAAAAACAAATTAATTTAATTTGAAAATAATTTAATTTAATTAAATTTAAAAATAATTTAATTTGAAAATAATTAAATTTTTTTAAAAATAATTTAATTCAATTAAATTTAAAAATAATTTAATTTAATTTGAAAATAATTTAATTTAATATGAGAATAATTTAATTTAATTTGAAAATAATGTAATTTAATTCGAAAAATATTTAATTTAATTAAATAAAAAAAATATTTAAATTTATTTGAAAATAATTTAATTCAAAATTAATTTAATTTTTTTTGAAAAATTTAATTAATTTAATTAAAATTAATTTAATTTATTGAAAAAAAAAATTAATTTAATTTGATATTAATTTATTTTAATTTAAAAATAATTTAATTTAATTTGAAAATAATTTATTTAAGTTGAAAAGAATTTATTTAAATTTAAAACGAATTTTATTTAAAAATAATTTAATTTAATTTGAAAATAAATTAATTTAATTTGAAAATAATTTAATTTAATTAAATTTAAAAATAATTTAATTTAATTTGAAAAAAATAGTTTAATTTAATATGAAAATAATTTAATTTAAAAACAAATTAATTTAATTTGAAAATAATTTAATTTAATTAAATTTAAAAATAATTTAATTTGAAAATAATTAAATTTTTTTAAAAATAATTTAATTCAATTAAATTTAAAAATAATTTAATTTAATTTGAAAATAATTTAATTTAATATGAGAATAATTTAATTTAATTTGAAAATAATGTAATTTAATTCGAAAAATATTTAATTTAATTAAATAAAAAAAATATTTAAATTTATTTGAAAATAATTTAATTCAAAATTAATTTAATTTTTTTTGAAAAATTTAATTAATTTAATTAAAATTAATTTAATTTATTAAAAAAAAATTAATTTAATTTGATAATAATTTATTTTAATTTAAAAATAATTTAATTTAATTTGAAAATAATTTATTTTAATTTGAAAATAATTTATTTTTAGAAGTAATTTTTTTTAGTATGAAATTAATATAATTTAATTTGAAAATAATTTAATTTAATTAAATTTAAGAATAGTTTAACTTAATTTGTAAATAATTTAATTGAATACAAAAATAATTTAATTTAATTTGAAAATAAATTATTTTAATTTGAAAATAATATAATTTTATTTGAAAATAATTTAATTTAATTAAGTTTAAGAATAATTTAATTTTAAAAAAATTTAATTAAATTTAAAAATAATAACATTTGATTTAAAAAATTTTTAATTTAAAATTAATTTAATTTTTTTTGAAAAATTTAATTTATTTAATTTAAAATAAATTAATTTTGAAAAAAAATTAATTTAATTTGAAAATAATTTAATTTAATTTGAAAAATATTTAATTTAATTAAATTTAAAAATTATTTAATTTATTTTGAAAATAATTTAATTTAATTTAAAATTAATTTAATTTCTTTTGAAAAATTTAAATAATTTAATTTAAAATAATTTAATTTATTTTGAAAAAAATTAATTTAATTTGAAAATGATTTAATTTAATTTGAAAATAATTTATTTTAATTTGAAAATAATTTAATTAAATTTAATAATAATTTAATTTAATTTGAAAATAATTTAATTTTATTTGAAAATAATTTAATTTAATTTAAAAATAATTTAATTTAATTTGAAAATAATTTAATTTAATTTGAAAATAATTTTTTTAATAAAAGTTAAAAATAATTAAAATTTATTTTGAAAATATTTTATTTTAATTTGAAAATAATTTAATTAAATTTAAATATAATTTAATTTAATTTTTAAATAATTTAATTAAATTTAAAAATAATTTAATTTGAAATAAATTTAATTTAATTTGAAAATAATTTAATTTAATTTGAAAATAACTTAATTTAATTTAAAAATAATTTAATTTTAAAATAATTTAATTTAATTTGAAAAAAAATTAATTTAATAAAAGTTAAAAATAATTAAAATTTAATTTGAAAATAATTTATTTTAATTTGAAAATATTTTAATTTTAAAATAATTTAATTTAATTTGGAAATAATTGAACTTAGTATGAAAATAATTTATTTAAATTTGAACATAATTTTATTTAAAAATAATTAAATTTATTTTAAAAATAATTTATTTTAATTTGAAAATAATTTAATTAAATTTAAAATTAATTGAATTTGATTTGTAAATAATTTAATTAAATTAAAAAACGATTAAATTTAATTTGAAAATAATTTGATTGAATTAGTAAATAATTGAATTTAATTTGAAAATAATTTAATTTAATTTGAAAATCATTTAATTTAAAAATTAATAAATTTAATTTGAAAATAATTTAATTTAATTTGAAAATAATTTAATTTAATTTAAAAATAATTTAATTTAATTTGAAAATAATTTAATTTAATTAAATTTTAAAAATAATTAAATTTAATTTGAAAATAATTTGATTTTATTTGAAAATAATATTTTTTAATTTGAAAATATTTTTACTTAATTAAGTTTTAAATGTATTTAATTTAATTTGAAAATAATTTAATTTTTTTTTAAAATAATTTAATTTAGTTTGTAAATAATTTAATTAAATTTAAAAATAATTTAATTAAATTTGAAAATAATTTATTTTAATTTTAAAATAATTGCCTTTTTTTTTAATTATTAAATTTAATTAAATTTAAAAATAATTTAATTTAATTTAAAAATATTTTAATTTAATTTGAAAATAATTTAATTTAAAAAATATTTAAATTGAAAATAATTTAATTTAATTTGAAAAAAAATTAATTTAATAAAAGTTAAAAATAATTTAAATTAAATATGAAAATAATTTATTTTAATTTGAAAATAATTTAATTTAAAAATAATTTGATTAAATTTGAAAATAATTTAATTTAATTTGAAAAGAATTTATTTAAATTTGAAAAAAAATTTAATTTAAAAATAATTTAATTTAATTTGAAAATAATTTATTTTAATTTGAAAACAATTTAATTTAAAAATAATTTAATTTAATTTGAAAATAATTTAATTTAATTTGAAAAGAATTTATTTAAATTTGAAAATAATTTTATTTAAAAATAATTTAATTAAATTTAAAAATAATTTAATTTAATTTTAAAATAATTTAATTTAATTTTTAAATAATCTTATTAAATTTGAAAATAATTTAATTTGAAAATAATTTAATTTAATTTAAAAATAAATTAATTTAATTTGAAAATAAATTAATTTAATTTAAAAATAAATTAATATCTTATAATTTAAAAATAATTTAATTTAATTTGAAAATAATTTACGTTAATTTGAAAATATTTTAACTTAATTAAGTTTTAAAATTATTTAATTTAATTTGAAAATAATTTAATTTATTTTGAAAATAATTTAATTTAATTTGAAAATAATTTAGTTTAAAAATAATTTAACTTAATTTGAAAATAATTTAACTTGAAAATAATGAAAATTAATTTAATTTGAAATTAATTTAATTTAATTTTAAAATAATTTAATTTAATTTGAAAATGATTTAGTTTAATTAAATTTAAGAAAAATTTAATTTATTTTGAAAATAATTTAATTTAGTTTGTAAATAATTTAATTAAATTTAAAAATAATTTAATTAAATTTGAAAATAACTTATTTTAATTATAAAATAATAGCCTTTTTTTTTAATTATTAAATTTAATTAAATTTAAAAATAATTTAATTTAATTTAAAAATAATTTAATTTAATTTGGAAATAATTTAATTTATTTTAGAAAATAATTTAATTTAATCTGAAAATAAGTTAATTTATTTTAAAAATAATTTAATTTAAATTAATCAATTTAAAAATAATTTAATTAATTTTGAAAATAATATAATTTTATTAAATTTAAAATAAAATTTAATTTAATTTGAAAATAATTTAAAAATAATTTAATTTAATTTGAAAATAATTTAATTTAAATTAAAAAAAATTTAATTTATTTAAATTAAAAATAATATTTTAATTTAATTTGAAAATAATAAATTTTAGTTTGAAAATAATGTAATTTAAAAATAATTTAATTTAATTTGAAAATTATTTAATTTAATTTTAAAATATTTTAATTTAATTTGAAAATAATTTATTTAATTTAATTAAATTTAAAAATAATTTAATTTATTTTGAAAATAATTTTAATAAATTTGAAAATAATTTAATTTAATCTGAAAATAATTTAATTTAATTAAATTTAAAAATCATTTAATTTTATTTGCAAATAATTTATTTTAATATGAATATAATTTAATTCAATTTAAAAAAAAAAATTTAATTTGAAAATAATTAAATTTTTAAATAATTTAATTAAATTTAAAAATATTTTAACTTGAAAATAATTTAATTCAATTTAAAAATAATTTAATTTAATTTGAAAATAATTTATTTTAATTTGAAAATAATTTATTTTTAGAAGTATTTTTTTTAGTATGAAAATAATATAATTTAATTTGAAAATAATTTAATTTAATTAAAATTAAGAATAATTTAATTTAATTTGTAAATAATTTAATTGAATTCAAAAATAATTTCATTTAATTTGAAAATAAATAATTTTAATTTGAAAATAATATAATTTTATTTGAAAATAAATAAATTTAATTAAGTTTAAGAATAATTTCATTTTTAAATAATTTAATTAAATTTAAAAATAATTTCATTTGATTTGAAAAATATTTAGTTTAATTAAATTTAAAAATTATTTAATTTAATTTGAAAATAATTTAATTTAAAATTAATTTAATTTTTTTTGAAAAATTTAATTTATTTAATTTAAAATAATTTAATTTATTTTGAAAAAAAATAATTTAATTCGAAAATAATTTAATTTAATTTAAAAATAATTTAATTTAATTTGAAAATAATGTAATTTAATTTGAAAAATATTTAATTTAATTTAAAATTAATTTAATTTCTTTTGAAAAATTTAAATAATTTAATTTAAAATAATTTAATTTATTTTGAAAAATATTAATTTAATTTGAAAATGATTGAATTTAATTTAAAAAAAATTAATTTTAATTTGAAAATAATTTAATTAAATTTAATTAAAATTTAATTTAATTTGAAAACAATTTAATTTAATTTTAAAATAATTTAATTTAATTTGAAAATAATTTAATTTAATTTAAAAATAATTTAATTTAATTTGAAAATATTTTTTTTAATAAAAGTTAAAAATAATTAAAATTTAATTTGAAAATATTTTATTTTAATATGAAAATAATTTAATTAAATTTAAAAATAATTTAATTTAATTTAAAAATAATTTAATTTATTTTTTAAATAATTTAATTAAATTTAAAAATAATTAAATTTGAAAATAATTTAATTTAATTTGAAAATAATATAATTTAATTTGAAAATAATTTAATTTAATTTGAAAATAATTTAATTTAATTTGAAAATAATTTAATTTTAAAATAATTTAATTTAATTTGAAAAAAAATTAATTTAATTAAAGTTAAAAATAATTAAAATTTAATTTGAAAATAATTTATTTTAATTTGAAAATATTTTTATTTTAAAATAATTTAATTTAATTTGGAAATAATTGAACTTAATATGAAAATAATTTATTTAAATTTGAACATAATTTTATTTAAAAAAAATTTAATTTATTTTAAAAATAATTTATTTTAATTTGAAAATAATTTAATTAAATTTAAAAATAATTAAATTTGATTTGTAAATAATTTAATTAAATTTAAAAACTATTAAATTTAATTTGAAAATAATTCTATTGAATTTGTAAATAATTGGATTTAATTTGAAAATAATTTAATTTAATTTGAAAATCATTTATTTTAAAAATAATTAAATTTAATTTAAAAATAATTTAATTTAATTTAAAAATAATTTAATTTAATTTAAAAATAATTTAATTTAATTTGAAAATAATTTAATTTAATTAAATTTTGAAAATAATTAAATTTAATTTGAAAATAATTTGATTTTATTTGAAAATAATATGATTAAATTTAAAAATAATTTAATTTAATTTGAAAATAATTTAATTTACTTTGTAAGCAATTTAATTAAGTTTAAAAATATTTAAATTTAATTTGAAAATAATTTAATTTAATTTGCGAATAATTTATTTTAATTTGAAAATAATTTAATTAAAAAATAATTTAATTTAATATGAAAATAATTTAATTTAATTTGAAAATAAATTAATTTAATTAAGTTTAAGAATAATTTAGTTTAATTTGTAAATAATTTAATTAAATTTAAAAATAATTTAATTTAATTTGAAAATAATTTAATCTAATTTGAAAATAATTTAATTTGATTTGAAAAATATTTATTTTAATTAAATTTAAAAATAATTTAGTTTAATTTGAAACTAATTTAATTTAAATTAATTCTTTTTTTAATTTATTTTAATTTAAAAAGAATTTAATTTATTCTGAAAAAAATTTAATTTATTTAAAAAAAATAATTTTATTGGATAATAATTTAATTTAATAATAATTTAATTTAATTTGAAAATTATTTAATTTAATTTGAAAATAATTTAATTTAATTTTAAAAATATTTAATTTAATTAAATTTAAAAATAATTTAATTTATTTTGGAAATAATTTAATTTGAAAATTATTTAATTTAATTTGAAAGTAATTTAATTTAATTAGGAAATAATTTAATTTAATTTGTAAATAATTGGATTTAATTTTAAAATAATTTAATTTAATTTAATTTGAAAATCATTTAATTTAAAAATAATTAAATTTAATTTGAAAATTATTTAATTTAATTTGAAAGTAATTTAATTTAATTTGAAAATAATTTAATTTAGTTAAATTTAAAAAATAATTAAATTTAATTTGTAAATAATTTATTTTTATTTGAAAATAAAATGATTAAATTTAAAAATAATTTAATTTAATTTGAGAATAATTAATTTACTTTGTAAATAATTTAATTAAGTTTAAAAATATTTAAATTTAATTTGAAAATAATTTAAATTAAGTCGAAAATAATTTGTTTTAATTTTAAAATAATTTAGTTTAAAAAAAAATTAATTTAATATGAAAATAATTTAATTTAATTTGAAAATAAATTAATTTAATTAAGTTTAAGAATAATTTAATTTAATTTGTAAATAATTTAATTAAATTTAAAATAATTTAATTTAATTTGAAAATAATTTAATTTATTTTGAAAATAATTTAATTTAATTTGAAAATATTTTTTTTAATAAAAGTTAAAAATAATTAAAATTTAATTTAAAAATATTTTATTTTAATTTGAAAATAATTTAATTAAATTTAAAATTAATTAAATTTGATTTGTAAATAATTTAATTAAATTAAAAAACAATTAAATTTAATTTGAAAATAATTTGATTGAATTAGTAAATAATTGGATTTAATTTGAAAATAATTTAATTTAATTTGAAAATCATTTAATTTAAAAATAATTAAATTTAGTTTGAAAATAATTTATTTTAATTTGAAAATAATTTAATTTAATTTAAAAATAATTTAATTTAATTTGAAAATAATTTAATTACATTTTAAAAATAATTTAATTTAATTTGAAAATAAATTAATTTAATTTGAAAATAATTTAATTTAATTAAATTTAAAAATAATTTCATTGGATTTGAAAAATATTTAATTTAATTAAATTTAAAAATTATTTATTTTAATTTGAAAATAATTTAATTTAATTTAAAATTAATTTAATTTTTTTTGAAAAATTTAATTTATTTAATTTAAAATAAATTAATTTATTTTGAAAAAAAATTAATTTAATTTGAAAATAATTTAATTTAATTTGAAAAATATTTAATTTAATTAAATTTAAAAATTATTTAATTTAATTTGAAAATAATTTAATTTAATTTAAAATTAATTTAATTTTTTTTGAAAAATTTAATTTATTTAATTTAAAATAATTTAATTTATTTTGAAAAAAATTAATTTAATTTGAAAATGATTTAATTTAATTTGAAAATAATTTATTTTAATTTGAAAATAATTTAATTAAATTTAATAACAATTTAATTTAATTTGAAAATAATTTATTTTAATTTGAAAATAATTTAATTAAATTTGAAAATAATTTAATTTAATTTGAAATTAATTTAATTTAATTTGAAAATAATTTTTTTAATAAAAGTTAAAAATAATTAAATATTATTTTGAAAATATTTTATTTTAATTTGAAAATAATTTAATTAAATTTTAATATAATTTAATTTAATTTTTAAATAATTTAATTAAATTTAAAAATAATTTAATTTGAAATAAATTTAATTTAATTTGAAAATAATTTAATTTAATTTGAAAATAATTTAATTTAATTTAAAAATAATTTAATTTAAAAATAATTTAATTTAATTTGAAAAAAAATTAATTTAATAAAAGTTAAAAATAATTAAAATTTAATTTGAAAATAATTTATTTTAATTTGAAAATATTTTAATTTTAAAATAATTTAATTTAATTTGGAAATAATTGAACTTAATATGAAAATAATTTATTTAAATTTGACCATAATTTTATTTAAAAATAATATAATTTATTTTAAAAATAATTTATTTTAATTTGAAAATAATTTAATTAAATTTAAAATTAATTAAATTTGATTTGTAAATAATTTAATTAAATTAAAAAACAATTAAATTTAATTTGAAAAATAATTTGATTGAATTAGTAAATAATTGAATTTAATTTGAAAATAATTTAATTTAATTTGAAAATCATTTAATTTAAAAATAATTAAATTTAATTTGAAAATAATTTAATTTAATTAAATTTTGAAAATAATTAAATTTAATTTGAAAATAATTTGATTTTATTTGAAAATAATATGATTAAATTTAAAAATAATTTAATTTAATTTGAAAATAATTTAATTTACTTTGTAAGTAATTTAATTAAGTTTAAAAATATTTAAATTTAATTTGAAAATAATTTAATTTAATTTGAAAATAATTTATTTTAATTTGAAAATAATTTAATTAAAAAATAATTTAATTTAATATGAAAATAATTTAATTTAATTTGAAAATAAATTAATTTAATTAAGTTTAAGAATAATTTAGTTTAATTTGTAAATAATTTAATTAAATTTAAAAATAATTTAATTTAATTTGAAAATAATTTAATTTAATTTGAAAATAATTTAATTTGATTTGAAAAATATTTAATTTAATTAAATTTAAAAATAATTTAGTTTAATTTGAAACTAATTTAATTTAAATTAATTCTTTTTTTAATTTATTTTAATTTAAAAAGAATTTAATTTATTCTGAAAAAAATTTAATTTATTTAAAAAAACTAATTTTATTGGAAAATAATTTAATTTAATTTGAAAATAATTTAATTTAATTTTAAAAATATTTAATTTAATTAAATATAAAAATAATTTAATTTATTTTGGAAATAATTTAATTTGAAAATTATTTAATTTAATTTGAAAGTAATTTAATTTAATTAGGAAATAATTTAATTTAATTTGTAAATAATTGGATTTAACTTTAAAATAATTTAATTTAATTTAATTTGAAAATCATTTAATTTAAAAATAATTAAATTTAATTTGAAAATAATTTAATTTGAAAATTATTTAATTTAATTTGAAAGTAATTTAATTTAATTTGAAAATAATTTTTTTAATAAAAGTTAAAAATAATTAAAATTTATTTTGAAAATATTTTATTTTAATTTGAAAATAATTTAATTAAATTTTAATATAATTTAATTTAATTTTTAAATAATTTAATTAAATTTAAAAATAATTTAATTTGAAATAAATTTAATTTAATTTGAAAATAATTTAATTTAATTTGAAAATAATTTAATTTAATTTAAAAATAATTTAATTTTAAAATAATTTAATTTAATTTGAAAAAAAATTAATTTAATAAAAGTTAAAAATAATTAAAATTTAATTAGAAAATAATTTATTTTAATTTGAAAATATTTTAATTTTAAAATAATTTAATTTAATTTGGAAATAATTGAACTTAATATGAAAATAATTTATTTACATTTGACCATAATTTTATTTAAAAATAATATAATTTATTTTAAAAATAATTTATTTTAATTTGAAAATAATTTAATTAAATTTAAAATTAATTAAATTTGATTTGTAAATAATTTAATTAAATTAAAAAACAATTAAATTTAATTTGAAAATAATTTGATTGAATTAGTAAATAATTGAATTTAATTTGAAAATAATTTAATTTAATTTGAAAATCATTTAATTTAAAAATAATTAAATTTAATTTGAAAATAATTTAATTTAATTTGAAAATAATTTAATTTAATTTAAAAATAATTTAATTTATTTTGAAAGTAATTTAATATAATTAAATTTTAAAAATAATTAAATTTAATTTGAAAACAATTTGATTTTATTTGAAAATAATATGATTAAATTTAAAAATAATTTAATTTAATTTGAAAATAATTTAATTTACTTTGTAAATAATTAAATTAAGTTTAAAAATAAATAAATTTTATTTTGAAAATAATTTAATTTAATTTGCAAATAATTTATTTTAATTTGAAAATAATTTAATTTAAAAATAAAATAATTTAATGAAAATAAATTAATTTAATTTGAAAATAAATTAATTTAATTAAGTTTAAGAATAATTTAGTTTAATTTGTGAATAATTTAATTAAATTTAAAAATAATTTAATTTAATTTGAAAATAATTTAATTTAATTTGAAAATAATTTAATTTGATTTGAAAAATATTTAATTTAATTAAATTTAAAAATAATTTAGTTTAATTTGAAACTAATTTAATTTAAATTAATTCTTTTTTTAATTTAATTTAATTTAAAAATAATTTAATTTATTTTGAAAAAAATTTAATTTATTTAAAAAAACTAATTTAATTGGAAAATAATTTAATTTGAAAATAATTTTATTTATTTTAAAAAAAATTTAAATTAATTTGAAAATAATTTAATTTGAAAATAATTTAATTTGAAAATAATTTAATTTAATTTGAAAAATATTTAATTTAATTAAATTTAAAAATAATTTAATTTATTTTGGAAATAATTTAATTTAATTTTAAAATAATTTAATTTAATTTGAAAATGATTTAGTTTAATTAAATTTAAGAAAAATTTAATTTATATTGAAAATAATTTATTTAACTTTAAAAAGATTTAATTTTTTTTGAAAATAATTTAATTTAGTTTTTAAATAATTTAATTGAATTTAAAAATAATTTTATTAAATTTGAAAATATTTTGTTTTAATTTTAAAATAATTTCCTTTTTTTTTAATTATTTAATTTAATGAAATTCAAAAATAATTTAATTTAATTTAAAATTAATTTATTTTAATTTGGAAATAATTTAATTTATTTTAGACAATAATTTAATTTAATTTGAAAATAATTTAATTTATTTTAAAAATAATTTAATTTAAATTAATTAATTTAAAAATAATTTTATTAATTTTGAAAATAATTTAATTTAATTAAATTTAAAATAAAATTTAATATAATTGGAAAATTATTTAAAAATAATTTATTTTAATTTGAAAATAATTTAATTTAAATTGAAAATAATTTAATATATTTAAATTAAAAATAATATTTTAATTTAATTTGAAAATAATATAGTTTGAAAAAAAATTAATTTAAAAATAATTTAATTTAATTTGAAAATAATTGAATTTAATTTAAAAATTTAAATTTAATTTGAAAATAATTTATTTAATTTAATTAAATTTAAAAATAATTTAATTTATTTTGAAAATAATTTTAATAATTTTGAAAATAATTTAATTTAAATTGAAAATAATTTAATTAAATTTGCAAATAATTTAATTAAATTTAAAAATAATTTAATTTAATTTGATAATAATTTAATTTAATTTTTAAATAATTTAATTAAATTTAAAAATAATTTAATTTGGAAATAAGTTAATTTAATTTAAAAATAATTTAATTTAATTTGAAAATAATTTAATTTAAAAAATATTTAATTTGAAAATAATTTAATTTAATATGAAAAAAAATTAATTTAATAAAAGTTAAAAATAATTAAAATTAAATAAGAAACTAATTTATTTTAATTTGAAAATAATTTAATTTAAAAATAATTTAATTTAATTTGAATTTAATTTAATTTTAATATAATTTAATTTAATTTGAAAATAACTTATTTTAATTATAAAATAATTGCCTTTTTTTTAATTATTAAATTTAATTAAATTTAAAAATAATTTAATTTAATTTAAAAATTTAATTTAATTTCGAAATAATATAATTTATTTTAGAAAATAATTTAATTTAATTTGAAAATAATTTTGATTATTTTAAAAATAATTTAATTTAATTTGAAAATAATTTATTTTAAATTGAAAATAATTTATTTTCAAAAGTTTTTTTTTTTTAGTATGAAAATAATATAATTTAATTTGAAAATAATTTAATTTAATTAAGTTTAAGAATAATTTAATTTAATTTGTAAATAATTTAATTGAATTCAAAAATAATTTCATTTAATTTGAAAATAAATAATTTTAATTTGAAAATAATATAATTTTATTTGAAAATAATTTAATTTAATTATGTTTAAGAATAATTTCATTTTTAAATAATTTAATTAAATTTAAAAATAATTTCATTTGATTTGAAAAATATTTAATTTAATTAAATTTAAAAATTATTTAATTTAATTTGAAAATAATTCAATTTAATTTAAAATTAATTTAATTTTTTTTGAAAAATTTAATTTATTTAATTTAAAATAATTTAATTTATTTTGAAAAAAATTAATTTAATTTGAAAATAATTTAATTTAATTTAAAAATAATTTAATTTAATTTGAAAATAATGTAATTTAATTTGAAAAATATTTAATTTAATTTAATTTAAAATTAATTTAATTTCTTTTGAAAAATTTAAATAATTTAATTTAAAATAATTTAATTTATTTTGAAAAATATTAATTTAATTTGAAAATGATTTAATTTAATTTAAAAAAAATTATTTTAATTTGAAAATAATTTAATTAAATTTAATAATAAGTTAATTTAATTTGAAAATAATTTAATTTAATTTTAAAATAATTTAATTTAATGTGAAAATAATTTAATTTAATTTAAAAATAATTTAATTTAATTTGAAAATAATTTTTTTAATAAAAGTTAAAAATAATTAAAATTTAATTTGAAAATATTTTATTTTAATTTGAAAATAATTTAATTAAATTTAAAAATAATTTAATTTAATTTAAAAATAATTTAAATTATTTTTTAAATAATTTAATTAAATTTAAAAATAATTAAATTTGAAAATAATTTAATTTAATCTGAAAATAATTTAATTTAATTTGAAAATAATTTAATTTAATTTGAAAATCATTTAATTTAAAAATAATTTAATTTAATTTAAAAATAATTTAATTTAATTTGAAAATAATTTAATTTAATTTGAAAATAATTTAATTTGATTTGAAAAATATTTAATTTAATTAAATTTAAAAATAATTTAGTTTAATTTGAAACTAATTTAATTTAAATTAATTTTTTTTTAATTTAATTTAATTTAAAAATAATTTAATTTATTTTGAAAAAAAATTAATTTATTTAAAAAAAACTTTAATTTTATTGGAAAATAATTTAATTTAATTTGAAAATAATTTAATTTAATTTGAAAATTATTTAATTTAATTTGAAAATAATTTAATTTAATTTTAAAAATATTTAATTTAATTAAATTTAAAAATAATTTTATTTATTTTGGAAATAATTTAATTTAATTTGAAAATAATTTAATTTAATTTGTAAATAATTGGATTTAATTTTAAAATAATTTAATTTAATTTAATTTGAAAATCATTTAATTTAAAAATAATTAAATTTAATTTGAAAATAATTTAATTTGAAAATTATTTAATTTAATTTGAAAGTAATTTAATTTAATTTGAAAATATTTTAATTTAATTTAATTTAAAAAATAATTAAATTTAATTTGTAAATAATTTATTTTTATTTGAAAATAATATGATTAAATTTAAAAATAATTTAATTTAATTTGAGAATAATTTAATTTACTTTGTAAATAATTTAATTAAGTTTAAAAATATTTAAATTTAATTTGAAAATAATTTAATTTATTTCGAATATAATTTGTTTTAATTTTAAAATAATTTAGTTTAAAAAAAATTTAATTTAATATGAAAATATTTTAATTTAATTTGAAAATAAATTAATTTAATTAAGTTTAAGAATAATTTAATTTAATTTGTAAATAATTTAAATAAATTTAAAATAATTTAATTTAATTTGAAAAGAATTTAATTTAATCTGAAAATAATTTAATTTGATTTGAAAAATATTTAATTTAATTAAATTTAGTTTAATTTGAAACTAAGTTAATTTAAATTAATTTTTTTTTAATTTAATTTAATTTCAAAATAATTTAATTTATTTTGAAAATAATTTAATTTATTTGAAAAAAAATTAATTTAATTTGAAAATAATTTAATTTAATTTGAAAATAATTTATTTTAATTAAATTTTAAAAATAATTAAATTTATTTTGAAAATAATTTATCTTTATTTGAAAATAATATGATTAAATTTAAAAATAATTTTTATTTAATTTGAAAATAATTTAATTTACTTTGTAAATAATTTAATTAAGTTTAAAAATAATTAAATTTGATTTAAAAATAATTTAATTTAATTTGAAAATAATTTATTTTAATTTGAAAATAATTTAATTTAAAAATAATTTAATTTAATATGAAAATAATTTTATTTAATTTGAAAATAATTTAAATTAATTAAGTTTAAGAATAATTAAATTTAATTTGTAAATAATTTAATTAAATTTAAAAATAATTTAATTTAATTTGAAAATAATTAATTTTAATTTAAAAATAATTTAATTTGATTTGAAAAGTATTTAATTTAATTAAATTTGAAAATAATTTAGTTTAATTTGAAACTAATTTAATTTAAATTATTTTTTTTTTAATTTAATTTAATTTAAAAATAATTTAGTTTATTTAAAAAAAAAAATAATTTATTTAAAAAAAAATTAATTTAATTTGAAAATAATTTAATTTAAAAATACCTTATCTTAATTTAAAAAAAATTAAATTAATTTGAAAAAAATTTAATTGAATTTGAAAAATATTTAATTTAATTAAATTTAAAAATAATTTAATTTAATTTGAAAATAATTTAATTTAATTTGAAAATAATATTATTTAATTTAAAAATGATTTAATTTAATTTAAAAATAAATTAATTTGAAAATAACTCAATAATGTAATTTAATTTAAAAATAATTTAATTTAATTTGTAAATAATTTAATTTAATTTGAAAATAATTTAATTCAATTTATAAATAATTTAATTTAATTTGAAAATAATTTATTTTAATTTGAAAATAATTTATTTTTAGAAGTAATTTTTTTTAGTAAGAAAATAATATAATTTAATTTGAAAATAATTTAATTTTATTAATTTAAGAATAATTTAATTTAATTTGTTAATAATTTAATTGAATACAAAAATAATTTAATTTAATTTGAAAATAATTAATTTATATTTGAAAATAATATAATTTTATTTGAAAATAATTTAATTTAATTAGGTTTAAGAATAATTTAATTTTTAAATAATTTAATTAAATTTAAAAATAATTTCATTTGATTTGAAAAATATTTAATTTAATTAAATTTAAAAATTATTTAATTTAATTTGAAAATAATTTAATTTAATTTAAAATTAATTTAATTTTTTTTGAAAAATTTAAATTATTTAGTTTAAAATAATTTAATTTCTTTTGAAAAAAAATTAATTTAATTTAAAAATAATTTAATTTAAATTAAAAATAATTTAATTTAATTTGAAAATAATTTAATTAAATTTAAAAATAATTTAATTTGAAAATAATTTAATTTAATTTGAAAATAATTTAATTTAATTTGAAAATAATTTAATTTAATTTGAAAATAATTTAATTTAATTTAAAAATAATTTAATTTTAAAATAATTTAATTTAATTTGAAAAAATTTAATTTAATTAAAGTTAAAAATAATTTAATTTAATTTGAAAATAATTTAATTAAATTTAAAAATAATTTAATTTGAAAATAAATTAATTTAATTAAGTTTAAGAATTATTTAGTTTAATTTTTGAATAATTTAATTAAATTTAAAAATAATTTAATTTAATTTGAAAATAATTTAATTTAATTTGAAAATAATTTAATTTGATTTGAAAAATATTTAATTTAATTTAATTTAAAATTAATTTAATTTCTTTTGAAAAATTTAAATAATTTAATTTAAAATAATTTATTTTGAAAAAAAATAATTTAATTTGAAAATGATTTAATTTAATTTGAAAATAATTAATTTTAATTTGAAAATAATTTAATTAAATTTAATAATAATTTAATTTATTTTGAAAATAATTTAATTTAATTTGAAAATAATTTAATTTAATTTGAAAATAATTTAATTTGATTTGAAAAATATTTAATTTAATTTCATTTATAATTAATTTAATTTCTTTTGAAAAATTTAAATAATTTAATTTAAAATAATTTATTTTGAAAAAAATTAATTTAATTTGAAATTGATTTAATTTAATTTGAAAATAATTTATTTTAATTTGAAAATAATTTAATTAAATTTAATAATAATTTAATTTATTTTGAAAATAATTTAATTTAATTTTAAAATAAATTAATTTAATTTGAAAATAATTTAATTTAATTTAAAAATAATTTAATTTAATTTGAAAATAATTTTTTTAATAAAAGGTAAAAATAATTAAAATTTAATTTGAAATATTTTATTTTAATTTGAAAATAATTTAATTAAAATTAAAAATGATTTAATTTAATTTAAAAATAATTTAATTTATTTTTTAAATAATTTAATTAAATTTAAAAATAATTTAATTTGAAAATAATTTAATTTAATTTGAAAATAATTTAATTTAATTTGAAAATAATTTAATTTAATTTGAAAATAATTTAATTTAATTTAAAAATAATTTAATTTAATTTGAAAAAAATTTAATTTAATTAAAGTTAAAAATAATTAAAATTTAATTTGAAAATAATTTATTTTAATTTGAAAATATTTTTATTTTAAAATAATTTAATTTAATTTGGAAATAGTTGAACTTAATATGAAAATAATTTATTTAAATTTGAACATAATTTTATTTAAAAATAATTTAATTTATTTTAAAAATAATATATTTTAATTTGAAAATAATTTAATTAAATTTAAAAATAATTAAATTTGATTTGTAAATAATTTAATTAAATTAAAAAACAATTAAATTTAATTTGAAAATAATTCTATTGAATTTGTAAATAATTGGGCTTAATTTGAAAATAATTTAATTTAATTTGAAAATCATTTAATTTAAAAATAATTAAATTTAATTTAAAAATAATTTAATTTAATTTGAAAATAATTTAATTTAATTTGAAAATAATTTAATTTAATTAAATTTTAAAAATAATTAAATTTAATTTGAAAATAATTTGATTTTATTTGAAAATAATATGATTAAATTTAAAAATAATTTAATTTAATTTGAAAATAATTTAATTTACTTTGTAAGTAATTTAATTAAGTTTAAAAATAATTAAATTTAATTTGAAAATAATTTAATTTAATTTGCAAATAATTTATTTTAATTTGAAAATAATTTAATTTAAAAATAATTTAATTTAATATGAAAATAATTTAATTTAATTTGAAAATAAATTAATTTAATTAGGTTTAAGAATAATTTAGTTTAATTTGTGAATAATTTAATTAAATTTAAAAATAATTTAATTTATTTTGAAAATAATTTAATTTAATTTGAAAATAATTTAATTTGATTTGAAAAGTATTTAATTTAATTAAATTTAAAAATAATTTATTTTAATTTGAAACTAATTTAATTTAATTTGAAAATTATTTATTTTAATTTGAAAATAATTTAATTTAATTTGAAAAATATTTAATTTAATTAAATTTAAAAATAATTTAATTTATTTTGGAAATAATTTAATTTAATTTGAAAATAATTTAATTTACTTTGTAAATAATTTAATTAAGTTTAAAAATATTTAAATTTAATTTGAAAATAATTTAATTAAATTCGAAAATAATTTATTTTAATTTTAAAATAATTTAGTTTAAAAATAATTTAATTTAATATGAAAATGATTTTACTTAATTTAAAAAATATTTAATTTAACTAAATTTAAAAATAATTTAATTTAATATGAAAATTTAATTTAATTTGAAAATAAATTAATTTAATTAAGTTTAAGAATAATTTAATTAAATTTAAAATAATTTAATTTAATTTGAAAAGAATTTAATTTAATCTGAAAATAATTTAATTTGATTTGAAAAATATTTAATTTAATTAAATTTAGTTTTCTTTGAAACTAAGTTAATTTAAATTTATTTTTTTAAATTTAATTTAATTTCAAAATTATTTAATTTATTTTGAAAAAAATTTAATTTATTTGAAAAAAATTTAATTTAATTTGAAAATAATTTAATTTAATTTGAAAATAATTTATTTTAATTAAATTTTAAAAATAATTAAATTTAATTTGAAAACAATTTATTTTTATTTGAAAATAATATGATTAAATTGAAAAATAATTTTTATTTAATTTGAAAATAATTAAATTTACTTTGTTAATAATTTAATTAAGTTTAAAAATAATTAAATTTAATTTGAAAATAATTTTATTTAATTTGAAAATAATTTAATTTGATTTGAAAAATATTTAATTTAATTAAATTTAAAAATAATTTAATTTAATTTGGAAATAATTTAATTTAATTTAAAATTAATTTAACAAAAAAAAAAATAATAATTTAAAAATTTAATTTATTTTGGAAAAAAATTAATTTTATTTATTTTGAAATTTTTTTTATTTAATTCGAAAATAATTTAATTTAATTTAAAAATAATTAAATTTAATTTAAAAATAATTAAATTTAATTAAATATAAAAATAATTTAATTTAATTTAAGAATAATTTAGTTTAATTTGAAAATAATTTAATTTAATTTGATTTGAAAAATATTAAATTTAATTAAATTTAAAAATAATTTAATTTAATTTAAAAATAATTTAATTTAATTTGAAAATAATATTATTTAATTTAAAAATAATTTAATTTAATTTAAAAATAAATTAATTTGAAAATAATTCAATAATATAATTTAATTTAAAAATAATTTAATTTAATTTGTAAATAATTTAATTTAATTTGAAAATAATTTAATTCAATTTATAAATAATTTAATTTAATTTGAAAATAATTTATTTTAATTTGAAAATAATTTATTTTTAGAAGTAATTTTTTTTAGTATGAAAATAATATAATATAATTTGAAAATAATTTAATTTAATTAATTTAAGAATAATTTAATTTAATTTGTAAATAATTTAATTGAATACAAAAATAATTTAATTTAATTTGAAAATAATTAATTTTAATTTGAAAATAATATAATTTTATTTGAAAATAATTTAATTTAATTAAGTTTAAGTATAATTTAATTTTTAAATAATTTAATTAAAATTTAAAATAATTTCATTTGATTTGAAAAATATTTAATTTAATTAAATTTAAAAATTATTTAATTTAATTTGAAAATAATTTAATTTATTTTAAAATTAATTTAATTTTTTTTGAAAAATTTAATTTATTTAGTTTAAAATAATTTAATTTATTTTGAAAAAAAATTAATTTAATTTAAAAATAACTTAATTTAATTTAAAAATAATTTAATTTAATTTGAAAATAATTTAATTAAATTTAAAAATAATTTAATTTGAAAATAATTTAATTTAATTTGAAAATAATTTAATTTAATTTGAAAATAATTTAATTTAATTTGAAAATAATTTAATTTAATTTAAAAATAATTAAATTTTAAAATGATTTAATTTAATTTGAAAAAAATTTAATTTAATTAAAGTTAAAAATAATTTAATTTAATTTGAAAATAATTTAATTAAATTTAAAAATAATTTAATTTGAAAATAAATTAATTTAATTAAGTTTAAGAATAATTTAGTTTAATTTGTTAATAATTTAAATAAATTTAAAAATAATTTAATTTAATTTGAAAATAATTAAATTTAATTTGAAAATAATTTAATTTGATATGAAAAATATTTAATTTAATTTAATTTAAAATTAATTTAATTTCTTTTGAAAAATTTAAATAATTTAATTTAAAATAATTTATTTTGAAAAAAATTAATTTAATTTGAAAATGATTTAATTTAATTTGAAAATAATTTATTTTAATTTGAAAATAATTTAATTAAATTTAATAATAATTTAATTTATTTTGAAAATAATTTAATTTAATTTTAAAATAATTTAATTTAATTTGAAAATAATTTAATTTAATTTAAAAATAATTTAATTTAATTTGAAAATAATTTAATTAAATTTAAAAATAATTTAATTTGAAAATAAATTAATTTAATTAAGTTTAAGAATAATTTAGTTTAATTTGTGAATAATTTAATTAAATTTAAAAATAATTTAATTTAATTTGAAAATAATTTAATTTAATTTGAAAATAATTTAATTTGATTTGAAACATATTTAATTTAATTTAATTTAAAATTAATTTAATTTCTTTTGAAAAATTTAAATAATTTAATTTAAAATAATTTATTTTGAAAAAAATTAATTTAATTTGAAAATGATTTAATTTAATTTGAAAATAATTTATTTTGATTTGAAAATAATTTATTTTAATTTGAAAATAATTTAATTAAATTTAAAAATAATTTAATTTGAAAATAAATTAATTTAATTAAGTTTAAGAATAATTTAGTTTAATTTGTGAATAATTTAATTAAATTTAAAAATAATTTAATTTAATTTTAAAATAATTTAATTTAATTTGAAAATAATTTAATTTAATTTAAAAATAATTTAATTTAATTTGAAAATAATTTTTTTTAATAAAAGTTAAAAATAATTAAAATTTAATTTGAAAATATTTTATTTTAATTTGAAAATAATTTAATTAAAGTTGAAAATAATTTAATTTAATTTAAAAATAATTTAATTTATTTTTTAAATAATTTAATTAAATTTAAAAATAATTTAATTTAATTTGAAAATAATTTAATTTAATTTGAAAATAATTTAATTTAATTTGAAAATAATTTATTTTAATTAAATTTAAAAATAATCAAATTTATTTTGAATATAATTTTTTTTAATTTGAAAATAAATCATTGAAATTTAAAAATAATTTGAATTAATTTGAAAATAATTTAATTTAATTTGTAAATAATTTAAATAAATTTAAAAATAATTTAATTTAATTTAAAAATAAATTAATTTAATTTGAAAATAATTTTTTTTTTAATAATTTAATTTAATGAAATTTAAAAATAATTTAATGTAATTTGAAAATAATTTAATTTAAAAATAATTTAATTTATTTTGAAAATACCTTATTTTAATTTGAAATTAAAAAAATTTAATTAAATTTAAAATTAATTTAATTTAATTTTTATTTTTATATATAATATATTATATATTTAAAATTATTTTTAAATAAAATTATTTTCAAATTACATTAAATTATTTTTAAATTTCATTAAATTAAATTATTAAAAAAAAAATTATTTTCAAATTAAATTAATTTATTTTTAAATTAAATTAAATTATTTTTAAATTTATTTAAATTATTTACAAATTAAATTAAATTATTTTCAAATTAATTCAAATTATTTTTAAATTTCAATGATTTGTGTTTTCAAATTAAAAAAAAATTATATTCAAAATAAATTTGATTATTTTTAAATTTAATTAAAATAAATTATTTTCAAATTAAATTAAATTATTTTCAAATTAAATTAAATTATTTTCAAATTAAATTAAATTATTTTTAAATTTAATTAAATTATTTAAAAAATAAATTAAATTATTTTTAAATTAAATTAAATTATTTTCAACTTTAATTAAATTATTTTCAAATTAAAATAAAATATTTTCAAATTAAATTTTAATTATTTTTAACTTTTATTAAAAAAAATTATTTTCAAATTAAATTAAATAATTTAACTAAATTAAAAAATAATAAAATTTAATTTGAAAATAATTTAATTTAATTTGTAAATAATTTGATTTAATATAAATTTTTTTTTATTTAATTTGAAAATTATTTAATTTGAAAATAATTTAATTTAATCTGAAAACTTTTGAAATTAATTTGAATATAATTTAATTTAGTTTGAAAATAATTTAATTCAATTTAAAAATAATTTAAATTAATTTGAAAATGATTTAATTTAATTTGTAAACAATTTAATTAAATTTAAAAATAATTTAAATTAGTTTGAAAATAATTTAATTTGTAAATAATTTAATTAAATTTAAAAATAATTTAATTTAATTTGAAAATAATTTATTTCAATTTAATAAAAATTTATTTTAATTAAAAAATAATTTATTTTAATTTGAAAATAATTTCATGAATTTTAAAAATAATTTAATTTTATATTGAAATTAATTTAATTAAATTTAAAAATAATTTAATTTAGTTGGAAAACTCTTTAATTTATATTGTAAATATTTTAAATAAATTTAAAAATAATTTAATTTAATTTGAAAATAATTTAATTTATTTGAAAATAATTTAATTTTATTTGTAAATAATTTGATTTAATATGAAAAAAATTTAATTTAATTTGAAAATAATTAAATTTAATTTGGAAATTTTTGAAATTAATTTGAAAATAATTTAAATTAGTTTGAAAATAATTTAATTAAATTTAAAAATAATTTGAAAATAATTTAATTTAATTTGTAAATAATTTAATTAAATTTAAAAATAATTTAGTTTAATTTGAAAATAATTTAATTTTTTTTGAAAATAAATTAATTTAATTAAATTTAAAAATAATTTAATTTAATTTGAAAATAATTTAATTAAATTTAAAAATAATTTAATTTAATTTAAAAATAATTTAATTAAATTAAAAAAAATTAAATTTAATTTGAAAATAATTTAATTTAATTTGAAAATAATTTGATTTTATTTGAAAATAATTTAATTTAATTTGAAAGTAATTTAATTTAATTTAATTTCAAAATAATTTAATTTAATTTGAAAATAATTTAATTTAATTAAATTTAAAAATAATTAAATTTATTTTGAATATAATTTTTTTTAATTTGAAAATAAATCATTGAAATTTAAAAATAATTTGAATTAATTTGAAAATAATTTAATTTAATTTGTAAATAATTTAAATAAATTTAAAAATAATAAAATTTAATTTAAAAATAAATTAATTTAATTGGAAAATAATTTTTTGTTTAATAATTTAATTTAATGAAATTTAAAAATAATTTAATGTAATTTGAAAATAATTTAACTTAAAAATAATTTAATTTATTTTGAAAATAATTTATTTTAATTTGAAATTAAAAAAATTTAATTAAATTTTAAATTAATTTAATTTAATTTTTAAATAATTTAACTAAATTAAAAAATAATAAAATTTAATTTGAAAATAATTTAATTTAATTTGTAAATAATTTGATTTAATATGAAAATTTTTTTATTTAATTTGAAAATTATTTAATTTGAAAATAATTTAATTTAATCTGAAAATTTTTGAAATTAATTTGAAAATAATTCAATTTAGTTTGAAAATAATTTAATTAAATTTAAAAATAATTTAAATTAATTTGAAAATGATTTAATTTAATTTGTAAATAATTTAATTAAATTTAAAAATAATTTAATTTAATTTGAAAATAATTTAATTTTTTTTGAAAATAAATTAATTTAATTTGAAAATAATTAATTTTAATTTAATAAAAATTCATTTTAATTAAAAAATAATTTATTTTAATTTGAAAATAATTGAATTTTAAAATAATTAATTTTAATTTGAAAATAATTTAATTTATTTTGAAAATAATTTATTTTAATTTGAAATTAATTTAATTTAATTTGAAAATAATTTAATTTAATTAAATTTAAAAATAATTAATTTAATTTGAAAATAATTTATTTTTATTTTAAAATAATTTAATTAAATTTAAAAATAATTTAATTTAATTTGAAATTAATTTAATTTGTAAATAATTTAAATGTATTTAAAAATAATTTAATTTAATTTAAAAATAAATTAATTTAATTTGAAATTTTTTTTTTTTAAATAATTTAATTTTATGAAATTTAAAAATAATTTAATGTAATTTGAAAATAATTTAATTTAAAAATAATTAAATTTATTTTGAAAATAATTTATTTTAATTTGAAATTAAAAAAATTTAATTAAATTTAAAATTAATTTAATTTAATTTTTAAATAATTTAACTAAATTAAAAAATAATAAAATTTAATTTGAAAATAATTTAATTTAATTTGTAAATTTTTGAAATTAATTTGAAAATAATTTAATTTAGTTTGAAAATAATTTAGTTAAATTTAAAAATAATTTAAATTAATTTGAAAATGATTTAATTTAATTTGTAAATAATTTAATTAAATTTAAAAATATGTTAATTTAATTTGAATATAATTTAATTTTTTTTGAAAATAAATTAATTTAATTAAATTTAAAAATAATTTAATTTAATTTGAAAATAATTTATTTTAATTTGAAAATAATTTAATTAAATTTAAAAATAATTAAATTTAATTGATAAATAATTTAATTAAATTAAAAAAAATTAAATTTAATTTGAAAATAATTTAATTTAATTTGAAAATAATTTAATTTAATTTGTTAATAATTAAATTAAATTATAAAATAATTTAATTTAATTTTAAAATATTATAATTTAATTTGAAATTAATCTTTTTTAATTAGAAAATAATTTAATTAAAAATAATTTGTTAATTTGAAAATAATTTGATTTAATTTAAAAATAATTTAATTTAATTTGAAAATTAGATAATTTGAAAATAATTTAATTTAATTTGAAAATTTTTGAAATTAATTTGAAAATGATTTAATTTGATAATAATTTAATTAAATTTAAAAATAATTTAAATTAGTTTGAAAATAATTTAATTTAATTTGTAATTAATTTAATTAAATTTAAAAATAATTTAAATTAATTTGAAAATAATTTAATTTTTTTTGAAAATAAATTAATTTAATTTGAAAATAATTTATTTTAATTTAATAAAAATTTATTTTATTTAAAAAATAATTTATATTAATTTGAAAATAATTGAATTTAAAAATAATTAGTTTTATTTTGAAAATAATTTAATTTAATTTGAAAATAATTTATTTTAATTTGAAATTAATTAAATTTAAATTGAAAATAATTTAATTTAATTAAATTTAAAAATAATTAATTTAATTTGAAAATAATTTATTTTTATTTTAAAATAATTTAATTAAATTTAAAAATAATTTAATTTAATTTGAAAATAATTTAATTTGAAAATTATTTAATTTGAAAATAATTTAATTTAATTTGAAACTTTTTAAAAATTATTTGAAAATAATTAAATTTGAAAATAATTTATTTTAATTTGAAAATAATTTAATTAAATTTAAAAATAATTTAAATTAGTTTCAAAATAATTTAATTTTTTTTGAAAATAAATAAATTTAATTTGAAAATAATTTAATTTAATTTGAAAATTATATATTTTAATTTAATAATAATTTATTTTAATTAAAAAATTATTCATTTCAATTTGAAAATAATTAAATTTAAAAATAATTAAATTTAATTTGAAAATAATTTAATTTAATTTGAAAATATTTGATTTTAATTTAAAATTAATTTAATTTAATTTGAAAATAATTTAATTTTATTAAATTTAAAAATAAATATATTAATTTGAAAATAACTTATTTTTATTTACAATAATTTAATTAAATTTAAAAATAATTTAATTTAATTTGAAAATAATTTAATTTAATTTGTAAATAATTTAATTAAATTATAAAATAATTTAATTTAATTTGAAAATAATTTAATTTAATTTGAAAATAATCTTTTTTAATTTGAAAATGATTTAATTAAAAAATAATTTGTTAATTTGAAAATAATTTAATTTAATTTGAAAATAATTTGATTTAATATAAAAATAATTTGATTTAATTTGAAAATTATTTAATATTATTTAAAAATTATTTAATTTGAAAATAATTTGATTTAATTTGAAATTTTTAAAAATTAATTTGAAAATAATTTAATTTGAAAATAATTTAATTTACTTTGAAAATAATTTAATTAAATTTAAAAATAGTTTAAATTAATTTGAAAATAATTTAATTTAATTTGTAAATAATTTAATTATATTTAAAAATTATTTAATTTAATTTGAAAATAATTTAATTTTTTTTGAAAATAAATTAATTTAATTTGAAAATAATTTAATTTAATTTAAAAATAATTTATTTTAATTTAATAATAATTTATTTTAATTCAAAAACAATTAATTTTAATTTGAAAATAATTTATTTTAAAAATAATTAAATTTAATTTGAAAATAATTTAATTTAATTTGAAAATAATTTAATTTGATTTCAAATTAATTTAATTTAATTTGAAAATAATTTAATTTAATTAAATTTAAAAATAATTATTTTAATTTGAAAATAATTTATTATTATTTTGAAATAATTTAATTAAATTTAAAAATAATTTAATTTCATTTGAAAATAATTTAATTTAATTTGTAAATAATTTAATTATATTAAAAAATAATTTAATTTAAATTAAAAATAATATTTTTTAAATTGAAAATAATTTATTTAAAAAATAATTTATTTATTTGCAAATAATTTAATTTAATTTGAAAATAATTTAATTTTTTTTGAAAATAATTTAATTTAATTTCTAAATAATTTAATTAAATTAAAAAATAATTTAATTTAATTTGAAAATAATATTTTTTAATTTGAAAATAATTTAATTAAAAAATAATTTGTTTAATTGAAAATAATTTAATTTAATTTGAAAATAATTTAATTTAATTTGAAAATAATTTAATTTAATTTAAAAATACCTTAATTTAATTTGAAAATAATTTAATTTTTTTAGAAAATAATTTAATTTATTTAAAATAAAAATTAATCAAGATTTAATTTGAAAATAATTTATTTTTATTAAAAATAATTTAATTTAATTTAAAAATAATATATTTTAGTTTGAAAATAATGTAATTTAATTTGAAAATAATTTAATTTAATTAAATTTAAAAATAATTTAAATTAATTTAAAAATAGTTTAAATTAATTTGTAAATAATTTGATTAAATTTAAAAATAATTTAATTTAATTTGAAAATAATTTAATTTAATTTTAAAATAATTTAATTTTTTTTAAATACTTTAATTTAATGAAATTTAAAAATATTTTAATTTAATTTAAAAATAATTTAATTTAATTTAAAAATAATTTAATTTAATTTGAAATAATGTAATTTAATTTGAAAAAAATTTATTTTAATTAAATTTAAAAATAATTTAATTAATTTTGAAAATAATTTATTTTAATTTGAAAATAATTTAATTAAATTTAAAAATAATTTAATTTAATTTGTAAATAATTTAATTTTTTTTAAATAATTAATTTAATGAAATTTAAAAATATTTAAATTTAATTTAAAAATAATTTAATTTTATTTGTAAATAATTTGATTTAATTTGAAAATAATTTAATATAATTTGAAAATTATTTAATTTGAAAATAATTTATTTTTATTTACAATAATTTAATTAAATTTAAAAATAATTTAATTTGAAAATAATTTAATTTAATTTGTAAATAATTTAATTAAATTATAAAATAATTTAATTTAATTTGAAAATATGTTAATTTAATTTGGAAATAATCTTTTTTAATTTGAAAATGATTTAATTAAAAAATAATTTGTTAATTTGAAAATAATTTAATTTAATTTGAAAATAATTTGATTTAATATAAAAATAATTTGATTTAATTTGAAAATTATTTAATAATATTTAAAAATTATTTAATTTGAAAATAATTTGATTTAATTTGAAATGTTTTAAAATTAATTTGAAAATAATTTAATTTGAAAATAATTTAATTTACTTTGAAAATAATTTAATTAAATTTCAAAATAGTTTAAATTAATTTAATTTAATTTGTAAATAGTTTAAATAAATTTAAAAATAATTTAATTTAATTGGAAAATAATTTATTTTAATTTAATAATAATTTATTTTAATTCAAAAATAATTAATTTTAAATTGAAAATAATTTATTTTAAAAATAATTAAATTTAATTTGAAAATAATTTAATTTAATTTGAAAATAATTGAATTTGATTTCAAATTAATTTAATTTAATTTGAAAATAATTTAATTTAATTAAATTTAAAAATAATTATTTTAATTTGAAAATAATTTATTATTATTTTGAAATAATTTAATTAAATTTAAAAATAATTTAATTTCATTTGAAAATAATTTAATTTAATTTGTAAATAATTTAATTATATTAAAAAATAATTTAGTTTAAATTAAAAATAATATTTTTTAATTTGAAAATAATTTAATTAAAAAATAATTTATTTATTTGCAAATAATTTAATTTAATTTGAAAATAATTTAATTTAATTTGAAAATAATTTAATTTAATTAAAATTAAAAATAATTAAATTTTTTTTGAAAATAATTTAATTTAATTTCTAAATAATTTAATTAAAATAAAAAATAATTTAATTTAATTTAAAAATAATTTATTTTAATTTAATAATAATTTATTTTAATTCAAAAACAATTAATTTTAATTTAAAAATAATTTATTTTAAAAATAATTAAATTTAATTTGAAAATAATTTAATTTAATTTGAAAATAATTTAATTTGATTTCAAATTAATTTAATTTAATTTGAAAATAATTTAATTTAATTAAATTTAAAAATAATTATTTTAATTTGAAAATAATTTATTATTATTTTGAAATAATTTAATTAAATTTAAAAATAATTTAATTTCATTTGAAAATAATTTAATTTAATTTGTAAATAATTTAATTATATTAAAAAATAATTTAATTTAAATTAAAAATAATATTTTTTAAATTGAAAATAATTTATTTAAAAAATAATTTATTTATTTGCAAATAATTTAATTTAATTTGAAAATAATTTAATTTTTTTTGAAAATAATTTAATTTAATTTCTAAATAATTTAATTAAATTAAAAAATAATTTAATTTAATTTGAAAATAATATTTTTTAATTTGAAAATAATTTAATTAAAAAATAATTTGTTTAATTGAAAATAATTTAATTTAATTTGAAAATAATTTAATTTAATTTGAAAATAATTTAATTTAATTTAAAAATACCTTAATTTAATTTGAAAATAATTTAATTTTTTTAGAAAATAATTTAATTTATTTAAAATAAAAATTAATCAAGATTTAATTTAAAAATAATTTATTTTTATTAAAAATAATTTAATTTAATTTAAAAATAATATATTTTAGTTTGAAAATAATGTAATTTAATTTGAAAATAATTTAATTTAATTAAATTTAAAAATAATTTAAATTAATTTAAAAATAGTTTAAATTAATTTGTAAATAATTTGATTAAATTTAAAAATAATTTAATTTAATTTGAAAATAATTTAATTTAATTTTAAAATAATTTAATTTTTTTTAAATACTTTAATTTAATGAAATTTAAAAATATTTTAATTTAATTTAAAAATAATTTAATTTAATTTAAAAATAATTTAATTTAATTTGAAATAATGTAATTTAATTTGAAAAAAATTTATTTTAATTAAATTTAAAAATAATTTAATTAATTTTGAAAATAATTTATTTTAATTTGAAAATAATTTAATTAAATTTAAAAATAATTTAATTTAATTTGTAAATAATTTAATTTTTTTTAAATAATTAATTTAATGAAATTTAAAAATATTTAAATTTAATTTAAAAATAATTTAATTTTATTTGTAAATAATTTGATTTAATTTGAAAATAATTTAATATAATTTGAAAATTATTTAATTTGAAAATAATTTATTTTTATTTACAATAATTTAATTAAATTTAAAAATAATTTAATTTGAAAATAATTTAATTTAATTTGTAAATAATTTAATTAAATTATAAAATAATTTAATTTAATTTGAAAATATGTTAATTTAATTTGGAAATAATCTTTTTTAATTTGAAAATGATTTAATTAAAAAATAATTTGTTAATTTGAAAATAATTTAATTTAATTTGAAAATAATTTGATTTAATATAAAAATAATTTGATTTAATTTGAAAATTATTTAATAATATTTAAAAATTATTTAATTTGAAAATAATTTGATTTAATTTGAAATGTTTTAAAATTAATTTGAAAATAATTTAATTTGAAAATAATTTAATTTACTTTGAAAATTATTTAATTAAATTTCAAAATAGTTTAAATTAATTTAATTTAATTTGTAAATAGTTTAAATAAATTTAAAAATAATTTAATTTAATTGGAAAATAATTTATTTTAATTTAATAATAATTTATTTTAATTCAAAAATAATTAATTTTAAATTGAAAATAATTTATTTTAAAAATAATTAAATTTAATTTGAAAATAATTTAATTTAATTTGAAAATAATTGAATTTGATTTCAAATTAATTTAATTTAATTTGAAAATAATTTAATTTAATTAAATTTAAAAATA
Organism: Phosphuga atrata; assembly: GCA_944588485.1. NCBI lineage: Eukaryota > Metazoa > Arthropoda > Insecta > Coleoptera > Silphidae > Phosphuga > Phosphuga atrata. Next base: position 264,861 of record CALYMW010000422.1, on the reverse strand, counting down.
ATTATTTTAATTTGAAAATAATTTATTATTATTTTGAAATAATTTAATTAAATTTAAAAATAATTTAATTTCATTTGAAAATAATTTAATTTAATTTGTAAATAATTTAATTATATTAAAAAATAATTTAGTTTAAATTAAAAATAATATTTTTTAATTTGAAAATAATTTAATTAAAAAATAATTTATTTATTTGCAAATAATTTAATTTAATTTGAAAATAATTTAATTTAATTTGAAAATAATTTAATTTAATTAAAATTAAAAATAATTAAATTTTTTTTGAAAATAATTTAATTTAATTTCTAAATAATTTAATTAAAATAAAAAATAATTTAATTTAATTTGAAAATAATATTTTTTTATATTAAAATAATTTAATTAAAAAATAATTTGTTTATTTGAAAATAATTTAATTTAATTTAAAAATAATTTATTTTAATTTAATAATAAATTATTTTAATTCAAAAACAATTAATTTTAATTTGAAAATAATTTATTTTAAAAATAATTAAATTTAATTTGAAAATAATTTAATTTAATTTGAAAATAATTTAATTTGATTTCAAATTAATTTAATTTAATTTGAAAATAATTTAATTTAATTAAATTTAAAAATAATTATTTTAATTTGAAAATAATTTATTATTATTTTGAAATAATTTAATTAAATTTAAAAATAATTTAATTTCATTTGAAAATAATTTAATTTAATTTGTAAATAATTTAATTATATTAAAAAATAATTTAATTTAAATTAAAAATAATATTTTTTAAATTGAAAATAATTTATTTAAAAAATAATTTATTTATTTGCAAATAATTTAATTTAATTTGAAAATAATTTAATTTTTTTTGAAAATAATTTAATTTAATTTCTAAATAATTTAATTAAATTAAAAAATAATTTAATTTAATTTGAAAATAATATTTTTTAATTTGAAAATAATTTAATTACAAAATAATTTGTTTAATTGAAAATAATTTAATTTAATTTGAAAATAATTTAATTTAATTTGAAAATAATTTAATTTAATTTAAAAATACCTTAATTTAATTTGAAAATAATTTAATTTTTTTAGAAAATAATTTAATTTATTTAAAATAAAAATTAATCAAGATTTAATTTGAAAATAATTTATTTTTATTAAAAATAATTTAATTTAATTTAAAAATAATATATTTTAGTTTGAAAATAATGTAATTTAATTTGAAAATAATTTAATTTAATTAAATTTAAAAATAATTTAAATTAATTTAAAAATAGTTTAAATTAATTTGTAAATAATTTGATTAAATTTAAAAATAATTTAATTTAATTTGAAAATAATTTAATTTAATTTTAAAATAATTTAATTTTTTTTAAATACTTTAATTTAATGAAATTTAAAAATATTTTAATTTAATTTAAAAATAATTTAATTTAATTTAAAAATAATTTAATTTAATTTGAAATAATGTAATTTAATTTAAAAAAAATTTATTTTAATTAAATTTAAAAATAATTTAATTAATTTTGAAAATAATTTATTTTAATTTGAAAATAATTTAATTAAATTTAAAAATAATTTAATTTAATTTGTAAATATATTAATTTTTTTTAAATAATTAATTTAATGAAATTTAAAAATATTTAAATTTAATTTAAAAATAATTTAATTTTATTTGTAAATAATTTGATTTAATTTGAAAATAATTTAATATAATTTGAAAATTATTTAATTTGAAAATAATTTATTTTTATTTACAATAATTTAATTAAATTTAAAAATAATTTAATTTGAAAATAATTTAATTTAATTTGTAAATAATTTAATTAAATTATAAAATAATTTAATTTAATTTGAAAATATGTTAATTTAATTTGGAAATAATCTTTTTTAATTTGAAAATGATTTAATTAAAAAATAATTTGTTAATTTGAAAATAATTTAATTTAATTTGAAAATAATTTGATTTAATATAAAAATAATTTGATTTAATTTGAAAATTATTTAATAATATTTAAAAATTATTTAATTTGAAAATAATTTGATTTAATTTGAAATGTTTTAAAATTAATTTGAAAATAATTTAATTTGAAAATAATTTAATTTACTTTGAAAATAATTTAATTAAATTTCAAAATAGTTTAAATTAATTGAATTTAATTTGTAAATAGTTTAAATAAATTTAAAAATAATTTAATTTAATTGGAAAATAATTTATTTTAATTTAATAATAATTTATTTTAATTCAAAAATAATTAATTTTAAATTGAAAATAATTTATTTTAAAAATAATTAAATTTAATTTGAAAATAATTTAATTTAATTTGAAAATAATTGAATTTGATTTCAAATTAATTTAATTTAATTTGAAAATAATTTAATTTAATTAAATTTAAAAATAATTATTTTAATTTGAAAATAATTTATTATTATTTTGAAATAATTTAATTAAATTTAAAAATAATTTAATTTCATTTGAAAATAATTTAATTTAATTTGTAAATAATTTAATTATATTAAAAAATAATTTAGTTTAAATTAAAAATAATATTTTTTAATTTGAAAATAATTTAATTAAAAAATAATTTATTTATTTGCAAATAATTTAATTTAATTTGAAAATAATTTAATTTAATTTGAAAATAATTTAATTTAATTAAAATTAAAAATAATTAAATTTTTTTTGAAAATAATTTAATTTAATTTCTAAATAATTTAATTAAAATAAAAAATAATTTAATTTAATTTGAAAATAATATTTTTTTATATTAAAATAATTTAATTAAAAAATAATTTGTTTATTTGAAAATAATTTAATTTAATTTGAAAATAATTTAATTTAGTTTGAACATAATTTTATTTAATTTAAAAATACCTTAATTTAATTTGAAAATAATTTAATTTTTTTAGAAAATATTTTCATTTATTTAAATTTAAAAATAATTTAATATAATTTAAAAATAATATATTTTAGTTTGAAAATAATGTAATTTGATTTGAAAATAATTTAATTTAATTAAATTTAAAAATAATTTAAATAAATTTAAAAATAGTTTAAATTAATTTGTAAATAATTTAATTAAATTTAAAAATAATTTAATTTAATTTGAAAATAATTTAATTTAATTTTAAAATAATTTAATTTTTTTTAAATAATTTAATTTAATGAAATTTAAAAATATTTTAATTTAATTTAAAAATAATTTAATTTTATTTGTAAATAATTTGATTTAATTTGAAAATAATTTAACATAATTTGAAAAATATTTAATTTGAAAATAATTTATTTTTATTTACAATAATTTAATTAAATTTAAAAATAATTTAAATTAGTTTGAAAATAATTTAATTTAATTTGTAAATAATTTAATTAAATTATAAAATAATTTAATTTAATTTGAAAATAATTTAATTTAATTTGAAAATAATCTTTTTTAATTTGAAAATGATTTAATTAAAAAATAATTTGTTAATTTGAAAATAATTTAATTTAATTTGAAAATAATTTGATTTAATATAAAAATAATTTGATTTAATTTGAAAATTATTTAATATTATTTAAAAATTATTTAATTTGAAAATAATTTGATTTAATTTGAAATTTTTAAAAATTAATTTGAAAATAATTTAATTTGAAAATAATTTAATTTACTTTGAAAATAATTTAATTAAATTTAAAAATAGTTTAAATTAATTTGAAAATAATTTAATTTAATTTGTAAATAATTTAATTATATTTAAAAATTATTTAATTTAATTTGAAAATAATTTAATTTTTTTTGAAAATAAATTAATTTAATTTGAAAATAATTTAATTTAATTTAAAAATAATTTATTTTAATTTAATAATAATTTATTTTAATTCAAAAACAATTAATTTTAATTTGAAAATAATTTATTTTAAAAATAATTAAATTTAATTTGAAAATAATTTAATTTAATTTGAAAATAATTTAATTTGATTTCAAATTAATTTAATTTAATTTGAAAATAATTTAATTTAATTAAATTTAAAAATAATTATTTTAATTTGAAAATAATTTATTATTATTTTGAAATAATTTAATTAAATTTAAAAATAATTTAATTTCATTTGAAAATAATTTAATTTAATTTGTAAATAATTTAATTATATTAAAAAATAATTTAATTTAAATTAAAAATAATATTTTTTAAATTGAAAATAATTTATTTAAAAAATAATTTATTTATTTGCAAATAATTTAATTTAATTTGAAAATAATTTAATTTTTTTTGAAAATAATTTAATTTAATTTCTAAATAATTTAATTAAATTAAAAAATAATTTAATTTAATTTGAAAATAATATTTTTTAATTTGAAAATAATTTAATTAAAAAATAATTTGTTTAATTGAAAATAATTTAATTTAATTTGAAAATAATTTAATTTAATTTGAAAATAATTTAATTTAATTTAAAAATACCTTAATTTAATTTGAAAATAATTTAATTTTTTTAGAAAATAATTTAATTTATTTAAAATAAAAATTAATCAAGATTTAATTTGAAAATAATTTATTTTTATTAAAAATAATTTAATTTAATTTAAAAATAATATATTTTAGTTTGAAAATAATGTAATTTAATTTGAAAATAATTTAATTTAATTAAATTTAAAAATAATTTAAATTAATTTAAAAATAGTTTAAATTAATTTGTAAATAATTTGATTAAATTTAAAAATAATTTAATTTAATTTGAAAATAATTTAATTTAATTTTAAAATAATTTAATTTTTTTTAAATACTTTAATTTAATGAAATTTAAAAATATTTTAATTTAATTTAAAAATAATTTAATTTAATTTAAAAATAATTTAATTTAATTTGAAATAATGTAATTTAATTTGAAAAAAATTTATTTTAATTAAATTTAAAAATAATTTAATTAATTTTGAAAATAATTTATTTTAATTTGAAAATAATTTAATTAAATTTAAAAATAATTTAATTTAATTTGTAAATAATTTAATTTTTTTTAAATAATTAATTTAATGAAATTTAAAAATATTTAAATTTAATTTAAAAATAATTTAATTTTATTTGTAAATAATTTGATTTAATTTGAAAATAATTTAATATAATTTGAAAATTATTTAATTTGAAAATAATTTATTTTTATTTACAATAATTTAATTAAATTTAAAAATAATTTAATTTGAAAATAATTTAATTTAATTTGTAAATAATTTAATTAAATTATAAAATAATTTAATTTAATTTGAAAATATGTTAATTTAATTTGGAAATAATCTTTTTTAATTTGAAAATGATTTAATTAAAAAATAATTTGTTAATTTGAAAATAATTTAATTTAATTTGAAAATAATTTGATTTAATATAAAAATAATTTGATTTAATTTGAAAATTATTTAATAATATTTAAAAATTATTTAATTTGAAAATAATTTGATTTAATTTGAAATGTTTTAAAATTAATTTGAAAATAATTTAATTTGAAAATAATTTAATTTACTTTGAAAATAATTTAATTAAATTTCAAAATAGTTTAAATTAATTTAATTTAATTTGTAAATAGTTTAAATAAATTTAAAAATAATTTAATTTAATTGGAAAATAATTTATTTTAATTTAATAATAATTTATTTTAATTCAAAAATAATTAATTTTAAATTGAAAATAATTTATTTTAAAAATAATTAAATTTAATTTGAAAATAATTTAATTTAATTTGAAAATAATTGAATTTGATTTCAAATTAATTTAATTTAATTTGAAAATAATTTAATTTAATTAAATTTAAAAATAATTATTTTAATTTGAAAATAATTTATTATTATTTTGAAATAATTTAATTAAATTTAAAAATAATTTAATTTCATTTGAAAATAATTTAATTTAATTTGTAAATAATTTAATTATATTAAAAAATAATTTAGTTTAAATTAAAAATAATATTTTTTAATTTGAAAATAATTTAATTAAAAAATAATTTATTTATTTGCAAATAATTTAATTTAATTTGAAAATAATTTAATTTAATTTGAAAATAATTTAATTTAATTAAAATTAAAAATAATTAAATTTTTTTTGAAAATAATTTAATTTAATTTCTAAATAATTTAATTAAAATAAAAAATAATTTAATTTAATTTGAAAATAATATTTTTTTATATTAAAATAATTTAATTAAAAAATAATTTGTTTATTTGAAAATAATTTAATTTAATTTTAAAATAATTTAATTTAATTTGAAAATACTTTTATTTAATTTAAAAATACCTTAATTTAATTTGAAAATAATTTAATTTTTTTAGAAAATATTTTCATTTATTTAAATTTAAAAATAATTTAATATAATTTAAAAATAATATATTTTAGTTTGAAAATAATGTAATTTGATTTGAAAATAATTTAATTTAATTAAATTTAAAAATAATTTAAATAAATTTAAAAATAGTTTAAATTAATTTGTAAATAATTTAATTAAATTTAAAAATAATTTAATTTAATTTGAAAATAATTTAATTTAATTTTAAAATAATTTAATTTTTTTTAAATAATTTAATTTAATGAAATTTAAAAATATTTTAATTTAATTTAAAAATAATTTAATTTTATTTGTAAATAATTTGATTTAATTTGAAAATAATTTAACATAATTTGAAAAATATTTAATTTGAAAATAATTTATTTTTATTTACAATAATTTAATTAAATTTAAAAATAATTTAAATTAGTTTGAAAATAATTTAATTTAATTTGTAAATAATTTAATTAAATTTAAAAATAATTTAATTTAATTTGAAAATAATTTAATTTTTTTTGAAAATAAATTAATTTAATTAATTTGTAAATAATTTAATTAAATTAAAAAATAATTTAATATAATTTGAAAATAATTTAATTTTTTTTGAAAATAAATTAATTTATTTAAATTTAAAAATAATTTAATTTAATTTGAAAATAATTCATTTTAATTTGAAAATAATTTAATTAAATTTAAAAATAATTTAATTTAATTTATAAATAATTTAATTAGATTTAAAAAAAATTAAATTTAATTTAATTTGAAAATAATTTGATTTAATTTGAAAATAATTTAATTTGAAAATTATTTAATTTGAGAATAATTTAATTTAATTTGAAACTTTTTAAAAATTATTTGAAAATAATTTAATTTGAAAATAATTTAATTTAATTTGAAAATAATTTAATTAAATTTAAAAATAATTTAAATTAGTTTGAAAATAATTTAATTTGTAAATAATTTAATTAAATTTAAAAATAATTTAATTTAATTTGAAAATAATTTAATTTTTTTTGAAAATAAATTAATTTAATTTGAAAATAATTTAATTTAATTTGAAAATTATATATTTTAATTTAATAATAATTTATTTTAATTAAAAAATTATCCATTTTAATTTGAAATTAATTAAATTTAAAAATAATTAAATTTAATTTGAAAATAATTTAATTTAATTTGAAAATATTTGATTTTAATTTAAAATTAATTTAATTTAATTTGAAAATAATTTAATTTAATTAAATTTAAAAATAAATATATTAATTTGAAAATAATTTATTTTTATTTACAATAATTTAATTAAATTTAAAAATAATTTAATTTAATTTGAAAATAATTTAATTTAATTTGTAAATAATTTAATTAAATTATAAAATAATTTAATTTAATTTGAAAATAATTTAATTTAATTTGAAAATAATCTTTTTTAATTTGAAAATGATTTAATTAAAAAATAATTTGTTAATTTGAAAATAATCTAATTTAATTTGAAAATAATTTGATTTAATATAAAAATAATTTGATTTAATTTGAAAATTATTTAATATAATTTAAAAATTATTTAATTTGAAAATAATTTGATTTAATTTGAAATTTTTTAAAATTAATTTGAAAATAATTTAATTTACTTTGAAAATAATTTAATTTAATTTGAAAATAATTTATTTTAATTTAATAATAATTTATTTTAATTTAAAAATAATTAATTTTAATTTGAAAATAATTTATTTTAAAAATAATTAAATTTAATTTGAAAATAATTTAATTTAATTTGAAAATAATTTAATTTGATTTCAAATTAATTTAATTTAATTTGAAAATAATTTGATTTAATTAAATTTAAAAATAATTATTTAAATTTAAAAATAATTTAATATAATTTAAAAATAATATATTTTAGTTTGAAAATAATGTAATTTAATTTGAAAATAATTAAATTTAATTAAATTTAAAAATAATTTAAATTAATTTAAAAATAGTTTAAATTAATTTGTAAATTATATAATTAAATTTAAAAATAATTTAATTTATTTGAAAATAATTTAATTTAATTTTAAAATAATTTAATTTTTTTTAAATAATTAATTTAATGAAATTTAAAAATATTTTAATTTAATTTAAAAATAATTTAATTTAATTTCAAAATAATTTAATTTAATTTGAAATAATGTAATTTAATTTGAAAAAAATTTATTTTAATTAAATTTAAAAATAATTTAATTAATTTTGAAAATAATTTATTTTAATTTGAAAATAATTTAATTAAATTTAAAAATAATTTAATTTAATTTGTAAATAATTTAATTTTTTTAAAATAATTAATTTAATGAAATTTAAAAATATTTAAATTTAATTTAAAAATAATTTAATTTTATTTGTAAATAATTTGATTTTATTTGAAAATAATTTAATATAATTTGAAAATTATTGAATTTTTTTTAAATAATTAATTTAATGAAATTTAAAAATATTTAAATTTAATTTAAAAATAATTTAATTTTATTTGTAAATAATTTGATTTAATTTGAAAATAATTTAATATAATTTGAAAATTATTTAATTTGAAAATAATTTATTTTTATTTACAATAATTTAATTAAATTTAAAAATAATTTAATTTGAAAATAATTTAATTTAATTTGTAAATAATTTAATTAAATTATAAAATAATTTAATTTAATTTGAAAATATGTTAATTTAATTTGGAAATAATCTTTTTTAATTTGAAAATGATTTAATTAAAAAATAATTTGTTAATTTGAAAATAATTTAATTTAATTTGAAAATAATTTGATTTAATATAAAAATAATTTGATTTAATTTGAAAATTATTTAATATTATTTAAAAATTATTTAATTTGAAAATAATTTGATTTAATTTGAAATGTTTTAAAATTAATTTGAAAATAATTTAATTTGAAAATAATTTAATTTACTTTGAAAATAATTTAATTAAATTTAAAAATAGTTTAAATTAATTTAATTTAATTTGTAAATAATTTAATTAAATTTAAAAATAATTTAATTTAATTTGAAAATAATTTATTTTAATTTAATAATAATTTATTTTAATTCAAAAATAATTCATTTTAATTTGAAAATAATTTATTTTAAAAATAATTAAATTTATTTTGAAAATAATTTAATTTAATTTGAAAATAATTGAATTTGATTTCAAATTAATTTAATTTAATTGAAAATAATTTAATTTAATTAAATTTAAAAATAATTATTTTAATTTGAAAATAATTTATTAATATTTTGAAATAATTTAATTAAATTTAAAAATAATTTCATTTCATTTGAAAATAATTTAATTTAATTTGTAAATAATTTAATTATATTAAAAAATAATATAGTTTAAATTAAAAATAATATTTTTTAATTTGAAAATAATTTAATTAAAAAATAATTTATTTATTTGCAAATAATTTAATTTAATTTGAAAATAATTTAATTTAATTTGAAAATAATTTAATTTAATTAAAATTAAAAATAATTAAATTTTTTTTTGAAAATAATTTAATTTATTTTCTAAATAATTTAATTAAATTAAAAAATAATTTAATTTAATTTGAAAATAATATTTTTTTATATTAAAATAATTTAATTGAAAAATAATTTGTTTATTTGAAAATAATTTAATTTAATTTGAAAATAATTTAATTTAATTTGAAAATAATTTTATTCAATTTAAAAATACCTTAATTTAATTTGAAAATTATTTAATTTTTTTAGAAAATATTTTCATTTATTTAAATTTAAAAATAATTTAATATAATTTAAAAATAATATATTTTAGTTTGAAAATAATGTAATTTAATTTGAAAATAATTTAATTTAATTAAATTTAAAAATAATTTAAATAAATTTAAAAATAGTTTAAATTAATTTGTAAATAATTTAATTAAATTTAAAAATAATTTAATTTAATTTGAAAATAATTTAATTTAATTTTAAAATAATTTAATTTTTTTTAAATAATTTAATTTAATGAAATTTAAAAATATTTTAATTTAATTTAAAAATAATTTAATTTAATTTAAAAATAATTTAATTTAATTTGAAATAATGTAATTTAATTTGAAAAAAAATTATTTTAATTAAATTTAAAAATAATTTAATTAATTTTGAAAATAATTTATTTTAATTTGAAAATAATTTAATTAAATTTAAAAATAATTTAATTTAATTTGTAAATAATTTAATTAAATTAAATTATTTTTAAATTTAATTTAAAAATAATTTAATTTTATTTGTAAATAATTTGATTTATTTTGAAAATAATTTAATATAATTTGAAAATTATTTAATTTGAAAATAACTTGATTTAATTTAAAATTTTTTAGAATTAATTTGAAAATAATTTAATTTGAAAATAATTTAATTTACTTAAAAAATAATTTAATTAAATTTAAAAATAAAAAATTTAATTTGAAAATAATTTATTTTTATTTTAAAATAATTTAATTAAATTTAAAAATAATTTAATTTAATTTGAAAATAAATTAATTGAATTTGTAAATAATTTAATTAAATTATAAAACAATTTAATTTAATTTGGAAATAATTTAATTAAATTTGAAAATAATCTTTTTTAATTTGAAAATGATTTAATTAAAAAATAATTTGAAAATAATTTAATTTAATTTGAAAATAATTTAATTTAATTTCAAAATAATTGAATTTAATTAAATTTAAAATAATTAAATTTGAGTTGAATATAATTTTTTTTAATTTTTAAATAAATTATTGAAATTTAAAAATAATTTGATTTAATTTGAAAATAATTTAATTTATTTTCTAAATAATTTAATTAAATTAAAAAATAATTTAATTTAATTTGAAAATAATATTTTTTTATATTAAAATAATTTAATTAAAAAATAATTTGTTTATTTGAAAATAATTTAATTTAATTTGAAAATAATTTAATTTAATTTGAAAATAATTTTATTCAATTTAAAAATACCTTAATTTAATTTGAAAATAATTTAATTTTTTTAGAAAATATTTTCATTTATTTAAATTTAAAAATAATTTAATATAATTTAAAAATAATATATTTTAGTTTGAAAATAATGTAATTTAATTTGAAAATAATTTAATTTAATTAAATTTAAAAATAATTTAAATAAATTTAAAAATAGTTTAAATTAATTTGTAAATAATTTAATTAAATTTAAAAATAATTTAATTTAATTTGAAAATAATTTAATTTAATTTTAAAATAATTTAATTTTTTTTAAATAATTTAATTTAATGAAATTTAAAAATATTTTAATTTAATTTAAAAATAATTTAATTTAATTTAAAAATAATTTAATTTAATTTGAAATAATGTAATTTAATTTGAAAAAAAATTATTTTAATTAAATTTAAAAATAATTTAATTAATTTTGAAAATAATTTATTTTAATTTGAAAATAATTTAATTAAATTTAAAAATAATTTAATTTAATTTGTAAATAATTTAATTAAATTAAAAAATATTTAAATTTAATTTAAAAATAATTTAATTTTATTTGTAAATAATTTGATTTATTTTGAAAATAATTTAATATAATTTGAAAATTATTTAATTTGAAAATAACTTGATTTAATTTAAAATTTTTTAGAATTAATTTGAAAATAATTTAATTTGAAAATAATTTAATTTACTTAAAAAATAATTTAATTAAATTTAAAAATAAAAAATTTAATTTGAAAATAATTTATTTTTATTTTAAAATAATTTAATTAAATTTAAAAATAATTTAATTTAATTTGAAAATAAATTAATTGAATTTGTAAATAATTTAATTAAATTATAAAACAATTTAATTTAATTTGGAAATAATTTAATTAAATTTGAAAATAATCTTTTTTAATTTGAAAATGATTTAATTAAAAAATAATTTGAAAATAATTTAATTTAATTTGAAAATAATTTAATTTAATTTCAAAATAATTGAATTTAATTAAATTTAAAAATAATTAAATTTGAGTTGAATATAATTTTTTTTAATTTTTAAATAAATTATTGAAATTTAAAAATAATTTGATTTAATTTGAAAATAATTTAATTTAATTTGAAAATAAATTAATTTAATTTGAAAATATTTTTTTTTCAAAATAATTTAATTTAATGAAATTTAAAAATAATTTAAATTAATTTGAAAATAATTTAATTTATTTAAATTTAAAAATAATTTAATTTATTTTGAAAATAATTTATTTTAATTTGAAAATAATTTAATTAAATTTAAAATTAATTTAATTTAATTTGTAAATAATTTAACTAAATTAAAAAATAATTAAATTTAATTTAAAAATAATTTAATTTATTTTGTAAACAATTTGATTTAATATGAAAATAATTTGATTTAATTTGAAAATTATTTAAGTTGAAAATATATTAATTTAATTTGAAAATTTTTGAAATTAATTTGAAAATAATTTAATTTGAAAATAATTTAATTTAATTAAATTTAAAAATTATTTAATTAATTTTGAAAATAATTTATTTTAATTTAAAAATAATTTAATTAAATTTAAAAATAATTTAATTTAATTTGTAAATAATTTAATTAAATTAAAAAATATTTAAATTTAATTTGAAAATAAGTTAATTTAATTTGTAAATAATTTGATTTAATTTGAATATAATTTAATATAATTTGAAAATTATTTAATTTGAAAATAATTTAATTTATTTTGAAAATAATTTAATTAAATTTAAAAATAATTTAAATTAATTTGAAAATATTTTAATATAATTTGTAAATAATTTAATTAAATTTAAAAATAATTTAATTTAATTTGAAAATAATTTAATTTTTTTTGATAATAAATTAATTTAATTTGAAAATAATTTAATTTAATTTGAAACTAATTTATTTTAATTTAATTATATTTATTTTAATTCAAAAATAATTAATTTTAATTTGAAAACAATTTAATTTAAAAATAATTAAATTTAATTTGCAAATAATTTAATTTAATTTGAAAATAATTTAATTTGACTTCAAATTAATTTAATTTAATTTGAAAAAAATTTAGTTTAATTAAATTTAAACATAATTAATTTAATTTGAAAATAATTTAATTTATTTTAAAAATAATTTTATTTTATTTAAAAATACCTTAATTTCATTTAAAAATAATTTAATTTAATTAAATTTAAAAATAATTAATTTAATTTTAAAATAATTTATTATTATTTTAAAATAATTTAATTAAATTTAAAAATAATTTAATTTAATTTGAAAATAATTTAATTTAATTTGTAAAAAATTTAAATAAATTAAAAAATAATTTAATTTAATTTGAAAATAATTGATTTTAATTTAAAATTAATTTAATTTAATTTGAAAATAATTTAATTTAATTAAATTTAAAAATAATTTAATTAATTTTGAAAATAATTTATTTTAATTTTAAAAAAATTTAATTAAATTTAAAAATATTTAAATTTAATTTGAAAATAATTTAATTTAATTTGTAAATAATTTGATTTAATTTGAAAATAATTTAATATAAATTGAAAATTATTTAAATTGAAAATAATTTGATTTAATTTGAAATTTTTTTAAATTAATTTGAAAATAGTTTAATTTGAAAATAATTTAATTTACTTTGAAAATAATATAATTAAATTTAAAAATAATTTAAATTAATTTGAAAATATTTTAATTTGATTTGTAAATAATTTAATTAAATTTAAAAATAATTTAATTTAATTTGAAAATTATTTAATTTTTTTTTTAAATAAATTAATTTAATTTGAAAATAATTTAATTTAATTTGAAACTAATTTAATTTAATTTAATTATAATTTATTTTAATTCAAAAATAATTAGTTTTAATTTGAAAATAATTTAAATTAAAAATAATTAAATTTAATTTGAAAATAATTTAATTTAATTTGAAAATAATTTAATTTGATTTCAAATTAATTTAATTTAATTTGAAAAAAATTTAATTTAATTAAATTTAAAAATAATTAATTTAATTTGAAAATAATTTATTATTATTTTAAAATAATTTAATTAAATTTAAAAATAATTTAATTTTATTTGAAAATAATTTAATTTAATTTGTAAATAATTTAATTAAATTAAAAAATAAATTAATTTAATTTGAAAATAATATTTTTTAATTTGAAAATAATTTAATTAAAAAATAATTTGTTTATTTTAAAATAATTAAATTTAATTTGAAAATAATTTAATTTATTTAAATTTATAAATAATTTAATTCATTTTGAAAATAATTTATTTTAATTTGAAAATAATTTAATTAAATTTAAAATTAATTTAATTTGTGAATAATTAAACTAAATTAAAAAATAATTCAATTTAATTTGAAAATAATTTAATTTAATTGGTAAATAATTTGATTTAATATGAAAATAATTTGATTTAATTTGAAAATTATTTGATTTGAAAATAATTTAATTTAATTTGAAATATTTTGAAATTAATTTGAAAATAATTTAATTTGAAAATAATTTAATTTAATTAAATTGAAAAATAATTTAATTAATTTTGAAAATAATTTATTTTAAATTGAAAATAATTTAATTCAATTTAAAAATAATTTAATTTAATTTGTAAATAATTTAATTAAATTAAAAAATATTTAAATTTAATTTGAAAATAATTTAATTTAATTTGTAAATAATTTGATTTAATTTGAAAATAATTTAATATAATTTGAAAATTATTTAAATTGAAAATAATTTGATTTAATTTGAAATTTTTTAAAATTAATTTGAAAATAATTTAATTTGAAAATAATTTAATTTACTTTGAAAATAATTTAATTAAATTTAAAAATAATTTAAATTAATTTGAAATTTTTTTAATTTAATTTGTAAATAATTTAATTAAATTTAAAAATAATTTAATTTAATTTGAAAATAATTTAATTTTTTTTGAAAATAAATTAATTTAATTTGAAAATAATTTAATTTAATTTGAAACTAATTTAATTTAATTTAATTAAAATTTATTTTAATTCAAAAATAATTAGTTTTAATTTAAAAATAATTTAAATTAAAAATAATTTAAATTAATTTGAAAATAATTTAATTTGATTTCAAATTAATTTAATTTATTTTGAAAATAATTTAATTTAATTAAATTAAAAAATAATTAATTTAATTTGAAAATAATTTATTATTATTTTAAAATAATTTAATTAATGTTAAAAATAATTTAATTTAATTTGAAAATAATTTAATTTAAGTTGTAAATAATTTAATTAAATTAAAAAATAAATTAATTTAATTTGAAAATAATATTTTTTAATTTGAAAATAATTTACTTAAAAAATAATTTGTTTATTTTAAAATAATTTAATTTAATTTGAAAATAATTTAATTTAATTTGAAAATAAATTAATTTAATTAATATTAAAAATAATTAAATTTATTTTGAAAATAATTTATTTTAATTTGAAAATAAATTATTGAAATTTAAAAATAATTTAATTTAATTTGAAAATAATTTTATTTAATTTAAAAACACCTTAATTTAATTTGAAAATAATTTAATTTTTTTAGCAAATAATTTAATTTATTTAAATTTTAAAATAATTTAATATAATTTGAAAATAATATATTTTAGTTTGAAAATAATTTAATTTAATTTGAAAATAATTTAATTTAATTAAATTTAAAAATAATTTAAATTAATTTAAAAATAGTTTAAATTAATTTGTTAATAATTTAATTAAATTTAAAAATAATTTAATTTAATTTGAAAATAATTTAATTTAATTTTAAAATAATTTAATTTTTTTCAAATAATTTAATTAAATGAAATTTAAAAATACTTTAATATAATTTCAAAATCATTTAATTTAATTAAATTTAAAAATAATTTAATTTAATTTGAAATAATGTAATTAAATTTGAAAAAAAATTATTTTTATTAAATTTAAAAATAATTTAATTAATTTTGAAAATAATTTATTTTAATTTTAAAATAATTTAATTAAATTTAAAAATAATTTAATTTAATTTGTAAGTAATTTCATTAAATTAAAAATTATTTAAATTTAATTTGAAAATAATTTAATTTAATTTGTAAATAATTTGATTTAATTTGAAAATAATTTAATATAATTTGAAAATTATTTAATTTGAAAATAATTTGATTTAATTTAAAATTTTTTTAAATTAATTTAAAAATAATTTAATTTGAAAATAATTTAAATTACTTTGAAAATAATTTAATTAAATTTAAAAATAATTTGATTTAATTTGAAAATAATTTAATATAAATTGAAAATTATTTAATTTGAAAATAATTAGATTTAATTTGAAATTTTTTTAAATTAATTTGAAAATAATTTAATTTGAAAATAATTTAATTTACTTTGAAAATAATTTAATTAAATTTAAAAATAATTTAAATTAATTTGAAAATCATTTAATTTAATTTGTAAATAATTTAATTAATTTTAAAAGTTATTTAATTTATTTTGAAAATAATTTAATTTTTTTTGAAAATAAATTAATTTAATTTGAAAATAATTTAATTTAATTTGAAAATAATTTATTTTAATTTAATAATAATTTAATTTGATTTGAAATTAATTTAATTTAATTTGAAAATAATTTAATTTAATTAAATTTAAAAATAATTAATTTAATTTGAAAATTTTATTAATATTTTAAAATAATTTAATTAAATTTAAAAATAATTTAATTTAATTTGAAAATAATTTAATTTGATTTGAAAATAATTTAATTTAATTAAATTTAAAAATAATTTAAATAATTTTGAAAATAATTTATTTTAATTTGAAAATAATTTAATTAAATTTAAAAATAATTTAATTTAATTTGAAAATAATTTATTTTAATTTAATAATAATTTATTTTAATTCAAAAATAATTTATTTTAATTTGAAAATAATTTAATTTAATTTGAAAATAATTTAATTTAATTTGAAAATAATTTAATTTAATTTGAAAATAATTTGATTTAATTAAATTTAAAAATAATTAAATTTATTTTGAATATAATTTTTTTTAATTTGAAAATAAATTATTGAAATTTAAAAATAATTTGATTTATTTTGAAAATAATTTAATTTACTTTGTAAATAATTTAAATTAATTTAAAAATAATTTAATTTAATTTAAAAATAAATTAATTTAATTTGAAAATATTTTTTTTTAAATAATTTAGTTTTATGAAATTTAAAATTAATTTAATTTAATTTGAAAATAATTTAATTTAATTAAATTTAAAAATAATTAAATTTATTTTGAAAATAATTTATTTTAATTTGAAAATAATTTAATTAAATTTAAAATTAATTTAATTTAATTTTTAAATAATTTAACTAAATTAAAAAATAATTAAGTTTAATTTGAAAATAATTTAATTTAATTTGTAAATAATTTGATTTGTTATGAAAAAAAATTAATTTAATTTTAAAATTATTCAATTTGAAAATAATTTAATTTAATTTGGAAATTTTTGAAATTAATTTGAAAATAATTTAGTTTCAAAATAATTTAATTTAGTTTGAAAATAATTTAATTAAATTTAAAAATAATTAAAAATAATTTGAAAATAATTTAATTTAATTTATAAGTAATTTAATTAAATTTAAAAATAATTTAATTTAATTTGAAAATAATTTAATTTTTTTTGAAAATAAATTAATTTAATTAAATTTAAAAATAATTTAATTTAATTTGAAAATAATTTATTTTAATTTGAAAATAATTTAATTTGATTTAAAAATAATTTAATTTAATTTATAAATAACTTAATTAAATTTAAAAATAATTAAATTTATTTTGAATCTAATTTTTTTTAATTTGAAAATAAATTATTGAAATTTAAAAATAATTTGATTTAATTTGAAAATAATTAAATTTATTTTGTAAATAATTTAAATAAATTTAAAAATAATTTAATTAAATTTTAAAATAAATTAATTTAATTTGAAAATATTTTTTTTTTAAATAATTTAATTTAATGAAATTTCAAAATAATTTAATTTAATTTGAAAATAATTTAATTTAATTAAATTTAAAAATAATTTAATTTATTTTGAAAATAATTTATTTTAATTTGAAAATAATTTAATTAAATTTAAAATTAATTTA
The DNA here is from genome assembly GCA_944588485.1 of Phosphuga atrata. Taxonomy (NCBI): domain Eukaryota; kingdom Metazoa; phylum Arthropoda; class Insecta; order Coleoptera; family Silphidae; genus Phosphuga; species Phosphuga atrata. Next base: position 246,464 of record CALYMW010000422.1, on the reverse strand, counting down.
ATTTAATTTGTAAATAATTTAACTAAATTAAAAAATATATAAATTTAGTTTGAAAATAATTTAATTTAATTTGTAAATAATTTGATTTAATATAAAAATAATTCAATTTAATTTGAAAATTATTTAATTTGAAAATAATTTAATTTAATTTAATTTGAAAATTTTTGAAATTAATTTGAAAATAATTTAATTTAGTTTGAAAATAATTTAATTAAATTTAAAAATAATTTAAATTAATTTGAAAATAATTTAATTTAATTTTAAAATAATTTAATTTAATTTGAAAATAATTTAATTCAATTAAATTTAAAAATAATTAAATTAATTTTGAGTATAATTTATTTTAATTTAAAAATAAATTAATGAAATTTAAAAATAATTTAACTTAATTTGAAAATAATTTAATTTAATTTCTAAAATTTAATTAAATTAAAAAATAATTTAAATTAATTTGAAAATAATTTAAATTAATTTGAAAATAATTTAATTTGAAAATAATGTAATTTAATTAAATTTAAAAATAATTTAATTTATTTTGAAAATAATTAAATTAAATCTAAAAATAATTTAATTTAATTTGAAAATAATTTAATTTAATTTGTAAATAATTAAAAAAAAAATTAAAAATAATGTAATTTAATTTAAAAATGATTTAATTTCAAAATAATTTAATTTTTTTTGAAAATAATTTAATTTTTTTTTTTTGAAAATAATTTAATTTAATTAAATTTAAAAATAATTTAATTTAATTTGAAAATAATTTTATTTAATTTAAAAATACCTTAATTTAATTTTAAAATAATTTAATTTTTTTTGAAAATAAATTAATTTAATTTGAAAATAATTTAATTTAATTTAAAAATAAATAATTTTAATTTAATAATAATTTATTTTAATTAAAAAATAATTAATTTTAATTTGAAAATAATTTAATTTAAAAATACTTTAATTTAATTTGAAAATAATTTAATTTTAATTGAAAATTATTTAATTTAATTTGAAATTAATTTAATTTAATTTGAAAATAATTTAATTTAATTAAATTTAAAAATAATTAATTTAATTTGAAAATAATGTATTATTATTCTAAAATAATTTAATAAAATTTAAAAATAATTTAATTTAATTTGATAATAATTTAATTTAATTTGTAAATAATTTAATTAAATTAAAAAATAATTTAATTTAATTTGAAAATAATATTTTTTAATTTGAAAGCAATTTAATTAAAAAATAATTTGTTTAATTGAAAATAATTTAATTTAATTTGAAAATAATTTAATTTAATTTGAAAATATTTTAATTAAATTTAAAAATATTTTTTTTAATTTGTAAATAATTTAATTAAATTAAAAAATATTTAAATTTAATTTGAAAATAATATTTTTTAATTTGAAAATAATTTAATTAAAAAATAATTTGTTTATTTGAAAATGATTTAATTTAATTTGAAAATAATTTAATTTAATTTGAAAATAATACATTTTAATTAAAATTAAATATAATTAAATTTATTTTGAAAATAATTTATTTTAGTTTGAAAATAAATTATTGAAATTTAAAAATAATTTAATTTGAAAATAGTTTAATTTAATTTGTAAATAATTTAATTAAATTTAAAAATAATTTAGTTTAATTTGAAAATACTTTAAATAAATTTGTTAATAATTTTAAAATATATATTTTTTTAAATAATTTAATTTAATGAAATATAAAAATAATTTAATTTAATTTGAAAATATTTTAATTTAATTAAATTCAAAAATAATTTAATTTATTTGGAAAATAATTTATTTTAATTTGTAAATATTTTAAATAAATTTAAAAATAACAATTTATTTTATAAATAATATAATTTATTTTGAAAATATTTAATTTGTTTTTGAAAATAATTTAATTTAATTAAATTTAAAAATAATATAAGTTAATTTGAAAATAATTTAATTTAATTTGAAATTATTTTAATTTAATTTGAAAATAATTTAATTTTTTTAGAAAATAATTTAATTGAATTAAATTAAAAAAAATTTAATTTAATTTAAAAATAATTTATTTTAATTTGAAAATAATTTAATTTTAAAAGTAATTTAATTAGAAAATACGTTAATTTAATTTGTAAATAATTTAATTAAATTGAAAATAATTAAATTTAATTTAAAAATAATTTAATTTAATTTGTAAATAATTTGATTTAATTTGAAAATAATTTAATTTAATTTAAAAATTATTTAATTTAATTTGAAAAAAATTGAATTTAATTTGAAAATAATTTTATTTGAAAATAATTTAATTTGAAAATAATTTAATTAAATTTAAAATTAATTTAAGTTAATTTGAAAATAACTTAATTTAATTTGTAAATAATTTAATTAAATTTAAAAATTATTTAATTTAATTTGAAAATAATTTAGTTTAAAAATATTTTTTTTTTTAAATAATTTAATTTAATGAAATTTAAAAATAATTTAATTTAATTTAAAAATAATTTAATTTAAAAATATTTTAATTTAATATGAAAATAATTTAATTTAATTTGAAAATAATTAAATTTCATTAAATTTAAAAATAATTTAATTTATTTTGATAATAGTTTATTTTAATTTGATAATAATGGAATTAAATTACAAAATAATTTAATTTAATTTGTAAATAATTCAACTAAATTTAAAAAGAATTCAATTTATTTTGAAAAGAATTTAATTTAATTAAATTTAAAAATATTTTAATTTATTTTGAAAATAGTTTATATTAATTTGAATTAAAATTTTGAATTTAATTTGAAAATAATTTAATTTAATATAAAAACAATTTAATTTAATTTGAAAATAATTTAATTTATTTTGTTTAATTTAATAATTTAAATAAATTTAAAAATAATTTAATTAAATTTGAAAATAAATTAATTTAATTTGAAAATATTTTTTTTTGAAATAATTTAATTTAATGAAATTTAAAAATAATTTAATTTAATTTGAAAATAATTTAATTTAATTAAATTTAAAAATAATTTAATTTATTTTGAAAATAATTTATTTTAATTTGAAAATAATTTAATTAAATTTAAAATTAATTTAATTTAATTTGTAAATAATTTAACTAAATTAAAAAATAATTAAATTTAATTTGAAAATAATTTGATTTAATTTGTAAATAATTTGATTTAATATAAAAATAATTCAATTTAATTTGAAAATAATTTAATTTAATTTAATTTGAAAAATTTTGAAATTAATTTGAAAATAATTTAATTTAGTTTGAAAATAATTTAATTAAATTTAAAAATAATTTAAATTAATTTGAAAATAAGTTAATTTAATTTTAAAATAATTTAATTTAATTAAATTTAAAAATAATTAAATTAATTTTGAGTATAATTTATTTTAATTTGAAAATAAATTATTGAAATTTAAAAATAATTTAACTTAATTTGAAAATAATTTAATTTAATTTCTAAAATTTAATTAAATTAAAAAATAATTTAATTTAATTTGAAAATAATTTAATTTAATTTGAAAATAATTTAATTTTTTTTTAAATAATTTAATTTAATGAAATTTAAAAATAATTTAACTTGAAAATAATGTAATTTAATTAAATTTAAAAATAATTTAATTTATTTTGAAAATAATTTAATTAAATCTAAAAATAATTTAATTTAATTTGAAAATAATTTAATTTATTTTGTAAATAATTAAAAAAAAAATTAAAAATAATGTAATTTAATTTAAAAATGATTAAATTTCAAAATAATTTAATTTTTTTTTAAAATAATTTAATTTAATTTTTTTTGAAAATAATTTAATTTAATTAAATTTAAAAATATTTTAATTTAATTTGAAAATAATTTTATTAAATTTAAAAATACCTTAATTCAATTTTAAAATAATTTAATTTTTTTTGAAAATAAATTAATTTAATTTGAAAATAATTTAATTTAATTTAAAAATAAATAATTTTAATTTAATAATGATTTATTTTAATTAAAAAATAATTAATTTTAATTTGAAAATAATTTAATTTAAAAATACTTCAATTTAATTTGAAAATAATTTAATTTAAATTGAAAATAATTTAATTTAATTTGAAATTAATTTAATTTAATTTGAAAATAATTTAATTTAATTAAATTTAAAAATAATTAATTTAATTTGAAAATAATGTATTATTATTCTAAAATAATTTAATAAAATTTAAAAATAATTTAATTTAATTTGAAAATAATTTAATTTAATTTGAAAATAATTTAATTTAATTTGAAAATATTTTAATTATATTTCAAAATAATGTAATTTAATTTGTAAATAATTTAATTAAATTAAAAAATATTTAAATTTAATTTGAAAATAATATTTTTTAATTTGAAAATAATTTAATTAAAAAATAATTTGTTTATTTGAAAATGATTTAATTTAATTTAAAAATAATTTAATTTAATTTGAAAATAATATAAATTAATTAAAATTAAATATAATTAAATTTATTTTGAAAATAATTTATTTTAGTTTGAAAATAAATTATTGAAATTTAAAAATAATTTAATATGAAAATAGTTTAATTTAAATTGTAAATAATTTAATTAAATTTAAAAATAATTTAGTTTAATTTGATAATACTTTAAATAAATTTGTTAATAATTTTAAAATATATTTTTTTTTTAAATAATTTATTTTAAAGAAATATAAAAATAATTTAATTTAATTTGAAAATAATTTAATTTAATTAAATTCAAAAATAATTTAATTTATTTGGAAAATAATTTATTTTAATTTGTAAATATTTTAAATAAATTTAAAAATAACTTAATTTATTTTAAAAATAATATAATTTATTTTGAAAATATTTAATTTGTTTTTGAAAATAATTTAATTTAATTAAATTTAAAAATAATATAAGTTAATTTGAAAATAATTTAATTTAATTTGAAAATATTTTAATTTAATTTGAAATTAATTTATTTTTATTTTAAAATAATTTAATAAAATTTAAAAATTATTTAATTTAATTTAAAAATTATTTAATTTAATTTGAAAATACTTTTTTTTTAAATAATTTAATTTAATGAAATTTAAAAATAATTTAATTTAATTTAAAAATAATTTAATTTAATTAAATTTAAAAATAATATAAGTTAATTTGATAATAATTTAATTCAATTTGAAAATATTTTAATTTAATTTGAAAATAATTTAATTTTTTTAGAAAATAATTTAATTGAATTAAATTAAAATAATTTAATTTAATTTAAAAATAATTTATTTTAATTTGAAAATAATTTAATTTTAAAAGTAATTTAAATAGAAAATAATTTAATTTAATTTGCAAATAATTTAATTAAATTGAAAATAATTAAATTTAATTTGAAAATAATTTAATTTAATTTGTAAATAATTTGATTTAATTTGAAAATAATTTAAATTAATTTAAAAATTATTTAATTTAATTTGAAAATAATTGAATTTAATTTGAAAATAATTTTATTTGAAAATAATTTAATTTGAAAATATTTTAATTAAATTTAAAATTAATTTAAGTTAATTTGAAAATAACTTAATTTAATTTGTAAATAATTTAATTGAATTTAAAAATTATTTAATTTAATTTGAAAATAATTTAGTTTAAAAATAATTTTTTTTTTAAATAATTTTATTTAATGAAATTTAAAAATAATTTAATTTAATTTAAAAATAATTTAATTTAAAAATATTTTAATTTAATATGAAAATAATTTGATTTAATTTGAAAATAATTAAATTTCATTAAATTTAAAAATAATTTAATTTATTTTGATAATAGTTTATTTTAATTTGATAATAATGGAATTAAATTACAAAATAATTTAATTTAATTTGTAAATAATTTAATTTAATTTGTAAATAATTTAACAAAATTTAAAAATAATTCAATTTATTTTGAAAAGAATTTAATTTAATTAAATTTAAAAATATTTTAATTTATTTTGAAAATAGTTTATATTAATTTGAATTAAAATTAATTTTTAAATTAAGTTAATTTAATTTGAAAATAATTTAATTTAATATAAAAACAATTTAATTTAATTTGAAAATTATTTAATTTAATATAAAAATATTTTTATTTAATTTTAAAATAATTTAATTTAATTAAATTTAAAAATAATTTCATTTAATTTATAAATTATTTAATTTAATTTAAAGAGAATTTAATTTTTTTTGAAAAATTTAATTTAATTTAAAAATAATTCAACTTATTTGATAATAATTTAATTGAATTAAATTTTGAAATTATTTATTTTAATTTGAAAATAATTTAATTAAAAAATAATTTCTTTATTTTAAATAAATTAATTTAATTTGAAAATGATTTAATTTAATTTGAAAATAATTTCATATAATTGAAATTAAAAATAATTTAATTTAATTTGAAAATAATTTAATTTAATTTGTAAATAATTTAATTCAATTTAAAAATAATTTAATTTAATTTGAAAATAATTTAATTTAATTTGAAAATAATTTAATTTTTTTTTAAATAATTTAATTTAATGAAATTTAAAAATAATTTAATTTAATCTGAAAACAATTTATTTTAATTAAATTTAAAAATAAATTAATTTATTTTAAAAATACTTTAAATAAATTTGTTAATAATTTAAAAATAATTTTTTTTTTAAATAATTTAATTTAAAGAAATTTAAAAATAATTAAATTTAATTTGAAAATAATTTAATTTAATTAAATTTAAAAATAATTTTATTTATTTTGAAAATAATTTATTTTAGTTTGAAAATAATTTAATTTAATTAAATTTAAAAATAATATAAGTTAATTTGAAAATAATTTAATTTAATTTGAAAATATTTTAATTTAATTTGAAAATAATATATTTTTATTTTAAAATATTTTAATTAAATTTAAAAATTATTTAATTTAATTTGAAAATTATTAATTTAATTTGAAAATATTTTTTTTTTAAATAATTTAATTTAATGAAACTAAAAATAATTTAATTTAATTTGAAAATAATTTAATTTAATTAAATTTAAAAATAATTTAATTTATTTTGAAAATAATTTATTTTATTTTTAAAATAATTTATTTAAATTTAAAAATAATTTAATTTAATTTGATAATAATTTAATTTAATTTGTAAATAATTTAAATAAATTTAAAAATAACAATTTATTTTAAAAATAATATAATTTATTTTGAAAATAATTAAATTTTTTCTGAAAATAATTTAATTTAATTAAATTTAAAAATAATATAAGTTAATTTGAAAAGAATTTAATTCAATTTCAAAATATTTTTAATTAATTTGAAAATAATTTAATTTTTTTAGAAAATAATTTAATTGAATTAAATTTAAAATAATTTAATTTAATTTGAAAATAATTTATTTTAATTTGAAAGTAATTTAATTTTAAAAATAATTTAATTAGAAAATAATTTAATTTAATTTGTAAATAATTTAATTAAATTGAAAATAATTAAATTTAATTTGAAAATAATTTAATTTAATTTGTAAATAATTTGATTTAATTTGAAAATAATTTAATTTAATTTGAAAATTATTTAATTTAATTTGAAAATAATTGAATTTAATTTGAAAATAATTTTATTTGAAAATAATTTAATTAAATTTAAAATTAATTTAAGTTAATTTGAAAATAACTTAATTTAATTTGTAAATAATTTAATTAAATTTAAAAATTATTTAATTTAATTTGAAAATAATTTAGTTTAAAAATAATTTTTTTTTTAAATAATTTAATTTAATGAAATTTAAAAATAATTTAATTTAATTTGAAAATAATTTAACTTAAAAAAATTTTAATTTAATATGAAAATAATTTAATTTAATTTGAAAATAATTTAATGTCATTAAATTTAAAAATAATTTAATTTATTTTGATAATAGTTTATTTTAATTTGATAATAATGGAATTAAATTACAAAATAATTTAATTTAATTTGTAAATAATTTAATTTAATTTGAAAATAATTTAATTTAATATGAAAATATTTCAATTTAATTTGAAAATAATTTAATTTAATATGAAAAATATATAATTTAATTAAATTTAAAAAAAATTTAATTTAATTTGAAAAGAATTTAATTTAATTTGTAAATAATTTAATTAAATTAAAAATATATATATTTTTTTTGAAAATATTTTCATTTAATTAAATTTAAAAATAATTTTATTTAATTTGAAAACAACTTAATTTAATTTGAAAATAATTTAATTTGATATGAAAACAATTTAATTTAATTTGAAGATAATTTAATTTAATATAAAAATATTTTTATTTAATTTTAAAATAATTTAATTTATTTAAATTTAAAAATAGTTTCATTTAATTTAAAAATTATTTAATTTAATTTAAAATGAATTTAATTTTTTTTGAAAAATTTAATTTAATTTAAAAATAATTTAACTTATTTGATAATAATTTAATTTAATTAAATTTTAAAATTATTTATTTTAATTTGAAAATAATTTAATTAAAAAATAATTTCTTTATTTTAAATAAATTAATTTAATTTGAAAATGATTTAATTTAATTTGAAAATAATTTCATATAATTGCAATTAAAAATAATTAAATTTATTTTGAAAATAATTTATTTTAATTTGAAAATAAATTATTGAAATTTAAAAATAATTTAATTTAATTTGAAAATAATTTAATTTAATTTGTAAATAATTTAATTAAATTTAAAAATAATTTAATTTAATTTGAAAATAATTTAATTTAATTTGAAAATATTTTAATTTAATTTAAAAATAATTTTTTTTTTAATAATTTAATAAAATTTAAAAATAATTTAATTTGAAAATAATGTAATTTAATTAAATTTAAAAATAAATTAATTTAATTTGAAAATAATTTAATTTAATTTGTAAATAATTTAAAAAAAAATTAAAAATAATGTAATTTAATTTAAAAATGATTTAATTTAGTTTCAAAATAATTTAATTTTTTTTGAAAATAATTTAATTTTTTTTTTAACATAATTTAATTTAATTAAATTTAAAAATAATTTAATTTAATTTGAAAATAATTTTATTTAATTTAAAAATACCTTAATTCAATTTTAAAATAATTTAATTTTTTTTGCAAATAAATTAATTTAATTTGAAAATAATTTAATTTAATTTGGAAATAATTAATTTTAATTTAATAATAATTGATTTTAATTCAAAAATAATTAATTTTAATTTAAAAATAATTTAATTTAAAAATACTTCAATTTAATTTGAAAATATTTTAATTTAATTTGAAAATAATTTAATTTAATTGAAATTAATTTAATTTAATTTGAAAATAATTTTATTTTTTTTTTTTTTAAATAATTTAATTTAATTAAATTTAAAAATAATTTAATTTAATTTGAAAATAATTTTATTTAATTTAAAAATACCTTAATTTGATTTTAAAATAATTTAATTTTTTTTGAAAATAAATTAATTTAATTTGAAAATAATTTAATTTAATTTGAAAATAATTAATTTTAATTTAATAATAATTTATTTTACTTCAAAAATAATTAATTTTGATTTGAAAATAATTTAATTTAAAACTACTTCAATTTAATTTGAAAATATTTTAATTTAATTTGAAAATAATTTAATTTAATTTGAAATTAATTTAATTTAATTTGAAAATAATTTAATATAATTAAATTTAAAAATAATTAATTTAATTTGCAAATAATTTAATTTAATTAAATTTAAAAATAATTTAATTTAATTTAAAAATAGTTTAAATTAATTTGTAAATAATTTAATTAAATTTAAAACTAATTTAATTTAATTTGAAAATAATTTAATTTAATTTTAAAATAATTCCATTTTTTTAAATAATTTAATTTAATGAAATTTAAAAATACTTTTATTTAATTTGAAATTAATTTAATTTAATTAAATTTAAAACTAATTTAGTTTAATTTAAAATAATTTATTTTAATTTGAAAATAATTTAATTAAATTTAAAAATAATTTAATTTAATTCGTAAATAATTTAATTAAATTAAAAAATATTTAAATTTAATTTAAAAATAATTTAATTTAATTTGTAAATAATTTGATTTAATTTGAAAAAATTTAAGATAATTTGAAAATTATTTAATTTGAAAATAATTTGATTTAATTTAAAAAAAATTTAAATTAATTTGAAAATAATTTAATTTGAAAATAATTGAATTTACTTTAAAAATAATTAAATTAAATTTAAATATAATTTAAATTAATTTGAAAATAATTTAATTTAATTTGTAAATAATTTAATTATATTTAAAAATAATTTAATTTAATTTGAAAATAATTTATTTTAATTTAATAATAATTTATTTTAATTCAAAAATAATTTATTTTAATATGAAAATAATTTAATTTAAAAAAAATTAAATTTAATTTGAAAATAATTTAATTTAATTTGAAATTAATTTAGTTTAATTTGAAAATAATTTAATATAATTAAATTTAAAAATAATTAATTTAATTTGAAAATAATTTATTATTTTAAAATAATTTAATTAAATTTAAAAATAATTTAATTTAATTTGAAAATAATTTAATTTATAAATAATTTAAATAAATTAAAAAATAATTTAATTTAATTTAAAAATAAAATTTTTTAATTTGAAAATGATTTAATTAAAAAATAATTTGTTTATTTGAAGATGATTTAATTTAATTTGAAAATAATTTAATTTAATTTGAAAATAATATAATTTAATTAAAATTAAAAATAATTAAATTTATTTTGAAAATAATTTAATTTAATTTGTAAATAATTTGATTTAATTTGAAAATAATTCAATTTAATTCAAAAATTATTTAATTTAATTTGAAAATAATTGAATTTAATTTGAAAATAATTTAATTTGAAAATAATTTAATTTAATTTAATTTGAAAATAATTTAATTAAATTTAAAATTAATTTAAGTTAATTTGAAAATAACTTAATTTAATTTGTAAATAATTTAATTAAATTTTAAAATTATTTAATTTAATTTGAAAATAATTTAATTTAAAAATGTTTTTTTTAAATAATTTAATTTAATGAAATTTAAAAATGATTTAATTTAATTTGAAAATAATTTAATTTAAAAATAATTTAATTTAATATGAAAGTAATTTAATTTAATTTGAAAATAATTTAATTTAATTAAATTTAAAAATAATTTAATTTATTTTGATAATAGTTTATTTTAATTTGAAAATAATGCAATTAAATTACAAAATAATTTAATTTAATTTGTTAATAATTTAATTTGTAAATAATTTAACTAAATTTAAAAATAATTCAATTTATTTTGAAAAGAATTTAATTTAATTAAATTTAAAAATATTTTAATTTATTTTGAAAATAGTTTATATTAATTTGAAAATAATTCAATTAAATTTTAAAATAATTTAATTTAATTTGCAAATAATTTAATTTAATTTGAAAATAATTTAATTTAAGTTGTAAATAATTTAATTAAATTTAAAAATAATTTAATTCAATTTGAAAATAATTTAATTTAATTTGAAAATAATTTAATTTTTTTTTAAATAATTTAATTTAATGAAATTTAAAAATAATTTAATTTAATTTGAAAATAAATTGTTTTAATTAAATTTAAAAATAATTTAATTTAATTTAAAAATACTTATAAATTTGGAAATAATTTAAAAATAATTTTTTTTTAAATAATTTAATTTAATGAAATTTAAAAATAATTTAATTTAAAATTTGTTTATTTGAAAATAATTTAATTTAATTTGAAAATAATTTAATTTAATTTGAAAATTATTTAATTTAATTAAAATTAAAAATAATTAAATATATTTTGAAAATAAATTATTTTAATTTTAAAATAAATTATTGAAATTTAAAAATAATCTAATTTAATTTGAAAATAATTTAATTTAATTTGTAAATAATTTAATAAAATTTAAAAATAATTTAATTCAATTTGAAAATAATTTAATTTAATTTGAAAATAATTTAATTTTTGTTTAATTTAATGAAATTTAAAAATTTAATTTAATTTGAAAATAATTTATTTTAATTAAATTTAAAAATAATTTAATTTAATTTAAAAATGCTTTAAATAAATTTGTAAATAATTTAAAAATATTTTTTTTTAAAAAAATTTAATTTCAAGAAATTTAAAAATAATTTAATTTAATTTGAAAATAATTAATTTTAGTTTGAAAATAATTTAACTAAATTTTTATTTAAAAAACTAACTAAAAATAATTTAATTTAATTTGATAATAATTTAATTTAATTTGTAAATATTTTAAATAAATTTAAAAATAACTTAATTTATTTTAAAAATAATATAATTTATTTTGAAAATATTTAATTTTTTTTTGAAAATAATTTAATTTAATTAAATTTGAAAATAATATAAGTTAATTTGAAAATAATTTAGTTTAATTTGAAAATATTTTAATTTAGTTTGAAATTAATTTATTTTTATTTTAAAATAATTTAATTAAATTTAAAAATTATTTAATTTAATTTGAAAATTATTTAATTTAATTTGAAATTAATTTTTTTTAAAATAATTTAATTTAAAGAAATTTAAAAATAATTTAATTTATTTTGAAAATAATTTAATTTATTTCGAAATAATTTAATTTAGTTTCTTAATAATTTAATTAAATTTACAAATAATTTAATTAAATTTAAAATTTTTTAAATTAATTTAAAAATAATTTAATTTATTTTGAAAACAACTTAATTTAATTTGAAAATAATTTAATTAAATATGAAAATATTTTAATTTATTTTGAAAATAGTTTAATTTAACTTAAAAATAATTTTTTTTTAAAAATAATTTAATTTAATTTAATTTGAAATCAATTTAATTTAATTTAATATAATAATATTTTAATTTAATTTGAAAATAATTTAATTTAATTAAATTAAAAATAATTTCGTTTAATTTAAAAATTATTTAATTTATTTTAAAATGAATTTAATTTTTTTTGAAAAATTAAATTTAATTTAAAAATAATTTAACTTATTTGATTATAATTTAATTTTATTAAATTTTAAAATTATTTATTTCAATTTGAAAATAATTTAATTAAAAATCAATTTGTTTATTTGAAAATAATTTATTTTAATTATATTTAAAAATAATTTAATTTAATTTAAAAATGCTTTAAATAAATTTGTAAATAATTTAAAAATAATTTTTTTTAAAAAAAATTTAATTTAAAGAAATTTAAAAATAATTTAATTTAATTTGAAAATAATTTAATTTAAAAATAATTTAATTTATTTTGAAAATAATTTATTTTAGTTTGAAAATAATTTAACTAAATTTAAAAATAATTTAATTTAATTTGATAATAATTTAATTTAATTTGTAAATATTTTAAATAAATTTAAAAATAACTTAATTTATTTTAAAAATAATATAATTTATTTTGAAAATATTTAATTTTTTTTGAAAATAATTTAATTTAATTTGAAAATATTTTAATTTAGTTTGAAAATAATTTATTTTTATTTTAAAATAATTTTATTAAATTTAAAAATTATTTAATTTAATTTGAAAATTATTTAATTTAATTTTAAAATTATTTAATTTAATGAAATTTAAAAATAATTTAATTTATTTTGAAAATAATTTAATTTATTTCGAAATAATTTAATTTAGTTTCTTAATAATTTAATTATACTTAAAAATAATTTAATTAAATTTAAAAATAATTTAATTTAATTTGAAAATAATTTAATTTAATTTTAAAATAATTTAAGTTTTTTTTAAATAATTTCATTTAATGAAATTTAAAAATACTTTAATTTAATTTGAAAAGAATTTAATGTAATTAAATTTAAAAATAATTTAATTTAATTTGAAATAATGTAATTTTATTTGAAAATAATTTAATTTATTTAAATTTAAAAATAATTTAATTAATTTTGAAAATAATTTAATTTAATTTGTATATAATTTGTTTGATTTGAAAATAATTTAATATAATTGGAAAATTATTTAATTTGAAAATAATTTGATTTAATTTCAAAATTTTTAAAATTAAATTGAAAATAATTTAATTTGTAAATAATTTGCTTAATTTGAAATTAATTTAATATAATTTGAAAATTATTTAATTTGAAAATAATTTGATTTAATTTAAAATTTTTTAAAATTAATTTGAAAATAATTTAATTTGAAAATAATTTAATTTACTTTGAAAATAATTTAATTAAATTAAAAAATATTTAAATTTAATTTGAAAATAATTTAATTTAATTTGTAAATAATTTGTTTGATTTGAAAATAATTTAATATAATTTGAAAATTATTTAATTTGAAAATAATTTGATTTAATTTAAAATTTTTTTAAATTAATTTGAAAATAATTTAATTTGAAAATAATTTAATTTACTTTGAAAATAATTTAATGAAATTTAAAAATAATTTAAATTAATTTGAAAATAATTTAATTTAATTTGTAAATAATTTAATTAAATTTAAAAATAATTTAATTTAATTTGAAAATAATTTAATTTTTTTTGAAAATAAATTAATTTAATTTGAAAATAATTTATGTTAATTTAAAAATAATTTATTTTAATTTAATAATAATTGATTTTAATTCAAAAATAATTAATTTTAATTTGTAAATAATTTAATTTAAAAATAATTAAATTTAATTTGAAAATAATTTAATTTAATTTGAAAATAATTTAATTTAATTAAATTTTAAAATAATATAATTTAATTTGAAAATAATTTAATTCAATTTGAAAATATTTTAATTTAATTTGAAAATAATTTAATTTTTTTAGAAAATAATTGAATTGAATTAGAATAAAAATAATTTAATTTGATTTGAAAATAATTTATTTTAATTTGAAAATAATTTAATTTTAAAAATAATTTAATTAGAAAATAATTTAATTTAATTTGTAAATAATTTAATTAAACTGAAAATAATTAAATTTAATTTGAAAATAATTTAATTTAATTTGTAAATAATTTGATTTAATTTGAAAATAATTTAATTTAATTTGAAAATTATTTAATTTAATTTAAAAATAATTAAATTTAATTTGAAAATAATTTAATTTGAAAATAATTTAATTTAATTTAAAATGAAAATAATTTAATTAAATTCAAAATTAATTTAAGTTAATTTGAAAAAAATTTAATTTAATTTGTAAATAATTTAATGAAATTAAAAAATAATTTAATTTAATTTGAAAATAATTTAATTTAAAAATAATTTAATTTCTTTTAAAAATAATTTATTTTAATTTGAAAATAATATAATTAAACTTAAAAATAATTTAATTTAATTTGAAAATAATTTAATTTAATTTGTAGATAATTTAAATAAATATAAAAATAATTTAATTTAAAAATAATATAATTTATTTTAAAAATAATAAATTTGTTTAAAACTAATTTGATTAAATTAAATTTAAAAATAATTTAAATTAACTTGAGAATAATTTAATTTAATTTAAAAATATTTTATTTTAATTTGAAAATAAATTAATTAATTTTAAAAATATTTCAATTTGAAAATAATTTAATTTAATTTGAAAAGAATTTAATTTAATTAAATTTAAAAATAATTTAATTTATTTTGAAAATAATTAATTTTAATTTTAATTTTTTTTAATTTGAAAATAATTTAATTTAAAAAAAAATTTAATTTAATTTGAAAATAATTTAATTTAATTTGAAAATAATTTAATTTAATTAAATTTAAAAAAAATTTAATTTATTTTGATAATAGTTTATTTTAATTTGAAAATAATGCAATTAAATTACAAAATAATTTAATTTAATTTGTAAATAATTTAATTTAATTTGTAAATAATTTAACTAAATTTAAAATAATTCAATTTATTTTGAAAAGAATTTAATTTAATTAAATTTAAAAATATTTTAATTTATTTTGAAAATAGTTTATATTAATTTGAAAATAATTCAATTCAATTTCAAAATAATTTAATTTAATTTGTAAATAATTTAATTTAATTTGAAAATTATTTAATTTAAAGTGAAGATATTTCAATTTAATTTGAAAATAATTTAATTTAATATGAAAAATATTTAATTTAATTAAATTTATAAATAATTTAATTTAATTTGAAAAGAATTTAATTTAATTTGTAAATAATTTAATTAAATAAAAATATATATATATTTTTTTTGAAAATAATTTCATTTAATGAAAATTAAAATAATTTAATTTAATTTGAAAACAGCTTAATTTAATTTGAAAATAATTTAATTTAATATAAAAATATTTTAATTTAATTTGAAAATAGTTTAATTTAACTTAAAAATAATTTTTTTTTTAAATAATTTAATTTAATTAAATTTAAAAATAATTTAATTTAATATGAAAACAATTTAATTTAATTTGAAAATAAATTAATTTATTATAAAAATAATTTAATTTAATTTGAAAATAATTTAATTTAATTAAATTTAAAAATAATTTCATTTAATTTAAAAATAATTTCATTTAATTTAAAAAATTATTTAATTTAATTTAAAATGAATTTAATTTTTTTTTGAAAAATTTAATTTAATTTAAAAATAATGTAACTTATTTCATAATAATTTAATTTAATTAAATTTTAAAATTATTTATTTTAATTTGAAAATAATTTAATTTAATTTTAAAATAATTTAGTTCAATTTAAAAACAATTTAATTTAGTTAAATATAAAAATAATTTAATTTATTTTGAAAATAATATATTTTAATTTGAATATAATTTAATTACATTTGAAATTAATTTAATTTAATTTAAAAATAATTTAATTTGATTTGAAAATAATTTAATTTATTTTGAAAATAATTTAATTTAATTTAAAAATAGTTTAATTTAATTTTAAAATAATTTAATTTAATTTGAAAATAATTTAATTTATTTTGAAAATAATTTAATTTAATTTAAAAATAGTTTAATTTAATTTTAAAATAATTTAATTTAATTTTAAAATAATTTAATTTGAAAACAATTTAATTTAATTTGAAAATAATTTAATTTAATTTTGAAATAATTAAATTTAATTTTTAAATAATTTAATTGAATTTGCAAATAATTTAATTTAATTAAATTTAAAAATTATTTAATTTAATTTAAAAATATTTAATTTAATTTGAAAATAATTTAATTTAATTTGAAAATAACTTATTTTAATTTGAAAATAATTTTAAAATAATTTAATTTAATTTGAAAATTATTTAATTTAGTTTGAAAATAATTTAATATTATTAAATTTAAAAATAATTTAATTTAATTTGAAAATAATTTATTTTAATTTAATAATAATTTATTTTAATTTGAAAAAAATTTATTTTAATATGAAAAAAATTTAATTTAATTTGAAAATAATTTAATTTAATTTGAAAATAATTTATTTTAGTTTAATAATAATTTATTTTAATTTGAAAAAAATTTATTTTAATATGAAAAAAATTTAATTTAATTTGAAAATAATTTAATTTAATTTGAAAATAATTTATTTTAGTTTAATAATAATTTATTTTAATTTGAAAAAAATTTATTTTAATATGAAAAAAATTTAATTTAATTTGAAAATAATTTCATTTAATTTGAAAATAATTTATTTCAATTTAGTAAAAAAATAATTAAATTTAATTTGAAAATAATTTAATTTAATTTGAAAATAATTTAGTTTAATTTGAAAATAATTTAATTTAATTTGAAAATAATTTAATTTAATTAAATTTAAAAATAATTTAATTTAATTTGAAAATAATTTATTTTAATTTAATAATAATTTATTTTAATTTGAAAAAAATTTATTTTAATATGAAAAAAATTTAATTTAATTTGAAAATAATTTAATTTAATTTGAAAATAATTTATTTTAGTTTGAATATAATGTAATTTAATTTGAAAATAATTTAATTTAATTAAATTCAAAAATAATTTAATTTAATTTGAAAATAATTTAATTTAATTTTAAAATAATTTAATGGATTTTAAAAATAATTTAATTTAATTTGAAAATAATTTAATTTAATTCGTAAATAATTTAATTTAATTAAATTTAAATATAATTAAATTTAATTTGAAAATAATTTAGTTTAATTTGAAAATAGTTTAATGGAATTTATAAATAATTTAATTTAATATGAAAATAATTTAACTTAATTCGTAAATAATTTAATTTAATTAAATTTAAAAATAATTAAATTTAATTTGAAAATAATTTAATTTAATTTAAAAATAATTTATTTTAATTTGAAAATAATTTAATTAAGTTTAAAAATAATTGAATTTAAATTGAAAATAATTTAATTTAATTTGTAAATAATTTAATTAAATTTAAAAATAATTTAATTTTTTTAAAAATAATTTAATTTAATTTGAAAATATTTTTTTTTAATTTGAAAATAATTTAATAAAATAATAATTCAAGTTAATTTGAAAATTAATTATTTTAATTTGAACATAATTCATTTTAATTTGAAAATAAGTTAATTTAATTAAATTTAAAAATATTTTAATTTATTTTAAAAATAATTTATTTTAATTTGAAAATAATTTTTGTAATTTAAAAATAATTTAATTTAATTTGAAAATAATTTATTTTAGTGTCGTAAATAATTTAATTAAATTTAAAAATAATTTAATTTGAAAATAAAATATTTTTATTTGAAAATAATTTAATTAGAAAATAATTTAAATTAATTTGAAAATAATTTAATTTAATTTGAAAATAATTTAATTTAATTAAATTTTTAAATTATTTAATTTAGTTTGAAAATAATTTAATTTAATTTTAAAATAACTTATTTTAATTTGAAAATAATTTATTTTTAAAAATAATTTAATTTAAATTTAATTTTAAAATAATTTAATATAATTTGAAAATAGTCTAATTTAATTAAATTTTAAAATAATTTAATTTACTTTGAAAATAATTTAATTATATTTAAAAATTATTAAGATTTATTTAAAAACAGTTTAATTTTTTTTGAAAATAATTTAATTTAAATAAATTTAAAAATAAGTGAATTTAATTTGAAAATAATTGATTTTAATTTGAAAATAATTTATTTTAATTTGAAAATAATTTATTTTAATTTGAAGAAAAATTAATTTAAAAATAATTTAATTTGTAAATAATTTCATTTAATTTGTAAATAATTTAATTAAATTTAAAAATAATTTAATTTGATTTGAAAATAATTTAATTTAAGTTTAAAATAATTTAATTTTTTTTGAAAATATTTTGATTAAATTAAATTTAAAAATAATTTAATTTAATTTGAAAAATATTTGATTTAATTAAATTTAAAAATAATTTTATTAAACTTGAAAATAATTTAATTTAAATTGATTTTTTTTAAATATAATTTAGTTTAAAAATAATTTTTTTTTTTTTTTTAATTTTTAATTATTTTGTAAAAAATTTAATTTAATTTAAAAATATTTTAATTTATTTTAAAAATAATTTAATTTAATTTAAAAATAATTTAATTTAATTTTAAAAGAATTTAATGTGATAATAATTTAATTTAATTTGAAAATAATTTGTTTTAATTTGAAAATAATTTAATTTAATTTGAAAATCATTTAGTTGAATTTGAAAATAATTTAATTTAATTAAATGTAAAAATATTTTAATTTGTTTTGAGAATGAAATATTTTAATTTTAAAAATATTTTATTCAATTACATTTAAAAGTAATTTAATTTAATTTGAAAATAATTTAATTTAAAATTAATTTAATTTTTTTTTGAAAAATTTAATTTAATTTAAAAATAATTTAATTTATTTTGAAAAAAATTAAATTTATTTAAAAAAAAAATTAATTTAATTTTAAAAGAATTTAATTTAATTTAAAAATAATTTAGATGAATTGAATTTTAAATTTTTTGAATTTAATTTGAAAATAATTTAATTTAATTTGAAAATTATTAATTTTAATTTGAAAATAATTTAATTTAAAAATAATTTAATTTAAATGAAAATAATTTAATTTTATTTGAAAATAATTTAATTTAATTTAATTTGAAAATAATTTTATTTAATTGAATTTAAAAATAATTTAATTTATTTAGAAAATAGTTCATTTTAATTTGAAAATAGTTTAATTAAATTTCAAAATAATTAAATTTAATTTGTAAATAATTTAATAAAATTTAAAAATAATTTAATTTAATTTGAAAATAATTTAACTTATTTTAAAAATAATTTAATTTAATTTTAAAAGAATTTATTTTGATAATAATTTAATTTAATTTGAAAATAATTTAATTTATTTTAAAAATAATTTAATTTAATTTTAAAAGAATTTAATTTCATAATAATTTAATTTAATTTGAAAATAATTTGTTTTAATTTGAAAAAAATTTAATTTAATTTGAAAATCATATAGTTGAATTTGAAAATAATTTAATTTAATTAAATGTAAAAATATTTTAATTTATTTTGAAAATGAAATATTTTAATTTTAAAAATATTTTATTTAATTACATTTAAAAGTAATTTAATTTAACTTGAAAATAATTTAATTTAAAATTAATTTAATTTTTTTTTGAAAAATTTAATTTAATTTAAAAATAATTTAATTTATTTTGAAAAAAATTAAATTTTATTTGAAAAAAAATTAATTTAATTTTAAAAGAATTTAATTTAATTTGAAAATAATTTAAATTAATTAAATTTTAAATTTTTTTAATTTAATTTGAAAATAATTTAATTTAATTTGAAAATAATTAATTTTAATTTGAAAATAATTTAATTGAAAAATAATTTATTTTAAATGAAAATAATTTAATTTAATTTGAAAATAATTTAATTTAATTTGAAAATAATTTTATTTAATTGAATTTAAAAATAATTAAATTTATTTAGAAAATAGTTCATTTTAATTTGAAAATAATTCAATTAAATTTCAAAATAATTAAATTTAATTTGTAAATAATTTAATTAAATTTAAAAATAATTTAATTTATTTTGAAAATAATTTAATTTAATTTTAAAATAATTTATTCTTATTTAAAAATAAATTATTTTTAAAAATAATTTAATTTACTATGAAATTTAATTTTATAATAATTTTAATTAAATTTGAAAATAATTTAATTTAATTAAATTTAAAAATAATTTAAATTATTTTGAAAATATTTTATTTTAATTTGAAAATAATTTAATTAAATTTAAAAATAATTTAATTCAATTTAAAAATTTTTTTATTTTATTTCAAAATAATTTAATTTATTTTGAATAAAATTTAATTTAATTTGAAAATAACTTAATTTAATTTGAAAATAATTTAATTTAATTTGAAAATAATTTATTTTAATATGAAAATAGTTTAATTTAATTTGATAATAATTTAATAAAATTTGAAAAATATTTAATTTAATTAAATTTAAAAATAATTTAATTTAATTTAAAAATAATTTAATTTATTTAAATTTGAAATTTTTTTAATTTAATTTGAAAACAATTTAATTTAACTTAAAAACAATTTATTTTAATTTGAAAATAATTTATTTTTAAAAATAATTTAATTTAATATGTTTTTATTTAATTTAATTTGAAAACAATTTAATTTATTTAAATTTTTAAATTATTTAATTTAATTTGAAAATAATTTAATTTTAAAATAATATATTTTAATATGAAAATAATTTAATTTAATTTGAAAATAATTTAATTTAAAATTAATTTAATTTTTTTTGAAAAATTTAATTTAAATTAAAAATAATTTAATTTATTTTGATTAAAATTTAATTTAATTTGAAAATAATTTAATTTAATATGAAAATAATTTAAAAATAATGTAATTTAATTTGAAAATGATTTATTTTAATTTAGTTTAAAAATAATTTAATTTAACTCGAAAATAATTTAATTTAAAAATAATTTAATTTTAAAATAATTGAATTTAATTTGAAAATAATTTAATATTATTAAATTTAAAAATAATTTTATTTAATTTGAAATTAATTTATTTTAATTTAGTTTAAAAATAATTTAAATTAATTCGAAAATAATTTAATTTAATTTAAAAATAGTTTAATTTTAAAATAATTTAATTTGAAAATAATTTTATTTATTTAAATTTTAAAATTATTTAATTTAATTTTTAAATAATTTAATTAAATTTCAAAATTATTTAAATTAAGTTGAAAAAAATTTAGTTTAATTTGAAAATAATTTAATTTAATTTAAAAATAATTTAATTTAATTAAATTTAAAAATAATTTAATTTAATTTAAAAATAATTTTATTTAATTTGAAAATAATTTAATTTTTTTTAAAAATAATTTAATTTAATTAAATTTAAAAAGAATTTAATTTAATTTGAAAATAATTTAATTTAATTTAAAAATAATTTATTTTAATATGAAAATAATTTAATTTAATTTGATAATAATTTAATTTAATTTGAAAACTATTTAATTTAATTAAAATTAAAAATAATTTAATTTAATTTGAAAATAATTTAATTTAATTAAATTTGATTTTTTTTAATTTAATTTGAAAATAATTTAATTTAACTTAAAAACAATTTATTTTAATTTGAAAATAATTTATTTTTAAAAATAATTTAATTTAATATGTTTTTATTTAATTTAATTTGAAAACAATTTAATTTATTTAAATTTTTAAATTATTTAATTTAATTTGAAAATAATTTAATTTTAAAATAATATATTTTAATCTGAAAATAATTATTTTTAAAAAATAATTTAATTTAAATTTAATTTTAAAATAATTTAATTTAATTTGAAAATAATCTAATTTAATTAAATTTTAAAATTATTTAATTTAATTTGAAAATAATTTATTTTAATTTTAAAATAATTTATTCTTATTTAAAAATAAATTATTTTTAAAAATAATTTAATTTACTATGAAATTTAATTTTATAATAATTTTAATTTAATTTGAAAAAATTTAATTTAATTCAATTTAAAAATAATTTAATTTATTTTGTAAATATTTTATTTTAATTTGAAAATAATTTAATTAAATTTAAAAATAATTTAATTTGAAAAAAAACATATTTTATTTCAAAATAATTTAATTTATTTTGAATAAAATTTATTTTAATTTGAAAATAACTTTATTTAATTTGAAAATAATTTAAAAATAATTTAATTTAATTTGAAAATGATTTATTTCAATTTAGTTTAAAAATAATTTAATTTAATTCGAAAATAATTTAATTTAATTTAAAAATAATTTAATTTTAAACCAATTTAATTTGAAAATAATTTAATATTATTAAATTTAAAAATAATTTTATTAAATTTGAAAATAATTTATTTTAATTTAGTTTAAAAATAATTAAATTTAATTCGAAAATAATTTAATTTAATTTAAAAATAATTTAATTTTAAAATAATTTAATTTAATTTGAAAATAATTTGATTTAATTAAATTTTAAAATTATTTAATTTAATTTTTAATTAATTTATTTAAATTTCAAAAATATTTAATTTATTTTGAAAATAATTTTGTTTAATTTGAAAATAATTTAATTTAATATAATTAAAAATAATTTGATTTTATTTAAAAATAATTTAATTTTAAAATAATTTATTTTAATTTGAAAATAATTTATTTTTTATAATAATTTAATTTAAATTTAATTCTAAAATAATTTGATATAATTTGAAAATAATCTAATTTAATTAAATTTTAAAATTGTTTAATTTAATTTGAAAATAATTTAATTTAATTTGAAAATAATTTATTTTTATTTAAAAATAAATTATTTTTAAAAATATTTTAATTTAATATGAAATTTAATTTGATAATAATTTTTTAATTTAATTTGAAAAGGATTTAATTTAATTAAATTTAAAAATAATTTAATTTATTTTGAAAATATTATATTTTAATTTGAAATTAATCTAATTATATTTAAAAATAATTTAATTTAATTTGAAAAAAAAATTATTTTATTTCAAAATAATTTAATTTATTTTGAATAAAATTTAATTTAATTTTAAAATAATTTAATTTAATTTGAAAATAATTTAATATTATTAAATTTTAAAATAATTTAATTAATTTGAAAATAATTTATTTTAATTTAGTTAAAAAATAATTTAATTTAAATCGAAAATAATTTAATTTAATTTTAAAATAATTTAATTTAATTTGAAAATAATTTTATTTAATTAAATTTTAAAATTATTTGATTTCATTTGTTTATAATTTAATTAAATTTCAAAATAATTTAATTTAATTTGAAAATAATTTAGTTAAATTTGAAAATAATTTAATTTAATTTGAAAATAATTTAATTTAATTAAATTTAAAAATAATTTAATTTAATTTTAAAATAATTTATTTTAGTTTGAAAATAATCTAATTTATTTTGAAAATAATTTATTTTAATTTGCAAATAATGTAATTTAATTTTAAAATAATTTAATTTAATTTGAAAATAATCTAATTTAATTAAATTTTAAAATTATTTAATTTAATTTGAAAATAATTTAGTTTAATTTTAAAATAATTTATTCTTATTTAAAAATAAATTATTTTTAAAAATAATTTAATTTACTATGAAATTTAATTTTATAATAATTTTAATTTAATTTGAAAAAAATTAATTTAATTCAATTTAAAAATAATTTAATTTATTTTGTAAATATTTTATTTTAATTTGAAAATAATTTAATTAAATTTAAAAATAATTTAATTTGAAAAAAAACATATTTTATTTCAAAATAATTTAATTTATTTTGAATAAAATTTATTTTAATTTGAAAATAACTTTATTTAATTTGAAAATAATTTAAAAATAATTTAATTTAATTTGAAAATGATTTATTTCAATTTAGTTTAAAACTAATTTAATTTAATTCGAAAATAATTTAATTTAATTTAAAAATAATTTAATTTTAAACCAATTTAATTTGAAAATAATTTAATATTATTAAATTTAAAAATAATTTTATTAAATTTGAAAATAATTTATTTTAATTTAGTTTAAAAATAATTAAATTTAATTCGAAAATAATTTAATTTAATTTAAAAATAATTTAATTTTAAAATAATTTAATTTAATTTGAAAATAATTTTATTTAATTAAATTTTAAAATTATTTAATTTAATTTTTAATTAATTTAATTAAATTTCAAAAATATTTAATTTATTTTGAAAATAATTTTGTTTAATTTGAAAATAATTTAATTTAATATAATTAAAAATAATTTGATTTAATTTAAAAATAATTTAATTTTAAAATAATTTATTTTAATTTGAAAATAATTTATTTTTTATAATAATTTAATTTAAATTTAATTTTAAAATAATTTGATATGATTTGAAAATAATCTAATTTAATTAAATTTTAAAATTGTTTAATTTAATTTGAAAACAATTTAATTTAATTTGAAAATAATTTATTTTTATTTAAAAATAAATTATTTTTAAAAATATTTTAATTTAATATGAAATTTAATTTGATAATAATTTTTTAATTTAATTTGAAAAGAATTTAATTTAATTAAATTTAAAAATAATTTAATTTATTTTGAAAATATTATATTTTAATTTGAAAATAATATAATTATATTTAAAAATAATTTAATTTAATTTGAAAAAAAAATTATTTTATTTCAAAATAATTTAATTTATTTTGAATAAAATTTAATTTAATTTTAAAATAATTTAATTTAATTTGAAAATAATTTAATATTATTAAATTTTAAAATAATTTAATTAAATTGAAAATAATTTATTTTAATTTAGTTAAAAAATAATTTAATTTAAATCGAAAATAATTTAATTTAAAAATAATTTAATTTTAAAATAATTTAATTTAATTTGAAAATAATTTTATTTAATTAAATTTTAAAATTATTTGATTTCATTTGTTTATAATTTAATTAAATTTCAAAATAATTTAATTTAATTTGAAAATAATTTAGTTAAATTTGAAAATAATTTAATTTAATTTGAAAATAATTTAATTTAATTAAATTTAAAAATAATTTAATTTAATTTTAAAATAATTTATTTTAGTTTGAAAATAATCTAATTTATTTTGAAAATAATTTATTTTAATTTGCAAATAATGTAATTTAATTTGAAAATAATTTAATTTAATTAAATTTAAAAAAATTTAAAATAATTTATTTTAATTTGAAAATAATTTAATTCAATTTAAAAATAATATAATTCAATTTGAAAATAGTTTATTCCAATTTTTTAAATAATTTAATAAAATTTAAAATTAATTTAATTTCATTTAAAAATAATTTAATTTAATTTGAAAATAATTTTTTTTAATTTGAAAATAATTTATTAAAAAAATAATTTAAGTTAATTTGAAAATAATTTAATTTAATTTGAACATAATTTAATTTAATTTGAAAATAATTTAATTTAATTTTAAAATAATTTAATTTAATTTGAAAATAATTTAATTTAATTAAATTTTAAAATTATTTATTTTAATTTGAAAATAAATAATTTAATTTGAAAATAATTTAATTTCATTTAAAAATAATTTAATTTAATTCGAAAATAGTTTAATTTAGCTTGAAAATAATTTCATTTTTTTTGAAAATAGTTAATTTAATTAAATTTAAAAATAATTTAATTTAATTTGAAAATAATTTAATTTGATTTGAAAATAATTTAATTTATTTTGAAAATAATTTAATTTAATTTTAAAATAATTTAATTTAATTTGAAAATAATTTAATTTCATTTGAAAATAATTTAATTTAATTAAATTTTAAATTTATTTAATTTTATTTGCAAATAATTTAATTTATTTTGAAAATAAATTATTTAAATTTGAAAATAATTTATTTTTAAAAATATTTTAATTTAATTTAAAAATAATTTAATTTAATTTGAAAATAATTCAATTTAAATTGAAGATATTTTAATTTAATGATATTTAAAAATAATTTAATTTAGATTGATTTTTTCTTATAAATTTAATTTAATTTAAATATAATTATTTAATTTATTTTGAAAAAAATTTAATTTATTTTGTAAAAAATTTAATTTTATCTAAAAATAATTTTATTTAAGTTGAAAATAAATAAATTTTTTTTTAATAATTTAATTTAACTAATTTTAAAAATAATTTAATTTAATTTAAAAATAATTTAATTTAATTTGACAAATATTTAATTTAATTAAATTACGAAATAATTTAATTTGATTTGAAAATAATTTAATTTAAATTGATTTTTTTTTAAGTTAATTTAATTTAAATATAATTTAATTTATTTTGAAAAAATTTAATTTATTTTTTAAAAAATTTAATTTAATTTAAAAATAATTTAATTTATTTTGAAATTAATTTAATTTAATTTAAAAATAATTTAATTTAATTTCAAAATAATTTAATTTCATTTGAAAATAATTTGATTTAATTAAATTTTAAAATTATTTAATTTAATTTAAAAATATTTGATTTAATTTGAAAATAATTTAATTTAATTTAAAAATAATGTAATTTAATTTCAAAATAATTTAATTTGAAAACAATTTAATTTGAAAACAATTTAATTTAATTTGAAAATAATTTAATTTAATTTTAAAAAATTTTAATTTAATTAAATTTAAAAATAATTTAATTTAATTTGGAAATAATTTAATTTAATTTAAAATTATTTGAATTTTTTTTTTAAATTTAATTTTATTTAAAAATAATTTAATTTATTTTTGCAAAAATTTAATTTAATTAAAAATAATTTAATTTAATTTAATTTAAAAACAATTTAATTTATTTTGAAAATAATTTTAATTTGAAAATAATTTAATTAACTTTAAAAATAATTTAATTTAATTTGAAAATCATTTAATATAGTTTCTAAATAATTTAATTAAATTTAAAAATAATTTAATTAAATGTGAAAATAATTTAATATAATATGAATATAATTTTTTTAAATTTAAAAATTATTTAATTTAATTTGAAAATAATTGAATTTAATTTGAAAATAATTTAATTAAATTTAAAAATAATTTAAGTTAATTTGAAAATAATTTAATTTAATTTGTAAATAATTTAACAAAATTTAAAAATAAATTAATTTAATTTGAAAATAATTTAATTTTTGTTGAAAATAATTTATTTTAATTTGAAAATAATTTAATTTAAATATAATTAAATTAAATGTGAAAATAATTTAATTTAATTTGAAAATGACTTAATTTAATTTAAAAATAATTTAATTTAATTAAATTTAAAAATAATTTAATCTATTTTGAAAATAGTTTATTTTAATTTGAAAATAAGTCAATTAAATTACAAAATAATTTAATTTAATTTGTAAATAATTTAATTTGTAAATAATTTAATTAATTTCAAAAATAATTTAATTTAATTTGAAAAAAATTTAATTTAATTTGAAAATAATTTAATTTAATTTGAAAATAATTTATTTCAATTAAATTTAAAAACAATTTAATTTGAAAATAATTATTTTAATTTGAAAGAAATTTAATTAAATTTAAAAATAATTTAATTTGAAATTAATTTAATTTAATTTGTAAATAATTTGATTTAATTTGTAAATAATTTAATTTAATTTGAAAATTATTTAATTTTAAAATGGTTTAATTTA
Organism: Phosphuga atrata; assembly: GCA_944588485.1. NCBI lineage: Eukaryota > Metazoa > Arthropoda > Insecta > Coleoptera > Silphidae > Phosphuga > Phosphuga atrata. The sequence goes on along the minus strand of CALYMW010000422.1, from coordinate 217,895 downwards.
ATTTAAAAATAATAAAATTTAATTTGAAAATAATTTAATTTGAAAATTAATTAATTTAATTAAATTTAAAAATAACTTTATTTATTTTTAAAATAATTTATTGTAATTTGAAAATAATTTAATGAAGTTTAAAAATAATTTAATTTAATTTGAAAATAATTTAATTTAATTTGTAAATAATTTATTTAAATTTAAAAAAAATTTAATTTAATTTGAAAATAATTTAATTTAAAAATATTTTTTTTTAAAATAATTTAATTTAATGAAATTTAAAAATAATTTAATTTAATTTGAAAATCATTTAATTTAGTTTCTAAAGAATTTAATTGAATTTAAAAATAATTTAATAAAATTTGAAAATAATTTAATTTAATTTGAATATAATTTAATTTAATTTAAAAATAATTTAATTTGAAAATTATTTAATTTGAAAATAATTTAATTTAATTTGAAAATAATTGAAATTAATTTGAAAATATTTTAATTTAATTTGAAAATAATTTAATTTAGTTTGAAAATTATTTAATTTGAAAATTATTTAATTTAATTTAAAAATAATTGAATTTAATTTGAAAATAATTTAATTTTAAAAATAATTTAATTTGAAAATAATTTAATTTGTAAATTATTTAATTAAATTGAAAATAATTGAATTTAATTTGTAAATAATTTGATTTAATTTGAAAATAATTTAATTTAATTTGAAAATTATTTAATTTAAAAATTATTTAATTCAATTTGAAAATAATTGATTTTAATTTGAAAATAATTTAATTTGCAAATAATTTAATTAAATTTAAAAATAATTTAAGTTAATTTGAAAATAATTTAATTTTATTTGTAAATAATTTAGTTTAATTTGTAAATAATTTAATTAATTTCAAAAATAATTTAATTAAATATGAAAAAAATTTAATTTAGTTTGAAAATAATTTAATTTTTTTTGAAAATTTAAATTTAATTAAATTAAAAATAATTTAATTTAATCTGCAAATACTTTAATTTAATCTTAAAATAATTTACTTTATATAAAAATAATTTAATTTAATCTTAAAATAATTTATTTTAATATGAAAATAATTTAATTTAATTTGAAAAAATATTTAATACAGTTAAATTTAAAAATAATTAAATTTAATTTGAAATAATTTAATTTAATTTGTAAATAATTTGATTTAATTTAAAAGTAATTTAATTTATTATGAAAATTTAATTTGAAAATTTATAAAATTTATAAAATTTGAAAATAATTAATTTTAATTTGAAAATAATTTATTTTAATTTGAAAATAATTTAATTAAATTTAAAAATAATTTAAATTAATTTGAAAATAATTTAATTTAATTTGAACATAATTTAATTTAAAAATAATTTATTTTAATTTGAACATAAATCAATTTAATTTGAAAATAATTTAATTTAATTTGAAATTGATTTAATTAAATTTGAAAATAATTTAATTTAATTAAATTTAAAAATAATTTAATTTATTTTGAAACAAATTTATTTCAAAATAATTTATTTTAATTTAAAAATAATTAATTTTAATTTGGAAATAATTTAATTTATTTCGAAAATAATTTAATTTAATGAAATTTAAAAATAATTATATTTTATTTGAAAATAATTTATTTTTATTTTAAAATAATTTAATTAAATTTAAAAATAATTTAATTTAATTTTAAAATAAATTAATTTAATTTGAAAATAATTTAATTTAATTAAATTTAAAAATGGTTTAATTTATTTTGAAAATAATTTTTTTTAATTTGAAAATAATTTATTTAAATTTAAAAATAATTTAATTTAATTTGAAAATAATTTAATTTAATTTAAAAATAATTTAATTTTAAAAATAATTTAATTAGAAAATAATTTAATTTAATTTGTAAATAATTTAATTAAATTGAAAATAATTAAATTTAATTTGTAAATAATTTGATTTAATTTGAAAATAATTGAATTTAATTTGAAAATTATTTAATTTGAAAATTATTTAATTTAATTTAAAATAATTGAATTTAATTTGAAAATAAATTAATTTGAAAATAATTTAATTTAATTTGAAAATGATTTAATTTAATTTAAAAATAATTTAAGTTAATTTGAAAATAATTTAATTTAATTTGTAAATAATTTAATTAAATTTAAAAATAATTTAATTTTATTTGAAAATAATTGAATTTAATTTAAAAATAATTTAATTTGAAAATAATTTAATTTAATTAAATTTAAAAATAATTTAATTTAATTTGAAAATAATTTATTTTAATTTAAAAATAATTTAATTTAATTTGTAAATAAGTTGATTTAAATTAAAAATAATTTAATTTATTTTAAAAACAATTTAATTTGAAAATAATTAAATTTAATTTGAAAATAATTTAATTTAATTTGAAAATAATTTAGTTTGAAAATAATTTAATTTAATTTGAAAATAATTTAAATGAAGTTATAAATAATTTAAATTAATTTGAAAATAATTTAATTTAATATGAAAATGATTTAATTTAATTTGAAAATAATTTTATTTAATTTGACAATAATTTAATTTAAATTAAAAATAATTTAATGTTTTTTAAAATAACTTTATTTAATTAAATTTAAAAATAATTTAATTCATTTTGCAAATAATTTAATTTCATTAAATTTAAAAATAATTTAATTTTTTTAAAAATTAATTTAATTTAATTTGAAAATAATGTAATTTAATTTGATAATAATTTCATTTTTTTTGAAAATAAATTAATTTAATTAAATTAAGGATTAATTTAATTTAATTTGAAAATAATTTATTTTAATTTAAAAATAATTTGATTATAAAATAATTTAATTTAATTTGAAAATAATTAACTTTAATTTGAAAATAGTTTAATTTAATTTGTAAATAATTTAATTAAATTTAAAAATAAGTAAATTTAATTTGAAAATAATTAATTTTAATTTAAAAATAATTTGTTTTAAAAATAAATTAATTTAATTTGAAAATAATTGATTTAATTTAAAAATAATTTAATTTAATTTGAAAATAATTTAATTTAATTAAATTTAAATTATTTAATTTAATTTAAAAATAATTTAATATAATTTAGTTAGAAAATAATCTAATTAAATTTAAAAATTATGTAATTTGATTTGAAAATATTTTAATTTAATTAAATTTAAAAATAATTTAATATAATTTGAAGATAATTAATTTTAATTTAAAAGTAAGTTAATTAAATTTAATATAATTTAATTTATTTTAAAAATAATTTAATTTAATTTGAAAAGAATTTACTTTAATTTGAAAATAATTTAATTTGAAAATAATTCAATTTTCTATGAAAATAATTAATTTTAATTAAATTTAAAAATAATTTAATTTATTTGGAAATAATTTATTTTAATTTAAAAATAATTTAATGAAATTTAAAAATGATTTAATTTAATTTGAATATAATTTAATTTAATTTGGAAATAATTAAATTTAAATTAAATTAATTTTTTTTGATAATAATTTAATTTAATGAAATTTAAAAATAATTTAACTTAATTTGAAAACAATTTAATTCAATTTAAAAATAACTTAATTTAATTTGAAGATAATTTAACTTAATTTGACAATAATTTAATTTAATTTAAAAATATTTAAATTTTTTTTTAAAATAACTTAATTTAATTAAATTTAAAAATAATTTAATTTAATTTGCAAATAATTTAATTTTATTAAATTTAAAAATAATTTAATTTAATTTAAAAATATATTAATTTAATTTGAAAATAATTTTTTTTGAAAATAATTTAATTTAATTAATTTTAAAAATAATTTAATTTAATTTGAAAATAATTTAAGTTAATTTAAAAATAATTTATTTTAATTTAAAAATAATTTAATTTAATTTGAAAATAATTTAATTAATTTAATTATATTTAAAAATAAATTTATTTATTTTGAAAATAATTTATTCAATTTTTAAATAATTTAACCGAAAAATTATTTAATTTAATTTGAAAATAATTTAATTTAATTAAATTTAAAAATTATTTAATTTAATTTGAAAATAATTCAAATAACATTAAAAATAATTTATTTTATTTTGAAAATAGTTTAATTTAATTTGTAAATAATTTAATTAAATTTAAAAATAATTTGATTTAATTTGAAAATAATTTAATTTAATTAAATTTAAAAATAATTTAATTTGAAAATAATTTGATTTAATTTGAAAATAGATTAATATAATTGAAAAATAATTATATTTAATTTGTAATTATTTTAATTTAATTTAAAAATAATTTAATTTATTTTGAAAATCATTTAATTTAATTTGAAAATAATTTAATTTTTTTTAAAAATAATATAATTTATTTAGTAAAGTAAATTTAATATAATTTAATTTATTTTGAAAATAATTTATTTTAATTTGAAAATAATTTAAATAAATTTAAAAATTATTTTATTTAATTTGAAAATAATTTAATTTAATTTTGAAATAATTTAATTAACTTTAAAAATAATTTAATTTAATTAAATTTTAAAAAAATAAAATTTAATTTGAAAATAAATTAGTTTAATTTGAAAATAATTTAATTTAATTATTGAATAATTTAAATAAATTTAAAAATATTTTAATTTAATTTGAAAATAATTTATTTTTATTTGAAAATAATTTAATTAAATTTAAAAAATAATTTAATTTATTTTGAAAATAGTTTAATTTTAATTTGTAAATAATTTAATTAAATTTGAAAATAGTTTTATTTAATTTGAAAATAATTTAATTTAATTTAATTTGAAAATAATTTAATTTTTTTTGAAAATAATTTATATTAATTAAATTTAAAATTAATTTAATTTAATTTGAGTATAATTTATTTTAATTTAAAATAATTTAATTTAAAAATAATTTAAGTCAATTTGAAAATAATTTATTTTAATTTGAAAATAATTTAATGAAATTTAAAAATAATTTAATTTAGTTTGAAAATAATTTAATTTAATTTTCAAATAATTTAATTTTATTTGAAAATTTTTAAATTTTTTTTGGAAATAATTTAATATATTTAAATTTAAAAATAGTTTAATTTAATTTGCAAATAATTTATTCTAATTTGAAAATAATTAAATTAAATATAATTTAATTTAATTTAAAAATAATTTTATTTAATTTGAAAATAATTTATTTTAATTTTTAAATAATTTAAATAAATTTAAAAATAATTTAATTTAATTTGAAAATAATTTAATTTAATTTGAAAATAATTTAATTTTTTTGAAAATAATTTAATTAAAATAAATTTAAAAATAATTTAATTTAATTTGAAAATAATTTAATTTTATTTGAAAATTTTTAAATTTTTTTGGAAAATAATTTAATATATTTAAATTTAAAAATAGTATAATTCAATTTGAAAATAATTTATTTTATTTTGAAAATAATTTAATTTAATTAAATTTAAAAATGATTTAATGTAATTTGAAATTAATTTATTTTTATATAAAAATGATTTAATTAAATTTAAAAATAATTTAATTTAATTAAAAAAAATTTAATTTAATTTGAAAATAATTTAATTTGAATATAATTTAATTAAATTTAAAAATCTTTTTATTTAATTTGAAAATAATTTAATTTAATTTTAAAATAATATAATTAACTTGAAAAATAACTTAATTTAATTTGAAATAATTTAATTTAATTTGAAAATAATTTATTCTAGTTTAAAAATACTTTAATTTAAAAATAATTTAATTTAATTTGAAACTAATTTAATTTAATTTGAAAATAATGTAATTTAATTTAAAAGTAATTTAATTTAATTAAATTTTAAAATAATCTAATTTAATTTGAAAATAATTTATTTTAATTGGAAAATAATTTAATTAAATTTAAAAATAATTTAATTTTAATTTGTAAATAATTTAATTAATTTTAAAAATAATTTAATTTAATTTGAAAATAATTTAATTTAATTTAATTTGAAAATAATTTAATTTTTTTTGAAAATAATTTATATTAATTAAATTTAAAATAATTTATTTTAATTTGAAGATAATTTATTTAAATTAAAATAATTTTATTTAAAAATAGTTTAAGTTAATTTGAAAATAATTTATTTTAATTTAAAAATAATTTAATGAAATTTGAAAATAATTTAATTTAGTTTGAAAATAATTTATTTTATTTAAATTTAAAAATAATTTAATTTAAATTGAAAATAATTTAATTTAATTTGTAAATAATTTAAATAAATTTAAAAATAATTTAATTTAATTTGAAAATAATTTAATTTAATTTGAAAATAATTTAATTTTTTTGAAAATAATTTAATTAAAAAAAATTTAAAAATAATTTAATTTAATTTAAATAAATTTAAAAATAATTTAAACTAAATTAAAAATAATTTATTTTAATCTGAAAATAATTTAATTTATTTTGAAAATAATTTAATTTATTTTGAAATAAATCATTTTAATTTGAAAATAATTTAATGAAATTTAAAAATAATTTAATTTAATTTGAAAATAATTTAATTTATTTTGTAAATATTTTAATTAAATTTAAAAATAATTCAATTTAATTTGAAAATAATTTAATTTAGTTTGAAAATAATTTTTTTTTTAAATAATTTAATTAAATTAAATTTAAAAAAAAATTATTTTAATTTGAAAATAATTTAATGAAATTTAAAAATAATTTAGTTTGAAATAAATTTAATTTATTTAAATTTAAAAATAATTTAATTTATTTTGAAAAGAATTTATTTTAATTTGAAAATAATTTATTTAAATTTAAAAATAACTTAATTTAATTTGAAAATAATTTAATTTAATTTGTAAATAAGTTAAACAATTTAAAAAATAATTTAATTTAATTTAAAAATAATTTAATGTAATTTGAAAATCAATTATTTTTATTTGAAAATGATTTAATTAAATTTAAAAATAATTAAATTTAATTTAAAAAAAATTAATTTAATTTGAAAATAATTTTATTTAATTTGAAAATAATTTAATTTATTTTCAATATAATTTATTTTGATTTAAAAATAATTTTATGAAATTCAAAAATAATTTAATTTAGTTTGAAAATAATTTAATTTAATTTGTAAATAATGTAATTAAATTTAAAAATAATTTAATGTAATTTGAATACAATTTATTTTAATTTGAAAAACATTATTTTTTTTTTGAAAATAATTTAATTTAATTAAATTCAAAAATAATTTAATTCATTTTGAAAATAATTTATTTTAATTTGAAAATAATTTAATTAATTTTAAAAATTATTTTATTTATTTTGAAAATAGTTTAATTCAATTTGCAAATAATTGAATTAATTTTAAAGATATTTAATGTAAATTGTAAATAATTAATTTTAATTTGAAAATAATTTAATATAATTTGACAATAATTTAATTTAATTTGGAAATAATTTTTTTCTTTAAATAATTTAATTAACTTAAATTTAAAAATAATTTATTTTAATTTGAAAATAATTTAATGAAATTTAAAAATAATTTAATTTAATTTGAAAATAATTTAATTGAATTAAATTTAAAAATAATTTAATTTATTTTGAAAACAATTGATTTTAATTTGAAAATAATTCAATTAAACTTAAAAAGAATTTAATTTATTTTTAAAATAATTTAATTTAATTTGTAAATAATTTAAATAAATTTAAAAATAATTTACTTTAATTTAATTTGAAAATAATTTAATTTATTCTGAAAATAATTTATTTTAATTTGAAAACAATTTAATTAGATTTAAAAATTATTTTACTGAAGTTGAAATAAATTTAATTTAATTTGTAAATAATTTAATTAACATTAAAAATAATTTAATTTAATTTGAAAATATATTAATTTAATTTGAAAATAATTTAATTTAATTTTAAAATATTTTAATTCAATTTGAAAATAATTTAATTTAATTGAATTAAAAAATAATTTAATTTATTTTGAAAATAATTTGTTTTAATTTGAAAATAATTTAATAAAATTTAAAAATAATTTAATAAAATTTGAAAGTAATTTAATTTACTTTGTAAATAATTTAATTAAATTTAAATATAATTTAATGTAATTTGAAAATAAATTATTTTAATTTGAAAATAATTTAATTATATTTAAAAAAAAAATAATTTATTTTGAAAATTATAATTTAATTTGTAAATATTTTAAATAAATTTAAAAATAAGTTAATTTAATTTGAAAATAATTTAATTTAATTTGGAAATAACTAAATTTAATTTGTATATGATTTAATTAAATTTAAAAATAATTTAATGAAATTTAAAAAAATTTAATTTAATTTGAAAATAATTTTATTATATAAATAATAATTTAATTTAAAAATAATTTATTTTAATTTGATAATAAATTAATTTAATTAAATTTAAAAATAATTTAATGTAATTTGAAAATATTTTATTCCTTTGTGAAAATAATTTAATTTAATTAAAAAATAACAAAATTTAATTTAATATAAAAATAATTTAATTTATTTTGAAACTAATTTATTTTAATTTGAAAATTATTCAATGAAATTCAAAAATAATTTAATTTAATTTGAAAATAATTTATTTTAATTTGTATATAATTTAATTAAATTTAAAAAAATTTAATTTAATTTGAAAATAATTTAATTTAATTTGAAAATAATTTTATTATATAAATAATAATTTAATTTAAAAATAATTTATTTTAATTTGATAATAATTTAATTTAATTAAATTTAAAAATAATTTAATGTAATTTGAAAATATTTTATTCCTTTGTGAAAATAATTTAATTTAATTAAAAAATAACTAAATTTAATTTAATATAAAAATAATTTAATTTAATTTGAAAATAATTTATTTTAATTTGAAAATAATTTATTTCAAAAATAATTTAATTTAATTTGAAAGTAATTTAATTTAATTTGTAAATAATTTAATTGAAATAATTTAATTTAATGTGTAAATAATTTAATTAAATTTAAAAATAATTTAATGTAATTTAAAAATAATTAAATTTAATTTGAAAATAATTTAATTTAATTTAAATTGAAAATAATTAATTTTTTTTTTAAAATAATTTAATTTACTTAAATTTAAAATAATTAAATTTATTTTGAAAATTTATTTTTATTTATTTTAATTTGAAAATAATTTAATTAAATTTAAAAATTATTTTATTTAATTTGAAAATAATATAATTTAATTTGTAAATAATTTAATTGAAATAATTTAATTTAATTTGAAAATAATTTAATTTAATTAGAACCAAATAATATTTAATTTGAAAAATATTTACTTCACTTAAATTTAAAAATACGAAAAAAACGAAAATTTTCGTTATAATTTTCTAGGTTGAGGCGTTGACGAGGTATTTGCGAAAAACCTGTAAAGAAATAATTATTTGCCACGTCGCCCCCATTGAAAGCGGTCCGTTCAAATTTGGTCAGCGAATACTACTGGTGGATACCCACATTCATTAAAACTTTCTTTGAGATCATTGAAAGGTTAATAATTTTTTTCGCTAATTTTAAAAATTTTTAAATTTTCTAGTTCGGTTTTGTTGGGAATTCGTTATTCACAAGTCAGGATTCATTTAAAAAAATATTTTAGTAAGTTTCACACAACGTGGAACAATAAGATTAGACATATTTGTAGAGAATTAGTCTGTCTATGATATCACTTAGTTAGTTTTGCAAAATATTTTATTTTCCGCCTCTCAAAGTCAACATAGCACAGAACGCAACACATTCAAATAACAATATATTGAAAATTACAACTGATGTATTCAAAAATCTTCCAGTTCTAGATAGCGCATACATTTATTTATTGAAAATGTCATTCTGGAATCTTCGTGGCCGATAGCCTTGACACACCATTATTTTTAAATTCAGAAATTTGTGTTGAAATTCTTCAAGTATTTTTTCTGTCCAACTTTCTGAGCTCTGCCTAACATGTATTTTACACTGTTCGATAAAGCAGATTTTCTTCTAAAAACCGTTGTTGAGGATTTTTTTTTTTGCAAAGCTCCAACTACGTTCTCCATTTAAACCCATGTAAATTGATAATCGAAATTCAGAGAAAAGGTGTACCCTCATTTTTTTTGCGTTTCATATTTTTTACTTTTGTGACTAAATCGAAGGTTTTAACAAAATTTGCAGAGAATACTTTTGTGTAGACACCGACGTCCTACCTACGGATATCCCGGTTATGATTTCCTACTTTGATGCGTTGACGAGATATTTGCAAAAAAGTTCCACACTACGTGGAAGAATAAAATTTGACAAATATGTAGAGAAATGATCATTCTATCAATTGCTCTTATGAATTTTGCAAAATATAAAATCTGGCGGCGACCGTCGCCTCTCAAACTCTTAGCGGCACACAAAGTATATTCAAAATTCTTTCAGTTCTGTGCACCTTGTACTATCGATGAAAAATAGGATAATGTGGCAAGGATTGTTGGTGTTGGCATTCAACTTTGATGAAAAAATAGTGTGTCGCAGAGCTGAATTTTTTTACCTTGGTTTTGTTGTTTGTCACATTTGACACAACAACAACAACTTGAATAAAACAATATATGTTGGTTATGTTGATCGTCAAAGTAAACAATATCAGTGTCAGTTAATTTATTTATTGGTTATGGAGTTTATAGTTAGATTTTAGTAACTTTTACACCACAGCTGTTTTTTTTGTGTTGTAAGACTAAGTAACTAATATCACATCGTTATTTACAGTAACTTTCTTTTATCTAAGCTGGCAGCTTTTCATTTCTAATATTACTTCTTTAAATATAGTAACTTTGATTCCAGACAGTTAGTAACATTGTATGAATAAATTCATTTAAAAACTAAATATGTTGTTTTTGATGTTCAGAAAAACATTTCTGTACATCAGGAATCGTCCAATTTGCATTTTCTCTTATTTTCACAAATACACAATCCAATACACAAAAATTAGGTGGCACTAAAAGCGCCACAACAGTCGCACATCCTTCAAATCTGTTTGAACCACATACTCATGAAAAATCATGTGGCACGCACTCCAAGAATATCATTATTTGATTGTTACTATTTTATATATTGTTGTTACTCCTTTAATATTGTTGTTAGTATTACAACTATACCATCTACAACAATCGTTTCACCCTCACCAACTTTTCCTCCCTATTCTATCAACTATTCTATCCAGAACAACACTTCCGTCCAAAGCAATACGATACACATGTACTAGTTTAATTTAAAAATAATTTATTTTGCAAAAAATTGAATTTAATTATCAAATAATTTAATTTGATTTAAAAATGATTTAGTTTTATTTAAAAAGAATTAAATTTAATTTAAAAATAATATAATTAATTTTGAAAATAATTTAAATTTAATTAAATTTAAAATAAATATTAATTTAATTTGAAAATAACTTAATATAATTTGAAAATGATTTAAAAATAATTTTATTTAATTTGAAAATAATTTAATTTGAAAATAATTTAATTTATTTAAATTTAAAAATAATTTAATTTAATTTGAAAATAATTTATTTTAATTTAAAAATAATTTAATTTTATTTGAAAATAATTTAATTTGAAAACAATTTAATTTAATTAAATTTTAAAATTATTTAATTTTATTTTAAAATAATTAAATTTAATTTGAAAAAAAATTTATTTTATTTAAAACTAATTTAATTTAATTTAAAAATAATTTCCTTTAGTTTGAAAATAGTTTAATTTAATTTAAAAATAATTAATTTTAATTTAAAAATGTAATTCAATTTTAAAATAATTTAATTTCATTTGAAAATAATTTAATTTATTTAAATTTAAAAATAATTTAATTTGAAAATAATTTAATTTACTCTAAAAATAATTTAATTTAATTTGAAAATAATTTAATTTAATTAGAAAATAATTTAATTTAATTTAAAAACAATTTAATTTAATTTGAAAATAATTTATTTTAAATTTGAAAATAATTTAATTGAATTTGAAAATAATTTAATATAATTTGTAAATAATTTAATTAAATTTAAAATTAATTTAATTTTTTTGAAAATAAATTAATTTAATTATATTTAAAAATAATTGAATTTAATTTGAAAATAATTTATTTTAATTTGAAATAAATTTGATTTAAAAATAATTGAATTTATTTTGAAAATAATTTATTTAATTTGAAAATAATTTAATTTAATTTGAAAGTAATTTAATGTAATTTGATAATAATTTAATTTTAATTTGTATAATTAAATTTAATTTTAAAATAATTTAATTATTTTTGAAAATAACTTATATAAATTAAATTTAAAATAAAATTTAATTTATATTGAAAATAACTTAATTTAATTTGAAAATAATTTAATTTAATTTGAAAATAATTTAATTGAATTTGAAAATAATTTAATTAAATTAAATTTAAAAATAGTCTAATTTGAAAGAAATTTAAAAATTATTTAAATTAATTTGAAAATTATTTAATTTAGTTTAAGAATAATTTAAAAATAATTTAATTTAATTTAAAAAAAATTTATTTATTTTGAAAATAATTTAAAAAAAATTTAATTTAATTTGAAAATAATTAAATTTAATTTGACAATAATTTAATATAATTTAAAAATAATTTAATTTGAAAATAATTTAATTTAATTTAAAAATAATTTAATGTAATCTGAAAATAATTTATTTTAATTTAAAAATAATTTAATATAATTTGAAAATATTTTAATTTAATTTAAAAATAATTTAATTTAAATTAAAAATAATTTAATTTAATTTTAAAATAATTTAATTTAATTTTAAAATAATTTTATTTAATTTGAAAATAATTTAATTTATATAAATTTATAAATAATTTAATTTAATTTGAAAATAATTTAATTTAATTAAATTTATAAATAATTTAATTTAATTTGAAAACAATTTAATTTAATTTGAAAATAATTTAATTTAATTAAATTTATAAATAATTGAATTTAATTTGAAAATAATTTATTTTAATTTGAAATAAATTTGATTTACAAATAATTTAATTTATTTTCAAAGTAATTTAATTTTATTTGAAAATAATTAAATTTAATTAAATTTAAATTATTTAATTTAATTTTAAAAATAATTTAATATAATTTGAAAATAATTTAGTTTAATTTGTAAATAATTTAATTAAATTTAAAAATAATTTAATTTAATTTGAAAATAGTTTTATTTAATTTGTAAATAATTTAATTAAATTTAAAAATAATTTAATTTGAAAATAATTTATTTTGATTTGAAAATAATTTTATTAAATTTAAAAATAATTAAATTTAATTTGAAAATAAATTAATATAATTTGAAAATAATTTAATTTAATTTGAAAATAGTTTAATTTTTTTTGAAAATAATTTAATTTAAATAAATTTAAAAATAAGTATATTTAATGTGAAAATAATTAATTTTAATTTGAGAATAATTTAATTTAAAAATAATTAAATTTAATTTGGAAATAATTTAATTTAATTTGAAAATAATTTAATTAAATTTAAAAATAATTTAATTTGAGTTGCAAAATAATTTAATTAAATTGAAAAACAATTAAATATAATTTGAAAATAATTTTTTTTTTTGAAAATAATTTAATTAAATTTAAAAATAATTTAATTTAATTTAAAAATAATTTAATTTAATTAAATTTAAAAATAATTTAATTTGAAAATAATTTAATTTGAAACAAATTTAATTTAATTTGAAAATAAGTTAATTTAATTAAATTTAATAATAATTTATTTGAATTTGAAAATAATTTATTTTAATTTGAAAATGTTTTAATTAAATTTAAAAATAATTTAATTTAATTTGAAAATAACTTAATTTAATTTGAAAATAATTTAATCTAATTTGAAAATAATTTAATTTAATTTAAAAATAATTTAATTTAATTTGAAAATAATTTAATTTAATTTTTAAATAATTTAATTAAATTTAAAAATAATTTAATTTAATTTGAAAATAATTTAATTTTATTTAAAAAAAATTTAATTTGAAAATAATTTAATTTAATTTGAAAAAAAATTAATTTAATAAAAGTTAAAATTAATTAAAATTTAATTTGAAAATAATATAATTAAATTTAAAAATAATTTCATTTAATTTGAAAATAATTTAATTTAATTTAAAATAATTTATTTAAATTTAAAATTAATTTAATTTAATTTGAAAATAATTTAATTTAATTTAAAAAAAATTTAATTTGAAAATAATTTAATTTAATTTGAAAAAAAAATAATTTAATAAAAGTTAAAAATAATTAAAATTTAATTTGAAAATAATTTATTTTAATTTGAAAATATTTTAATTTAAAATTAATTTAATTTAATTTGAAAATAATTTATTTTAATTTGAAAATACTTTAATTAAATTTAAAAATAATTTAATTTGAGTTGTAAATAATTTAATTAAATTGAAAAACAATTAAATATAATTTGAAAATAATTTTTTTTTTTTTGAAAATAATTTAATTAAATTTAAAAATAATTTAATTTAATTTGAAAATAATTTAATTTAATTTTTAAATAATTTAATTAATTTAAAAATAATTTAATTTGAAAATAATTTATTTTAATTTGAAAATAATTTAATTTAAAAATAATTGAAATTAATTTGAAATTTTTTTAATTCTTGTTGAAAATAATTTAATTAGAAAATAATTTAATTAGTTTAATTAAATTTAAGAAAATATTAATTTATTTTTAAAATAATTAATTTTAATTTGAAAATAATTTAATTTAATTTGTAAATAATTGGATTTAATTTGAAAATAATTTCATTTAATTTGAAATACATTTAATTTCAAAATAATTTAATTTGAAAATAATTTAATTTATTATAAAAATAATTTAATTAAATTTAAAAATAATTTAAATTAATTTAAAAATACTTTAATTTGTAAATGATTTAAATAAATTAAAAAATAATTTTTAAATATGAAAATAATTTAATTTAATTTGAAAATAAATTAATATAATTTGAAAATAATTTAATTTAATTTGAAAATAGTTTAATTTTTTTTGAAAATAATTTAATTTAAATAAATTTAAAAATAAGTATATTTAATTTGAAAATAATTTATTTTAATTTAAAAATAATTTAATTTAAAAATAATTAAATTTAATATGGAAATAATTTAATTTAATATGAAAACAATTTAATTTAATTTGAAAATAATTTGAAAATAATTTAATTTAATTAAATTTAATAATAATTTATTTGAAAATAATTTATTTTAATTTGAAAATATTTTAATTAAATTTAAAAAAAATTTAATTTAATTTGAAAATAATTTAATTTAATTTGAAAATAATTTAATTTAATTTGAAAATAATTTAATTTAATTTAAAAATAATTTAATCGGAAAATAATATAATTTAATTTAAAAAAAATTAATTTAATAAAAGTTAAAATTAATTAAAATTTAGTTTGAAAATAAATTATTTTATTTTGAAAATAATTTAATTAAATTTAAAAATAATTTAATTTATTTTGAAAATAATTTAATTTAATTTTTAAATAAAATAATTAAATTTAAAAACAATTTAATTTAATTTGAAAATAATTTAATATAATTTAAACAAAAATTAATTTGAAAATAATTTAATTTAATTTGAAAATAATTTAATTTAATTTAAAAATAATTTAATTGGAAAATAATTTAATTTAATTTGAAAAAAAAATTAATTTAATAAAAGTTAAAATTAATTAAAATTTAATTTGAAAATAAATTATTTTAATTTGAAAATAATTTAATTAAATTTAAAAATAATTTAATTTAATTTGAAAATAATTTAATTTAATTTTTAATTAATTTAATTAAATTTAAAAATAATTTAATTTAATTTGAAAATAATTTAATTTAATTTAAAAAAAAAAATAATTTGAAAATAATTTAATTTAATTTGAAAAAAAATAATTTAATAAAAGTTAAAAATAATTGAAATTTAATTTGAAAATTATTTATTTTAATTTGAAAATAGTTTAATTTAAAAATAATTGAATTTAATTTGAAAATAATTTATTTTAATTTGAAATAAAATTAATTAAATTTAAAAATAATTTAATTTGAGTTGTAAATAATTTAATTAAATTAAAAAACAATTAAATTTAATTTGAAAATATTTTATTTTTTTTAAAAATAATTTAATTAAATTTAAAAATAATTTAATTTAATTTAAAAGAAATTAAATTGGAAAATAATTTAATTTAATTTAAAAAAAAATTAATTTAATAAAAGTTAAAATTAATTAAAATTTAGTTTGAAATTAAATTATTTTATTTTGAAAATAATTTAATTAAATTTAAAAATAATTTAATTTAATTTGAAAATAATTTAATTTAAGTTTTAAATAAATTAATTAAATTTAAAAATAATTTAATTTAATTTGAAAATAATTTAATTAAATTTTAAAATAATTTAATTTAATTTGAAAATAATTTAATTTAATTAAATTTATAAATAATTTAATTTAATTTGAAAATAATTTAATTAAATTTTAAAATAATTTAATTTAATTTGAAAATAATTTAATCTAATTTGAAAATAATTTAATTTGATTTAAAAATAATTTACTTTAATTTGATAATAATTTAATTTAATTTTTAAATAATTTAATTAAATTTAAAAATAATTTAATTTAATTTGAAAATAATTTAATTTAATTTAAAAAAAATTTAATTTGAAAATAATTTAATTTAATTTAAAAAAAAATTATTTTAATAAAAGTTAAAATTAATTAAAATTTAATTTGAAAATTAATTATTTTAATTTGAAAATAATTTAATTAAATTTAAAAATAATTTAATTTAATTTGAAAATAATTGAATTTAATTTAAAATAATTTAATTGGAAAATAATATAATTTAATTTAAAAAAAAATAATTTAATAAAAGTTAAAATTAAATAAAATTTAGTTTGAAAATAAATTATTTTATTTTGAAAATAATTTAATTAAATTTAAAAATAATTTAATTTAATTTGAAAATAATTTAATTTAATTTTTAAATAAATTAATTAAATTTAAAAACAATTTAATTTAATTTGAAAATAATTTAATATAATTTAAAAAAAAATTAATTTGAAAATAATTTAATTTAATTTGAAAATAATTTAATTTAATTTAAAAAAAATTTAATTTAATTTTTAATTAATTTAATTAAATTTAAAAATAATTTAATTTAATTTAAAAATAATTTAATTTAATTTAAAAAAATTTAATTTGAAAATAATTTAATTTAATTTGAAAAAAAAAATAATTTAATAAAAGTTAAAAATAATTAAAATTTAATTTGAAAATAATTTATTTTAATTTGAAAATAATTTAATTAAATTTAAAAATAATTTAATTTGAAAGTAATTTATTTTAATTTGAAAATATTTTAATTAAATTTTAAAATAATTTAATTTAATTTGAAAATAATTTAATCTAATTTGAAAATAATTTAATTTGATTTAAAAATAATTTACTTTAATTTGATAATGATTTAATTTAATTTTTAAATAATTTAATTAAATTTAAAAATAATTTAATTTAGTTTGAAAATAATTTAATTTAATTTAAAAAAAATTAATTTAATAAAAGTTAAAATTAATTAAAATTTAATTTGAAAATTAATTATTTCAATTTGAAAATAATTTAATTAAATTTAAAAATAATTTAGTTTAATTTGAAAATAATTTAATTTAATTTAAAATAATTTAATTGGAAAATAATATAATTTAATTTAAAAAAAAATACTTTAATAAAAGTTAAAATTAAATAAAATTTAGTTTGAAAATAAATTATTTTATTTTGAAAATAATTTAATTAAATTTAAAAATAATTTAATTTAATTTGAAAATAATTTGATTTAACTTTTAAATAAATTAATTAAATTTAAAATTAATTTAATTTAATTTGAAAATAATTTAATATAATTTAAAAAAAAATTAATTTGAAAATAATTTAATTTAATTTGAAAATAATTTAATTTAAATTAAAAATAATTTAATTGGAAAATAATTTAATTTAATTTGAAAAAAAAAATTAATTTAATAAAAGTTAAAATTAATTAAAATTTAATTTGAAAATAAATTATTTTGTTTTGAAAATAATTTAATTAAATTTAAAAATAATTTAATTTAATTTGAAAATAATTTAATTTAAGTTTTAATTAATTTAATTAAATTTAAAAATAATTTAATTTAATTTGAAAATAATTTAATTTGATTTAAAAAAAAATTAATTTAATAAAAGTTAAAATTAATTAAAATTTAATTTGAAAATTAATTATTTCAATTTGAAAATAATTTAATTAAATTTAAAAATAATTTAATTTAATTTGAAAATAATTTAATTTAATTTAAAATAATTTAATTGGAAAATAATATAATTTAATTTAAAAAAAAATAATTTATCAAAAGTTAAAATTAAATAAAATTTAGTTTGAAAATAAATTATTTTATTTTGAAAATAATTTAATTAAATTTAAAAATAATTTAATTTAATTTGAAAATAATTTAATTTAATTTTTAAATAATTTAATTAAATTTAAAATTAATTTAATTTAATTTGAAAATAATTTAATATAATTTAAAAAAAAATTAATTTGAAAATAATTTAATTTAATTTGAAAATAATTTAATTTAATTTAAAAAAAATTTAATTGGAAAATAATTTAATTTAATTTGAAAAAAAAATTAATTTAATAAAAGTTAAAATTAATTAAAATTTAATTTGAAAATAAATTATTTTGTTTTGAAAATAATTTAATTAAATTTAAAAATAATTTAATTTAATTTGAAAATAATTTAATTTAATTTTTAATTAATTTAATTTAATTTAAAAATAATTTAATTTAATTTGAAAATAATTTAATTTGATTTAAAAAAATTTAATTTGAAAATAATTTAATTTAATTTGAAAAAAAAAATAATTTAATAAAAGTTAAAAATAATTAAAATTTAATTTGAAAATAATTTATTTTAATTTGAAATTAATTTAATTAAATTTAAAAATAATTTAATTTGAGTTGTAAATAATTTAATTAAATTGAAAAACAATTAAATATAATTTGAAAATATATATTTTTTTTTGAAAATAATTTAATTAAATTTAAAAATAATTTAATTTAATTTGAAAATAATTTAATTTAATTTTTAAATAATTTAATTAAATTTAAAAGTAATTTAATGTAATTTGATAATAATTTAATTTTAATTTGTATAATTAAATTTAATTTTAAAATAATTTAATTATTTTTGAAAATAACTTATATAAATTAAATTTAAAATAAAATTTAATTTATATTGAAAATAACTTAATTTAATTTGAAAATAATTTAATTTAATTTGAAAATAATTTAATTGAATTTGAAAATAATTTAATTAAATTAAATTTAAAAATAGTCTAATTTGAAAGAAATTTAAAAATTATTTAAATTAATTTGAAAATTATTTAATTTAGTTTAAGAATAATTTAAAAATAATTTAATTTAATTTAAAAAAAATTTATTTATTTTGAAAATAATTTAAAAAAAATTTAATTTAATTTGAAAATAATTAAATTTAATTTGACAATAATTTAATATAATTTAAAAATAATTTAATTTGAAAATAATTTAATTTAATTTAAAAATAATTTAATGTAATCTGTAAATAATTTATTTTAATTTAAAAATAATTTAATATAATTTGAAAATAATTTAATTTAATTTAAAAATAATTTAATTTGAATTAAAAATAATTTAATTTAATTTTAAAATAATTTAATTTAATTTTAAAATAATTTTATTTAATTTGAAAATAATTTAATTTATATAAATTTATAAATAATTTAATTTAATTTGAAAATAATTTAATTTAATTAAATTTATAAATAATTTAATTTAATTTGAAAACAATTTAATTTAATTTGAAAATAATTTAATTTAATTAAATTTATAAATAATTGAATTTAATTTGAAAATAATTTATTTTAATTTGAAATAAATTTGATTTACAAATAATTTAATTTATTTTCAAAGTAATTTAATTTTATTTGAAAATAATTAAATTTAATTAAATTTAAATTATTTAATTTAATTTTAAAAATAATTTAATATAATTTGAAAATAATTTAGTTTAATTTGTAAATAATTTAATTAAATTTAAAAATAATTTAATTTAATTTGAAAATAGTTTTATTTAATTTGTAAATAATTTAATTAAATTTAAAAATAATTTAATTTGAAAATAATTTATTTTGATTTGAAAATAATTTTATTAAATTTAAAAATAATTAAATTTAATTTGAAAATAAATTAATATAATTTGAAAATAATTTAATTTAATTTGAAAATAGTTTAATTTTTTTTGAAAATAATTTAATTTAAATAAATTTAAAAATAAGTATATTTAATGTGAAAATAATTAATTTTAATTTGAGAATAATTTAATTTAAAAATAATTAAATTTAATTTGGAAATAATTTAATTTAATTTGAAAATAATTTAATTAAATTTAAAAATAATTTAATTTGAGTTGCAAAATAATTTAATTAAATTGAAAAACAATTAAATATAATTTGAAAATAATTTTTTTTTTTTGAAAATAATTTAATTAAATTTAAAAATAATTTAATTTAATTTAAAAATAATTTAATTTAATTAAATTTAAAAATAATTTAATTTGAAAATAATTTAATTTGAAACAAATTTAATTTAATTTGAAAATAAGTTAATTTAATTAAATTTAATAATAATTTATTTGAATTTGAAAATAATTTATTTTAATTTGAAAATGTTTTAATTAAATTTAAAAATAATTTAATTTAATTTGAAAATAACTTAATTTAATTTGAAAATAATTTAATCTAATTTGAAAATAATTTAATTTAATTTAAAAATAATTTAATTTAATTTGAAAATAATTTAATTTAATTTTTAAATAATTTGATTTAATTTAAAAATAAATTAATTTAATTTAAAAATAATTTAATTTAATTTAAAAAAATTTAATTTGAAAATAATTTAATTTAATTTGAAAAAAAATTAATTTAATAAAAGTTAAAATTAATTAAAATTTAATTTGAAAATAATATAATTAAATTTAAAAATAATTTAATTTAATTTGAAAATAATTTAATTTAATTTAAAATAATTTATTTAAATTTAAAATTAATTTAATTTAATTTGAAAATAATTTAATTTAATTTAAAAAAAATTTAATTTGAAAATAATTTAATTTAATTTGAAAAAAAAATAATTTAATAAAAGTTAAAAATAATTAAAATTTAATTTGAAAATAATTTATTTTAATTTGAAAATATTTTAATTTAAAATTAATTTAATTTAATTTGAAAATAATTTATTTTAATTTGAAAATACTTTAATTAAATTTAAAAATAATTTAATTTGAGTTGTAAATAATTTAATTAAATTGAAAAACAATTAAATATAATTTGAAAATAATTTTTTTTTTTTTGAAAATAATTTAATTAAATTTAAAAATAATTTAATTTAATTTGAAAATAATTTAATTTAATTTTTAAATAATTTAATTAATTTAAAAATAATTTAATTTGAAAATAATTTATTTTAATTTGAAAATAATTTAATTTAAAAATAATTGAAATTAATTTGAAATTTTTTTAATTCTTGTTGAAAATAATTTAATTAGAAAATAATTTAATTAGTTTAATTAAATTTAAGAAAATATTAATTTATTTTTAAAATAATTAATTTTAATTTGAAAATAATTTAATTTAATTTGTAAATAATTGGATTTAATTTGAAAATAATTTCATTTAATTTGAAATACATTTAATTTCAAAATAATTTAATTTGAAAATAATTTAATTTATTATAAAAATAATTTAATTAAATTTAAAAATAATTTAAATTAATTTAAAAATACTTTAATTTGTAAATGATTTAAATAAATTAAAAAATAATTTTTAAATATGAAAATAATTTAATTTAATTTGAAAATAAATTAATATAATTTGAAAATAATTTAATTTAATTTGAAAATAGTTTAATTTTTTTTGAAAATAATTTAATTTAAATAAATTTAAAAATAAGTATATTTAATTTGAAAATAATTTATTTTAATTTAAAAATAATTTAATTTAAAAACAATTAAATTTAATTTGGAAATAATTTAATTTAATATGAAAACAATTTAATTTAATTTGAAAATAATTTGAAAATAATTTAATTTAATTAAATTTAATAATAATTTATTTGAAAATAATTTATTTTAATTTGAAAATATTTTAATTAAATTTAAAAAAAATTTAATTTAATTTGAAAATAATTTAATTTAATTTGAAAATAATTTAATTTAATTTGAAAATAATTTAATTTAATTTAAAAATAATTTAATCGGAAAATAATATAATTTAATTTAAAAAAAATTAATTTAATAAAAGTTAAAATTAATTAAAATTTAGTTTGAAAATAAATTATTTTATTTTGAAAATAATTTAATTAAATTTAAAAATAATTTAATTTATTTTGAAAATAATTTAATTTAATTTTTAAATAAATTAATTAAATTTAAAAACAATTTAATTTAATTTGAAAATAATTTAATATAATTTAAACAAAAATTAATTTGAAAATAATTTAATTTAATTTGAAAATAATTTAATTTAATTTAAAAATAATTTAATTGGAAAATAATTTAATTTAATTTGAAAAAAAAATTAATTTAATAAAAGTTAAAATTAATTAAAATTTAATTTGAAAATAAATTATTTTAATTTGAAAATAATTTAATTAAATTTAAAAATAATTTAATTTAATTTGAAAATAATTTAATTTAATTTTTAATTAATTTAATTAAATTTAAAAATAATTTAATTTAATTTGAAAATAATTTAATTTAATTTAAAAAAAAAATAATTTGAAAATAATTTAATTTAATTTGAAAAAAAATAATTTAATAAAAGTTAAAAATAATTGAAATTTAATTTGAAAATTATTTATTTTAATTTGAAAATAGTTTAATTTAAAAATAATTGAATTTAATTTGAAAATAATTTATTTTAATTTGAAATAAAATTAATTAAATTTAAAAATAATTTAATTTGAGTTGTAAATAATTTAATTAAATTAAAAAACAATTAAATTTAATTTGAAAATATTTTATTTTTTTTAAAAATAATTTAATTAAATTTAAAAATAATTTAATTTAATTTAAAAGAAATTAAATTGGAAAATAATTTAATTTAATTTAAAAAAAAATTAATTTAATAAAAGTTAAAATTAATTAAAATTTAGTTTGAAATTAAATTATTTTATTTTGAAAATAATTTAATTAAATTTAAAAATAAT
The DNA here is from genome assembly GCA_944588485.1 of Phosphuga atrata. NCBI lineage: Eukaryota > Metazoa > Arthropoda > Insecta > Coleoptera > Silphidae > Phosphuga > Phosphuga atrata. The sequence goes on along the minus strand of CALYMW010000422.1, from coordinate 194,585 downwards.
TTAATTTAATTTGAAAATAATTTAATTTAAGTTTTAAATAAATTAATTAAATTTAAAAATAATTTAATTTAATTTGAAAATAATTTAATTAAATTTTAAAATAATTTAATTTAATTTAAAAATAATTTAATTTAAGTTTTAAATAAATTAATTAAATTTAAAAATAATTTAATTTAATTTGAAAATAATTTAATTAAATTTTAAAATAATTTAATTTAATTTGAAAATAATTTAATCTAATTTGAAAATAATTTAATTTGATTTAAAAATAATTTACTTTAATTTGATAATAATTTAATTTAATTTTTAAATAATTTAATTAAATTTAAAAATAATTTAATTTAATTTGAAAATAATTTAATTTAATTTAAAAAAAATTTAATTTGAAAATAATTTAATTTAATTTAAAAAAAAATTATTTTAATAAAAGTTAAAATTAATTAAAATTTAATTTGAAAATTAATTATTTTAATTTGAAAATAATTTAATTAAATTTAAAAATAATTTAATTTAATTTGAAAATAATTGAATTTAATTTAAAATAATTTAATTGGAAAATAATATAATTTAATTTAAAAAAAAATAATTTAATAAAAGTTAAAATTAAATAAAATTTAGTTTGAAAATAAATTATTTTATTTTGAAAATAATTTAATTAAATTTAAAAATAATTTAATTTAATTTGAAAATAATTTAATTTAATTTTTAAATAAATTAATTAAATTTAAAAACAATTTAATTTAATTTGAAAATAATTTAATATAATTTAAAAAAAAATTAATTTGAAAATAATTTAATTTAATTTGAAAATAATTTAATTTAATTTAAAAAAAATTTAATTTAATTTTTAATTAATTTAATTAAATTTAAAAATAATTTAATTTAATTTAAAAATAATTTAATTTAATTTAAAAAAATTTAATTTGAAAATAATTTAATTTAATTTGAAAAAAAAAATAATTTAATAAAAGTTAAAAATAATTAAAATTTAATTTGAAAATAATTTATTTTAATTTGAAAATAATTTAATTAAATTTAAAAATAATTTAATTTGAAAGTAATTTATTTTAATTTGAAAATATTTTAATTAAATTTTAAAATAATTTAATTTAATTTGAAAATAATTTAATCTAATTTGAAAATAATTTAATTTGATTTAAAAATAATTTACTTTAATTTGATAATGATTTAATTTAATTTTTAAATAATTTAATTAAATTTAAAAATAATTTAATTTAGTTTGAAAATAATTTAATTTAATTTAAAAAAAATTAATTTAATAAAAGTTAAAATTAATTAAAATTTAATTTGAAAATTAATTATTTCAATTTGAAAATAATTTAATTAAATTTAAAAATAATTTAGTTTAATTTGAAAATAATTTAATTTAATTTAAAATAATTTAATTGGAAAATAATATAATTTAATTTAAAAAAAAATACTTTAATAAAAGTTAAAATTAAATAAAATTTAGTTTGAAAATAAATTATTTTATTTTGAAAATAATTTAATTAAATTTAAAAATAATTTAATTTAATTTGAAAATAATTTGATTTAATTTTTAAATAAATTAATTAAATTTAAAATTAATTTAATTTAATTTGAAAATAATTTAATATAATTTAAAAAAAAATTAATTTGAAAATAATTTAATTTAATTTGAAAATAATTTAATTTAAATTAAAAATAATTTAATTGGAAAATAATTTAATTTAATTTGAAAAAAAAAATTAATTTAATAAAAGTTAAAATTAATTAAAATTTAATTTGAAAATAAATTATTTTGTTTTGAAAATAATTTAATTAAATTTAAAAATAATTTAATTTAATTTGAAAATAATTTAATTTAAGTTTTAATTAATTTAATTAAATTTAAAAATAATTTAATTTAATTTGAAAATAATTTAATTTGATTTAAAAAAAAATTAATTTAATAAAAGTTAAAATTAATTAAAATTTAATTTGAAAATTAATTATTTCAATTTGAAAATAATTTAATTAAATTTAAAAATAATTTAATTTAATTTGAAAATAATTTAATTTAATTTAAAATAATTTAATTGGAAAATAATATAATTTAATTTAAAAAAAAATAATTTATCAAAAGTTAAAATTAAATAAAATTTAGTTTGAAAATAAATTATTTTATTTTGAAAATAATTTAATTAAATTTAAAAATAATTTAATTTAATTTGAAAATAATTTAATTTAATTTTTAAATAATTTAATTAAATTTAAAATTAATTTAATTTAATTTGAAAATAATTTAATATAATTTAAAAAAAAATTAATTTGAAAATAATTTAATTTAATTTGAAAATAATTTAATTTAATTTAAAAAAAATTTAATTGGAAAATAATTTAATTTAATTTGAAAAAAAAATTAATTTAATAAAAGTTAAAATTAATTAAAATTTAATTTGAAAATAAATTATTTTGTTTTGAAAATAATTTAATTAAATTTAAAAATAATTTAATTTAATTTGAAAATAATTTTATTTAATTTTTAATTAATTTAATTTAATTTAAAAATAATTTAATTTAATTTGAAAATAATTTAATTTGATTTAAAAAAATTTAATTTGAAAATAATTTAATTTAATTTGAAAAAAAAAATAATTTAATAAAAGTTAAAAATAATTAAAATTTAATTTGAAAATAATTTATTTTAATTTGAAATTAATTTAATTAAATTTAAAAATAATTTAATTTGAGTTGTAAATAATTTAATTAAATTGAAAAACAATTAAATATAATTTGAAAATATATATTTTTTTTGAAAATAATTTAATTAAATTTAAAAATAATTTAATTTAATTTGAAAATAATTTAATTTAATTTTTAAATAATTTAATTAAATTTAAATATAATTTAATTTGAAAATAATTTATTTTAATTTGAAAATAATTTAATTTAAAAATAGTTAAATTTAATTTAAAAAAATTTTCATTTTTTTTGAAAATAATTTAATTAGTTTAATTAATTTAAAAGAAAAATTTAATTTATTTTTAAAATAATTTATTTTAATTTGACAATAATTTAATTTAATTTGTAAATAATTGGATTTAATTTGAAAATAATTTCATTTAATTTGAAATACATTTAATTTTAAAATAATTTAATTTAATTTGAAAATAATTTATTTTAATTTCAAAATAATTTAATTTGAAAATAATTTAATTTAGTATAAAAATAATTTAATTAAATTTAAAAATAATTTAAATTAATTTAATAATACTTTAATTTGTAAATGATTTAAATAAATTAAAAAACAATTTAATTTAATATGAAAACAATTTAATTTAATTTGAAAATAATTTGAAAATAATTTAATTTAATTAAATTTAATAATAATTTATTTGAATTTGAAAATAATTTATTTTAATTTGAAAATATTTTAATTAAATTTAAAAATAATTTAATTTAATTTGAAAATAATTTAATTTAATTTGAAAATAATTTAATTTAATTTGAAAATAATTTAATTTAATTTTTAAAATAATTTAATTGGAAAATAATATAATTTAATTTAAAAAAAAAATTAATTTAATAAAAGTTAAAATTAGTTAAAATTTAGTTTGAAAATAAATTATTTTGTTTTGAAAATAATTTAATTAAATTTAAAAATAATTTAATTTAATTTGAAAATGGTTTAATTGAATTTTTAAATAAATTAATTAAATTTAAAAATAATTTAATTTAATTTGAAAATAATTTAGTTTAATTTTAAAAAAATTTAATTTGAAAATAATTTAATTTGAAAAAAAAAATAATTTAATAAAAGTTAAAAATAATTAAAATTTAATTTGAAAATAATTTATTTTAATTTGAAAATAATTTAATTTAAAAATAATTTAATTTAAATTGAAAATAATTTATTTCAATTTGAAAATAATTTAATTAAATTTAAAAATAATTTAATTTGAGTTGTAAATAATTTAATTAAATTAAAAAACAATTAAATTTAATTTGAAAATATTTTATTTTTTTTGAAAATAATTTAATTAAATTTAAAAATAATTTAATTTAATTTAAAAATAATTAAATTGGAAAATAATTTAATTTAATTTAAAAAAAAAATTAATTTAATAAAAGTTAAAATTAATTAAAATTTAGTTTGAAAATAAATTATTTTATTTTGAAAATTATTTAATTAAATTTAAAAATAATTTAATTTAATTTGAAAATAAGTTAATTTCATTTTTAAATAAATTAATTAAATTTAAAAATAATTTAATTTAATTTGAAAATTGTTGGATTTATTTTGAAAATAATTTTATTTAATTTGAAATACATTTAATTTTAAAATAATTTCATTTAATTTGAAAATAATTTATTTTAATTTAAAAATAATTTAATATAATTTGAAAATATTTTAATTTAATTTAAAAATAATTTAATTTAAATTGAAAATAATTTAATTTAATTTTAAAATAATTTAATTTAATTTAATTTGAAAATAATTTAATTTAATTAAATTTATATATAAATAATTTAATTTAATTTGAAAATAATTTAATTTAATTAAATTTATAAATAGTTTAATTTAATTTGAAAATAATTTAATTTAATTTGAAAATAATTTAATTTAATTAAATTTATAAATAATTGAATTTGATTTAAAAATAATTAATTTTAATTTGAAATAAATTTGATTTAAAAATAATTTAATTTATTTTGAAAATAATTTAATTTTATTTGAAAATAATTAAATTTAATTAAATTTAAATTATTTAATTTAATTTTAAAAATAATTTAATATAATTTGAAAATAATTTAATTTAATTTGTAAATAATTTAATTAAATTTAAAAATAATTTAATTTAATTTGAAAATAGTTTTATTTAATTTGTAAATAATTTAATTAAATTTAAAAATAATTTAATTTAATTTGAAAATAATTTAATTTAATTTGAAAATAATTTAATTTTATTTAAAAATATTGTAATTTAATTTAAAAATAATTTAATTAAATTTAAAATAATAAAATAGTAATTTAAAATAATTTAATTTAATTTGAAAATAGTTTTATTTAATTTGTAAATAATTTAATTAAATTTAAAAATAATTTAATTTAATTTGAAAATAATTTTATTAAATTTAAAAATAATTTAATTTAATTTGAAAATAGTTTTATTTAATTTGTAAATAATTTAATTTATTTTGAAAATAATTTATTCTAATTTGAAAATAATTTAATCTAATTATATTTAAAAATAATTTAATTTAATTTAAAAATAATTTAATTTAATTTGAAAATAATTTAATTTAATTTGAAAATAATTTAATTTTATTTAAAAATGTCATTTAATTTAAAAATAATTTAGTTTAATTAAATTTAAAATAATAAAATAATATTTTAAAATAATTTAATTTAATTTGAAAATAATTTATTTAATTTAATTAAATTTAAAAATAATTTGATTTATTCTGAAAATAATTTATTCTAATTTGAAAATAATTTAATTGAATTTAAAAAAAAAATTATTTAATTTGAAAATAATTTAATCTAATTTGAAAATAATTTAATTTTATTTCAAAATAATGTAATTTAATTTAAAAATAATTTAATTTAATTAAATTTCAAATTAATTTAATTGATTGAAAATAATTTATTTAATTTAATTAAATTTAAAAATAATTTGATTTCTTTTGAAAATAATTTATTCTAATTAGAAAATAATTTAATTAAATTAAAAAATAATTTAAATTAATTTAAAAATACTTTAATTTGTAAATGATTTAAATAAATTAAAAATAATTTAATTTAATTTGAAAATATTTTAATTTAATTTGAAAATAAATTAATATAATCTGAAAATAATTTAATTTAATTTGAAAATAGTTTAATTATTTTTGAAAATAATTTAATTTAAATAAATTTAAAAATAAGTTTATTTAATTTGAAAAATTTTATTTTAATTTGAAAATAATTTAATTTAAAAATAATTAAATTTAATTTGAAAATAATTTATATTAATTTGAAAATAATTTAATTTAAAAATAATTTAATTTAATTTGAAAATAATTTATTTTAATTTGAAAATAATTTAATTAAATTTGAAAATAATTAAATTTAATTTGAAAATAATTTAATTTAATTTAAAAATAATTTAATTGGAAAATAATTTAATTTAATTTGAAAAAAAATTAATTTAATAAAAGTTAAAATTAATTAAAATTTAATTTGAAAATAAATTATTTTAATTTGAAAATAATTTTATTAATTTTAAAAATAATTTAATTTAATTTGAAAATAATTTAATTATATTTTTAAATAATTTAATTAAATTTAAAAATATTTTAATTTAATTTGAAAATAATTTAATTTAATTTAAAAAAAAATTAATTTGAAAATAATTTAATTTAATTTAAAAAAAAAATATACAATAAAAGTTAAAAATAATTAAAATTTAATTTTAAAATAATTTATTTTAATTTGAAAATAATTTAATTTAAAAATAATTTAATTTAGTATAAAAATAATTTAATTAAATTTAAAAATAATTTAAATTAATTTAAAAATACTTTAATTTGTAAATGATTTAAATAAATGAAAAAATAATTTAATTAAATTTGAAAATAATTTAATTTAATTTGAAAATAAATTAATATAATTTGAAAATAATTTAATTTAATTTGAAAACAGTTTAATTATTTTTGAAAATAATTTAATTTAAATAAATTTAAAAATAAGTATATTTAATTTGAAAAATTTTATTTTAATTTGAAAATAATTTAATTTAAAAATAATTAAATTTAATTTGGAAATAATTTATATTAATTTAAAAATAATTTAATTTAATTTGAAAATAAGTTAATTTAATTAAATTTAATAATAATTTATTTGAATTTGAAAATAATTTATTTTAATTTGAAAATATTTTAATTAAATTTAAAAATAATTTAATTTAAATTGAAAATAATTTAATTTAATTTGAAAATAATTTAATTTAATTTGAAAATGATTTAATTTAATTTAAAAATAATTTAATTGGAAAAGATTTAATTTAATTTGAAAAAAAAATAGTTTAATAAAAGTTAAAATTAATTAAAATTTAGTTTGAAAATAAATTATTTTATTTTGAGAATAATGTAATTAAATTTAAAAATAATTTAATTTAATTTGAAAATAATTTAATTTTTTTTTAAAATAATTTAATTAGAAAATAAATTATTTTGATTTGAAAACAATTTTATTAAATTTAAAAATAATATAATTTAATTTGAAAATAATTTAATTATATTTTTAAATAATTTAATTAAATTTAAAAATATTTTAATTTAATTTGAAAATAATTTAATTTAATTTAAAAAAAATTTAATCTGAAAATAATTTAATTTAATTTGAAAAAAAAATAATTTAATAAGGGTTAAAAATAATTAAAATTTAATTTGAAAATAATTAATTTTAATTTGAAAATAATTTAATTTAAAAATAATTTAATTTGAAAATAATTTATTTTAATTTGAAAATAATTTAATTAAATTTAATAATAATTTAATTTGAGTTGTATATAATTTAATTAAATTAAAAAACAATTAAATTTAATTTGAAAATATTTTATTTTTTTTGAAAATAATTTAATTCAATTTAAAAATAATTAAATTTAATTTAAAAATAATTTAATTGGAAAATAATTTAAAAAAAAATTAATTCAATAAAAGTTAAAATTAATTCAAATTTAGTTTGAAAATAAATTATTTAATTTGAAAATAATTTAATTAAATTTAAAAATAATTTAATTTAATTTGAAAATAATTTAATTTAATTTTTAAATAAATTAATTAAATTTAAAAATAATTTAATTTAATTTGAAAATAATTGGATTTATTTTGAAAATATTTTCATTTAATTTGAAATACATTTAATTTTAAAATAATTTAATTTAATTTGAAAATAATTTATTTTAATTTCAAAATAATTAAATTTGAAAATAATTTAATTTAGTATAAAAATAATTTAATTAAATTTAAAAATAATTTAAATTAATTTAAAAATACTTTAATTTGTAAATGATTTAAATAAATTAAAAAATTATTTAATTTTATTTAAAAATAATTTAATTTAATTTGAAAATAAATTAATATAATTTGAAAATAATTTAATTTAATTTGAAAATAGTTTAATTATTTTTAAAAATAATTTAATTTAAATAAATTTAAAAATAAGTATATTTAATTTGAAAATAATTAATTTTAATTTTAAAATAATTGAATTTAAAAATAATTAAATTTAATTTGAAAATAATTTAATTTCATTTGAAAATAATTTAATTTGAAAATAAGTTAATTTAATTAAATTTAATAATAATTTATTTGAATTTGAAAATAATTTATTTTAATTTGAAAATATTTTAATTAAATTTAAAAATAATTTAATTTAATTTGAAAATAATTTAATTTAATTTGAAAATAATTTAATTTAATTTGAAAATAATTTAAAAATAATTTAATTTAATTAAATTTAATAATGATTTATTTGAATTTGAAAATAATTTATTTTAATTTGAAAATATTTTAATTAAATTTAAAAATAATTTAATTTAATTTGAAAATAATTTAATTTAATTTGAAAATAATTTAATTTAATTTGAAAATATTTTAATTTAATTTAAAAATAATTTAATTGGAAAATAATTTAATTTAATTTGAAAAAAAATTAAATTAATAAAAGTTAAAATTAATTAAAATTTAGTTTGAAAAAAAAAATATTTTATTTTGAAAATAATTTAATTAAATTTAAAAATAATTTAATTTAATTTGAAAATAATTTTTTTTTTTTTGAAAATAATTTAATTAGAAAATAAATTAATTTAATTAAATTTAAAAATAATTTAATTTATTTTAAAAATAATTTATTTTTATTTGAAAATAATTTAATTAAATTTAAAAATAATTTAATTTAATTTGAAAATAATTTAATTAATTTGAAAAGCATTTAATTTTTATTGAAAATAATTTAATTTGATTTAAAAATTTTAGTTTAGTTTGAAAATAATTTAACTTAATTTGTTAATAATTTAATTAAATTTAAAAATAAATTAATTTAATTTGAAAATAATTTAATTTAATTTGAGAATAATTTAAAAATAATTTAATTTGATTTGGAAATAATTTAATTAAATTAAAAAACAATTAAATTTAATTTGAAAACATTTTAATTTTTTTTTTAAATAATTTAAATAATATTAAAAAAAAGTAAATTTATTTTGAAAATAATTTATTTTAATTTGAAAATAATTTAATTTAAAAATAATTAAATTTAACTTGAAAATATTTTAATTTTTTTTGAAAATAATTTAATTTAATTAAATAATTTAATTTATTTTGAAAATAATTTATTTTCATTTGAAAATAATTTAATTAAATTTAAAAATAATTTAATTTAATTTGAAAATAAGTTAATTTAATTTGAAAATAATTTAATTTAATTTGAAAATAATTTAATTTAATTTGAAAATAATTTAATTTAATTTGAAAATAATTTAATTTAATTTGAAAATGATTTAATTTAATTAAAAAAAAAATTAATTTTAAAATATTTTAATTTAATTTGAAAAAAAAATAATTTAATAAAAGTTAAAAATAATTAAAATTTAATTTGAAAATAATTTATTTTGATTTGAAAATAATTTAATTTAAAAATATTTTAATTTAATTTGAAATTAATTTAATTTGAAAAGAATTTATTTAAATTTGAAAATAATTTTATTTAAAAATAATTTAATTTAATTTGAAAATATTTTAATTTAATTTAAAAATAATTTAATTGGAAAATAATTTAATTTAATTTGAAAAAAAATTAAATTAATAAAAGTTAAAATTAATTAAAATTTAGTTTGAAAAAAAAAAAATTTTATTTTGAAAATAATTTAATTAAATTTAAAAATAATTAAATTTAATTTGAAAATAATTTATTTTTTTTTGAAAATAATTTAATTAGAAAATAAATTAATTTAATTAAATTTAAAAATAATTTAATTTATTTTAAAAATAATTTATTTTTATTTGAAAATAATTTAATTAAATTTAAAAATAATTTAATTTAATTTGAAAATAATTTAATTAATTTGAAAAGCATTTAATTTTTATTGAAAATAATTTAATTTGATTTAAAAATTTTAGTTTAGTTTGAAAATAATTTAACTTAATTTGTTAATAATTTAATTAAATTTAAAAATAAATTAATTTAATTTGAAAATAATTTAATTTAATTTGAGAATAATTTAAAAATAATTTAATTTGATTTGGAAATAATTTAATTAAATTAAAAAACAATTAAATTTAATTTGAAAACATTTTAATTTTTTTTTTAAATAATTTAAATAATATTAAAAATAAGTAAATTTATTTTGAAAATAATTTATTTTAATTTGAAAATAATTTAATTTAAAAATAATTAAATTTAACTTGAAAATATTTTAATTTTTTTTGAAAATAATTTAATTTAATTAAATAATTTAATTTATTTTGAAAATAATTTATTTTCATTTGAAAATAATTTAATTAAATTTAAAAATAATTTAATTTAATTTGAAAATAAGTTAATTTAATTTGAAAATAATTTAATTTAATTTGAAAATAATTTAATTTAATTTGAAAATAATTTAATTTAATTTGAAAATAATTTAATTTAATTTGAAAATGATTTAATTTAATTTAAAAAAAAAATTAATTTTAAAATATTTTAATTTAATTTGAAAAAAAAATAATTTAATGAAAGTTAAAAATAATTAAAATTTAATTTGAAAATAATTTATTTTGATTTGAAAATAATTTAATTTAAAAATATTTTAATTTAATTTGAAATTAATTTAATTTGAAAAGAATTTATTTAAATTTGAAAATAATTTTATTTAAAAATAATTTAATTTAATTTGAAAATAATTTATTTTAATTTGAAAATAATTTAAAAATAATTTAATTTGATTTGGAAATAATTTAATTAAATTAAAAAACAATTAAATTTAATTTGAAAACATTTTAATTTTTTTTTTAACTAATTTAAATAAATTTAAAAATAAGTAAATTTATATGGAAAATAATTTATTTTAATTTGAAAATAATTTAATTTAAAAATAATTAAATTTAACTTGAAAATATTTTATTTTTTTTTGAAAATAATTTAATTTAATTAAATAATTAGTTAAATAATTTAATTTATTTTGAAAATAATTTATTTTCATTTGAAAATAATTTAATTATATTTAAAAATAATTTAATTTAATTTGAAAATAAGTTAATTTAATTTGAAAATAATTTAATTTTATTTCAAAATAATTTAATTTTATTTGAAAATAATTTAATTTAATTTGAAAATAATTCAACTTAATTTGAAGATAATTTAATTAAATTTAAAAATAAATTAATTTAATTTAAAAATAATTTATTTTAATTTGAAAATAATTTAATTTAAAAATAATTTAATTAGAAAATAATTTAATTTAATTTGAAAAAAAATTAATTTAATAAAAGTTAAAATTAATTAAAATTTAGTTTGAAAAAAAAAATATTTTATTTTGAAAATAATTTAATTAAATTTAAAAATAATTTAATTTAATTTGAAAATAATTTTTTTTTTTTTGAAAATAATTTAATTAGAAAATAAATTAATTTAATTAAATTTAAAAATAATTTAATTTATTTTAAAAATAATTTATTTTCATTTGAAAATAATTTAATTAAATTTAAAAATAATTTAATTTAATTTGAAAATAATTTAATTTAGTTTGAAAAGCATTTAATTTTTATTGAAAATAATTTAATTTGATTTAAAAATTTTAGTTTAGTTTGAAAATAATTTAACTTAATTTGTTAATAATTTAATTAAATTTAAAAATAAATTAATTTAATTTGAAAATAATTTAATTTAATTTGAGAATAATTTAAAAATAATTTAATTTGATTTGGAAATAATTTAATTAAATTAAAAAACAATTAAATTTAATTTGAAAACATTTTAATTTTTTTTTAAAATAATTTAAATAATATTAAAAATAAGTAAATTTATTTTGAAAATAATTTATTTTAATTTGAAAATAATTTAATTTAAAAATAATTAAATTTAACTTGAAAATATATTAATTTTTTTTGAAAATAATTTAATTTAATTAAATAATTTAATTTATTTTGAAAATAATTTATTTTCATTTGAAAATAATTTAATTAAATTTTAAAATAATTTAATTTAATTTGAAAATAAGTTAATTTAATTTAAAAATAATTTAATTTAATTTGAAAATAATTTAATTTAATTTGAAAATAATTTAATTTAATTTGAAAATAATTTAATTTAAAAATAATTTAATTTTAAAATAATTTAATTTAATTTGAAAAGAATTTAATTGAATAAAAGTTAAAAATAATTAAAATTTAATTTGAAAATAATTTATTTTATTTTGAAAATAATTTAATTTAGAAATAATTTAATTTAATTTAAAAATAATTTAACTTAATATGAAAATAATTTATTCAAATTTGAAAATAATTATATTTAAAAATAATTTAATTTATTTTGAAAATAATTTATTTTAATTTGAAAAAAAATTATTTTAATTTGAAAATAATTTAATTTAAAAATAATTTAATTTAATTTAAAAATAATATAATTTAATTAAGTTTAAGAATAATTAAATTTAATTTGTAAATAATTTAATTAAATTTAAAAATAATTTAATTTAATTTGAAAATAATTTAATTTAATTTGAAAATAATTTAATTTGATTTGAAAAATATTTAATTTAATTGAATTTAGAAATAATTTAGTTTAATTTGAAACTAATTTAATTTAAATTAATTTTTTTTTTAATTTAATTTAAATATAATTTATTTTGGAAAAAATTTAATTTTATTTAAAAATAATTTTATTTATTTTGAAAATAAATTTATTTAATTTGAAAATAATTTAATTTAAAAATATATTAATTTTAATTAAAAATAATTAAATTTACTTTAAAAATAATTTAATTTAATTAAATATAAAAATAAAATAATTTGAAAATAATTTAACTTAATTTGAAAATAATTTAACTTGAAAATAATTTAATTTAATTTGAAAAATATTAAATTGAATTAAATTTAAAAATAATTTAATTTAATTTGAAAATAATTTAATTTAATTTAAAATTAATTAATTTTTTTTTTAATTTAATTTAATTTAATTCAAAAATAATTTAATTTAATTAAATATAAAAATAATTTAATTTAATATGAAAATAATTTAATTTAATTTAAAAATAATTTAATTTAAATTGAAAATAATTAAATTTAATTTGAAAATAATTTAATTTAATTAAATATAAAAATAAAATAATTTGAAAATAATTTAACTTAATTTGAAAATAATTTAACTTGAAAATAATTTTAGTTGAAAATAATTTAATTTAATTTGAAAAATATTCAATTTAATTAAATTTAAAAATAATTTAATTTTATTTGAAAATAATTTAATTTAATTTAAAATTAATTTAATTTTTTTTTAAATTTAATTTAATTTGAAAATAATTTATTTTAGTTTGAAAATTATTTAATTGAATTTTAAATTAATTTAATTTGAAATAAATTTAATTTAATTTGTAAATAATTTAATTAAATTTAAAAATGATTTAATTTAATTTGAAAATAATTAATTTAATTTGAAAATAATTTAATTTTTTTTGAAAATAATTTAATTTAATTGAATTTAAAAATAATTTAATTTAATTTAAAATTAATTTAATTTAATTTGAAAATAATTTAATTTAATTTGAAAATATAGTAATTTAGTTTGATAATAATTTAATTTTTTTGGAAAATAATTTAATTTAATGAAATTTAAAAATAATTTATTTTAATTTGAAAATAATTTAATTAAATTAAAAAATAATTTAATTTAATTTGAAAACAATTTAATTTAATTTGTAAATAATTCAATTAAATTAAAAAATAATTTAATTTCATTTGAAAATAATTTAATTCAATTAAATTTAAAAATAATTTAATTTAATTCAAAAATATTTTAATTTAATTAAATATAAAATTAATTTAATTTAATTTGAAAATTATGTAATTTAATTTAAAAATAATTTAATTTAATTAAATTTAAGAATAATTTAAATTAATTTGAAAATAATTAATTTTAATTTGAAAAAAATTTAATTTAAATAATTAATTTAAAAATAATTTAATTAATTTTGAATATAATATAATTTAATTAAATTTAAAATAAAATTTAATTTAATTAGAAAATAATTTAAAAATAATTTAATTTAATTTGAAAATAATTTAATTTATTTAAAGTAAAAATAATATTTTAATTTAATTTGAAAATAATATATTTTAGTTTAAAAATAATTTAATTTAAAAATAATTTAATTTAATTTGAAAATAATTTAATTTAATTTAAAAATATTTTAATGTAATTTGAAAATAATTTATTTAATTCAATTAAATTTAAAAATAATTTAATTTATTTTGAAAATAATTTTAATAAATTTGAAAATAATTTAATTTAAATAGAAAATAATTTAATTAAAATTGAAAATAATTTAATTAAATTTAAAAATAATTTAATTTAATTTGATAATAATTTAATTTATTTTGTAAATAATTTAAATAAATTAAAAAAAAAATAATTTAATTTTAAAATATTTAATTTAATTTAAATTTTTTTTTTTTTTTGAAAATAATTTAATTTAATGAAATTCAAAAATAATTTAATTTAATTTGAAAATAATTTAATTGAATTAAATTTAAAAATCATTTATTTTTATTTGCAAATAATTTATTTTAATTTGAATATAATTTAATTAAATTTAAAAAAAAATTAATTTAATTTAAAAATAATTTAATTTAATTAAATTTAAAAATATTTTAATTTAATTTAAAAATAATATATTTTGATTTGAAAATAATTTAATTAAATATAAAAATAATTTAATTTAATTTGTAAACAATTTAATTTAATTTGTAAATAATTTAATTAAATTCAAAAATAATTTATTTTAATTTGAAAATAATTTAATTTAAAAATAATTTTATTTAATTTGAAAATAATTAAATTTTTTTTGAAAATAATTTAATTCAATTTAATTTAAAAATAATTTAATTTAATTTAATATGAGAATAATTTAATTTAATTTGAAAATAATGTAAATAATGAATAATAATGTAATGTAATGAAAATAAAATAATTTAATTTTATTTGAAAATAGTTTAATTTAATTAAAAAAAAATTTTATTTGAAAATAATTTATTTTAATTTGAAAATAATTTATTTTAAAAATAATTTAATCTAATTTGAAAATAATTTATTTAAATTTAAATATAATTTAATTAAATTTAAAAATAATTTAATTTGAGTTGTAAATAATTTAATTAAATTAAAAAACAATTAAATTTAATTTGAAACTATTTTATTTTTTTTGAAAATAATTTAATTAAATTTAAAAATAATTTAATTTAATTTGAAAATAATTTAATTTAATTTTTAATTAATTTAATTGAATTTAAAAATAATTTAATTTGAAAATAATTTAATTTAATTTGGAAATAATTTAATTTAAAAATAATTAAATTTAATTTGAAATTTTTTTAATTTTTTTTGAAATTAATTTAATTAGGAAATAATTTAATTTAATTAAATTTAAAAATAATTTAATTTATTTTAAAAATAATTTATTTTTATTTGAAAATAATTTAATTAAATTTAAAAATAATTTAATTTAATTTGAAAATAATTTAATTTAGTTTGAAAAGAATTTAATTTAAAAATAGTTTAATTTAATTTAAAAATAATTTAATTTGAAAATAAATTAAATTAATTTGAAAATAATTTAATTTAATTAAATTTAAAAATAATTTAATTTAATTTGAAAATATTTTATTTCAATTTGAAAATAATTTAATTAAATTTAAAAATAATTTAATTCATTTTAAAAATAATTTAATTTAATTTTTAAATAATTTAATTAAATTTAAAAATAATTTAATTTAATTTGAAAATAATTTAATTTGAAAATAATTTAATTTGAAAATAATTTAATTTAATTTAAAAATAATTTAATTTTAAAATGATTTAATTTAATTTGAAAAAAATTTAATTTAATAATAGTTAAAAATAATTAAAAATACTTTAATTTAAATTGTAAATGATTTAAATAAATTTAAAAATAATTTAATTTAATTTGAAAATAATTTAATTTAATTTGAAAATGAAATTAATATAATTTTAAAATAATTGAATTTAATTTTTAAATAATTTAATTAAATTTAAAAATAATTTAATTTGAAAATAATTTAATTTAATTTGAAAATAATTTAATTTGAAAATAATTTAATTTGAAAATAATTTAATTTAATTTAAAAATAATTTAATTTTAAAATGATTTAATTTAATTTGAAAAAAATTTAATTTAATAATAGTTAAAAATAATTAAAAATACTTAAATTTAAATTGTAAATGATTTAAATGAATTTAAAAATAATTTAATTTAATTTGAAAATAATTTAATTTAATTTGAAAATGAAATTAATATAATTTTAAAATAATTGAATTTAATTGGAAAATATTTTAATTTAATTAAATTTAAGAATAATTTAATTAAATTTAAAAATAATTTAATTCATTTTAAAAATAATTTAATTTTTTTTTTAAATAATTTAATTCAATTAAATTTAAAAATAATTTAATTTAATTGGAAAATAATTTAATTTAATATGAGAATAATTTAATTTAATTTGAAATTAATGAAATTTAATTAGAAAAATATTTAATTTAATTAAATTTAAAAATAATTTAATTTAATTTAAAATAATTTAATTTTTTTTGAAAAATTCAATTAATTTAATTTCAAATAATTTAATTTATTTTGAAAAAAAAAAAATTTAATTTCAAAATAATTTAATTTAATTTAAAAATAATTTAATTTAATTTGAAAATAATTTATTCTAATTTGAAAATAATTTATTTTTAAAAGTAATTTTTTTTAGTATGAAAATAATATAATTTATTTTGAAAATAATTTAGTTTAATTAAGTTTAAGAATAATTTAATTTAATTTGTAAATAATTTAATTAAATTTAAAAATAATTTAATTTATTTTGAAAGTAATTTAATTTAATTTGAAAATAATTTCATTTTATTTGAAAATAATTTAATTTAATTTGAAAATAATTTAATTTAATTTGAAAACAATTTACTTAATTTGTAAATAAATAAATTAAATTTATAAATTATTTAATTTAATTTGAAAATAATTTAATTTAATTTGTAAATAATTTAATTATATAAAAAAATAATTTAATTTAATTTGAAAATAATTTAATTTAATTTGAAAATAATTGAATTTCATTTGAAAACAAATTAATTTAATAAAATTTTTAAATAATTTAATTTAAGTTTTAAATAATTTAATTAAATTTAAAAATAATTTAATTTGAAAATAATTTAATTTAATTTGAAAATAATTTAATTTAATTTGAAAATAATTTAATTTAATTTAAAAATAATTTAATTTGAAAAGAATTTAATTTAATAGAAGTTAAAAATAATTAAAATTTAATTTGAAAATAATTTATTTTAATTTGAATATAATTTATTTTAAAAATAATTTAATTTAATTTAAAAATAATTTAACTTAATATGAAAATAATTTATTTAAATTTGAAAATAATTATATTTAAAAATTTATTTTAATTTATTGTGAAAATAATTTATTTTAATTTGAAAATAGTTTAATTAAATTTTAAAATAATTTAATTTGATTTGTAAATAATTTAATTAAATTAAAAAACAATTAAATTTAGTTTGAAAAGAATTTAATTTAATTCGTAAATAATTGGATTTAATTTGAGAATAATTTAATTTAATTTGAAATTCATTCATTTAATTCAATTAATTAAATAATTAAATTTAATTTAAAAATATATTAATTTAATTTGTAAATAATTGGATTTAATTTAAAAATAATTTAATTTAATTTAAAATTTATATAATTTAAAAATAATTTTATTTAATTTAAAAATAATTTAATTTAATTTGAAAATAATTTAATTTGAAAATAATTTAATTTAATTTAAAAAATATTTAATTTAATTAAATTTAAAAATAATATAATTTAATTTAATTTGGAAATAATAGAATTTAATTTAAAATTAATTTGATTAAAAAAAAAAATTTAGTTTAAAAATAATTTAATTTATTTTGGAAAAAATTTAATTTTATTTAAAAATAATTTTATTTATTTTGAAAATAAATTTATTTAATTTGAAAATAATTTAATTTAAAAATAATTTAATTTTAATTAAAAAATAATAAATAATAATATTGAAAATAATTTAATTTGAAAATAATTTAATTTAATTTGAAAAATATTAAATTTAAAAATAATTTAATTTAATTTGAAAATAATTTAATTTAATTTAAAATTAATTAATTTTTTTTTTAAATTGAATTTAATTCAGAAATAATTTAATTTAATTAAATATAAAAATAATTTAATTTAATTTTGAAAATAATTTAATTTAATTTAAAAATAATTTAATTTAAATTGAAAATAATTAAATTTAATTTGAAAATAATTTAATTTAATTAAATTTAAAAATAATTAAATTTAATTTGAAAATAATTAATTTTAATTTAAAAAAAATTTAATTAAAATTAAAAATAATAAATTAAATTATTTGAAAATAGTTTAATTTAATTTGAAAATAATTTAATTTAATTTAAAAATAATTTAATTTGAAAAGAATTTAATTTAATAGAAGTTAAAAATAATTAAAATTTAATTTGAAAATAATTTATTTTAATTTGAAAATAATTTATTTTAAAAATAATTTAATTTAATTTGAAAATAATGTAACTTAAAATGAAAATAATTTATTTAAATTTGAAAATAATTATATTTAAAAATTTATTTTAATTTATTTTGAAAATAATTTATTTTAATTTGAAAATAGTTTAATTAAATTTTAAAATAATTTAATTTGATTTGTAAATAATTTAATTAAATTAAAAAACAATTAAATTTAGTTTGAAAATAATTTAATTTAATTTGTAAATAATTGGATTTAATTTGAGAATAATTTAATTTAATTTGAAATTCATTTAATTTAAAAATAATTAAATTTAATTTGAAAATATATTTATTTAATTTGTAAATAATTGGATTTAATTTAAAAATAATTTAATTTAATTTAAAATTTATTTAATTTAAAAATAATTTTATTTAATTTAAAAATAATTTAATTTAATTTGAAAATAATTTAATTTGAAAATAATTTAATTTAATTTAAAAAATATTTAATTTAATTAAATTTAAAAATAATATAATTTAATTTAATTTGGAAATAATAGAATTTAATTTAAAATTAATTTGATTAAAAAAAAAAATTTAGTTTAAAAATAATTTAATTTATTTTGGAAAAAATTTAATTTTATTTAAAAATAATTTTATTTATTTTGAAAATAAATTTATTTAATTTGAAAATAATTTAATTTAAAAATAATTTAATTTTAATTAAAAATAATTAAATTTAATTTAAAAATAATTTAATTAATTAAATATAAAAATAAAATATTTTGAAAATAATTTAACTTAATTTGAAAATAATTTAACTTGAAAATAATTTAATTTGAAAATAATTTAATTTAATTTGAAAAATATTAAATTTAAAAATAATTTAATTTAATTTGAAAATAATTTAATTTAATTTAAAATTAATTAATTTTTTTTTTTAAATTGAATTTAATTCAGAAATAATTTAATTTAATTAAATATAAAAATAATTTAATTTAATTTTGAAAATAATTTAATTTAATTTAAAAATAATTTAATTTAAATTGAAAATAATTAAATTTAATTTGAAAATAATTTAATTTAATTAAATTTAAAAATAATTTAATTTAATTTGAAAATAATTTATTTTAATTTAAAAAAAATTTAATTAAAATTAAAAATAATAAATTAAATTATTTGAAAATAGTTTAATTTAATTTGTAAATAATTTAATTAAATTTAAAAATAACTTAATTTATTTTGAAAATCATTTATTTTAATTTGAAAATAATTTAATTAAAAAAAAAATAATTTAATTTGAAATTAATTTAATTTAAATTTAAAATAATTTAATTTAATTTGAAAATGATTTAGTTTAATTAAATTTAAGAAAAATTTAATTTATTTTGAAAATAATTTATTTAAAATTTATTTATTTAATTTAGCTGTAAATAATTTAATTAAAATTAAAAATAATTTAATTAAATTTAAAAATAATTTATTTTAATTTCAGAATAATTTCCTTTTTTTTAATTATTAAATTTAATTAAATTTAAAAATAATTCAATTTAAAAATATTTTAATTAAATTTGAAAATAATTTAATTTATTTTAAAAATAATTTAATTTAAATAATTAATTTAAAAATAATTTAATTAATTTTGAAAATAATATAATTTAATTAAATTTAAAATTAAATTTAATTTAATTAGAAAATAATTTAAAAATAATTTAATTTATTTTGAAAATAATTTAATTTAAATTGAAAATAATTTAATTTATTTAAAGTAAAAATAATATTTTAATTTAATTTGAAAATAATTTAATTTAATTTGGAAATAATTTAATTTAATTTGAAAATAATTTAATTTAATTTGAAAATAATTTAATTTAATTAAATTTAATAATAATTTATTTGAATTTGAAAATAATTTATTTTAATTTAAAAATAATTTAATTGTATTTAAAACTATTTTAATTTAATTTGAAATTAATTTAATTTAATTTGAAAATGAAATTAATATAATTTTAAAATAAGTGAATTTAATTTGAAAATAATTTAATTTAATTAAATTTAATTATAATTTAATTAAATTTAAAAATAATTTAATTTATTTTAAAAATAATTTAATTTAATTTTTTAATAATTTAATTAAATTTAAAAATAATTTAATTTGAAAATAATTTATTTTAATTTGAAAATAATTTAATTTAAAAATAATTAAATTTAATTTGGAAATAATTTAATTTAATTTGAAAATAATTTAATTTAATTTGAAAATAATTTAATTTAATTTGAAAATAATTTAATTTAATTTGAAAATAATTTAATTTAATTAAATTTAATAATAATTTATTTGAATTTGAAAATAATTTATTTTAATTTAAAAATAATTTAATTGTAGTTAAAAATATTTTAATTTAATTTGAAATTAATTTAATTTGAAAAGAATTTATTAAAATTTAAAAATAATTTTATTTAAAAATAATTTAATTTAATTTGAAAATAATTTATTTTAATTTGAAAATAATTTAAAAATAATTTAATTTAATTTGAAAATAATTTATTTTAATTTGAAAATAATTTAATTTAAAAATAATTAAATTTAATTTGGAAATAATTTAATTTAATTTAAAAATAATTTAATTTTAAAATAATTTAATTTAATTTGAAAAGAATTTAATTTAATAAGAGTTAAAAATAATATAAATTTAATTTGAAAATAATTTATTTTAATTTGAAAATAATTTAATTTAAAAATAATTTAATTTAATTTGAAAATAATTTAACTTAATATGAAAATAATTTATTCAAATTTGAAAATAATTATATTTAAAAATAATTTAATTTATTTTGAAAATAATTTATTTTAATTTGAAAATAGTTTAATTAAATTTTAAAATAATTTATTTTGATTTGTAAATAATTTAATTAAATTAAAAAACAATTAAATTTAGTTTGAAAATAATTTAATTTAATTTGTAAATAATTGGATTTAATTTGAAAATAATTTAATTTAATTAGAAATTCATTTAATTTAAAAATAATTAAATTTTATTTGAAAATATATTAACTTATTTTGAAAATAATTTAATTTAATTTGAAAATAAGTTAATTTAATTTGAAAATAATTTTAATTAATTAAATTTTATAAATAATTAAATTTAATTTGAAAATAATTTATTTTAATTAAATTTTAAAAATAATTAAATTTAATTTGAAAATAATTAATTTTTATTTGAAAATAATATGATAAAAATTAAAAATAGTTTAATTTAACTTGAAAATAATTTAATTTACTTTGTAACTAATTTAATTAAGTTTAAAACTAATTAAATTTAATTTGAAAATAATTTAATTTAATTTGAAAAAAAATTATTTTAATTTGAAAATAATTTAATTTAATTTAAAAATAATATAATTTAATTAAGTTTAAGAATAATTTAATTTAATTTGAAAATAATTTCATTTAATTTGAAAATAATTTAATTTGATTTGAAAAATATTTAATTTAATTAAGTTTAGAAATAATTTAGTTTAATTTGAAACTAATTTAATTTAAATAATTTTTTTTTTTAATTTAATTTAAATATAATTTATTTTGAAAAAAATTTAATTTATTTTAAAAAAAATTAATTTAATTTGAAAATAATTTAATTTAAAAATAATTTTATTTAATTTAAAAATAATTTAATTTTATTTGAAAATAATTTAATTTGAAAATAATTTAATTTAATTTGAAATATATTTAATTTATTTAAATTTAAAAATAATTTAATTTAATTTGGAAATAATAGAATTTGATTTAAAATTAATTTAATTAAAAAAAAAAATTTAGTTTAAAAATAATTTAATTTAATTTAAAAATAATTTAATTTAAATTGAAAATAAATAAATTTAATTTGAAAATAATTTAATTTACTTAAATATAAAAATAAAATAATTTGAAAATAATTTTACTTAATTTGAAAATAATTTAACTTGAAAATAATTTTAGTTGAAAATAATTTAATTTAATTTGAAAAATATTTAATTTAATGAAATTTAAAAATAATTTAATTTAATTTGAAAATAATTTAATTTAATTTAAAATTAATTTAGATTTTTTTTTAAATTAAATTTTCAAAATTTTCAAATTTTCAAATTTAAAATAATTTATTTTAGTTTGAAAATTATTTAATTGAATTTGAAATTAATTTAATTTGAAAATAATTTAATTTAATTTGTAAATAATTTAATTAAATTTAAAAATAATTTAATTTAATTTGAAAATAATTAAATTTAATTTAAAAATAATTTAATTTAATTTGAAAATAATTTAATTTTTTTTTGAAAATAATTTAATTTAATTGAATTTAGAAATAATTTAATTTAATTTGAAATTAATTTAATTTAATTTGAAAATATAGTAATATAATTTGATAATAATTTCATTTTTTTGGAAAATAATTTTATTTAATGAAATTTAAAAATAATTAATTTTAATTTGAAAATAATTTAATTAAATTAAAAAATAATTTAATTTTATTTGAAAACAATTTAATTTAATTTGTAAATAATTTAATTAAATTCAAAAATAATTTAATTTTATTTGAAAATAATTTAATTCAATTAAATTTAAAAATAATTTAATTTAATTTGAAAATAATTTATTTTAATTTAAAAATAATCTAATTTAATTTGAAAATAATTTAATTTAATTTAATTTAAAAATAATTTAATTTAATTTGAAAATAATTTATTTTAATTTGAAAATAATTTAATTAAAATTAAAAATAATAAATTAAATTATTTTAAAATAGTTTAATTTAATTTGTAAATAATTTAATTAAATTTAAAAATAACTTTATTTATTTTGAAAATCATTTATTTAAATTTAAAAATAAGTTAATTAAATTAAAAAAAAATTAATTTAATTTGAATTTTATTTAATTTGATTTTAAAATAATTTAATTTAATTTGAAAATGATTTAGTTTAATTAAATTTAAGAAAAATTTAATTTATTTTGAAAATAATTTATTTAACTTTAAACATTTTATTTAATTAAATTAATTTAATAAAAATAATTTAATTTAGCTGTAAATAATTTAATTAAAATTAAAAATAATTTAATTTAATTTGATAATAATTTAATTTAATTTGTAAATAATTTAAATAAATTTAAAAAAAAATAATTTAATTTTTAAATATTTAATTTAATTTAAAAATAATTTATTTTTTTTGAAAATAATTTAATTTAGTGAAATTCAAAAATAATTTAATTTAATTTGAAAATAATTTTTTTTAATTAAATTTAAAAATCATTTAATTTTATTTGCAAATAATTTATTTTAATTTGAATATAATTTAATTAAATTTAAAAAAAAATTGATTTAATTTGAAAATAATTTAATTTAATTAAATTTAAAAATATTTTAATTTAATTTAAAAATAATATATTTTAGTTTGAAAATAATTTTATTAAATATAAAAATAATTTAATTTAATTTGAAAACAGTTTAATTTAATTTGTAAATAATTTAATTAAATTCAAAAATAATTTATTTTAATTTGAAAATAATTTAATTAAACTTAAAAATAATAAATTAAATTATATGAAAATAGTTTAATTTAATTTGTAAATAATTTGATTAAATTTAAAAATAATTTAATTTAATTTGAAAATAATTTAAGTTAATTTTTAATAATTTTATTAATTTAAAAATAATTTGATTTGAAAATAATTTAGTCTAATTTAAAATTAATTTAATTTAATTTGAAAATTAATTAATTTAAAAAATATTTAATTTGAAAATATTTTAATTTAATTTGAAAAAAAATTAATTTAATAAAAGTTAAAAATTATTAAAATTTAATTTGAAAATAAATTATTTTAATTTGAAAATAATTTAATTTAAAAATAATTTAATTTAATTTGAAAATAATTTAATCTAATTTAAAAAGTATTTATTTAAATTTAAAAATAATTTTATTTAAAAATAATTTTATTTAATTTGAAAATAATTAAATTTTTTTTGAAAAGAATTTAATTCAATTTAATTTAAAAATAATTTAATTTACTTTAATATGAAAATAATTTAATTTAATTTAAAAATAATGTAATTTAATTCGAAAAAAATTTAATTAAACTGAAAAATTATTTAATTTAATTTGAAAATAATTTAATTTAATTTAAAATTAACTATTTTTTTTTTGAAAAATTAAAATAATTTAATTTAAAATAATTTAATTTATTTTGGAAAAAATTAATTTAGTTGATTGATTTTAATTGAAAATGATTTAATTTAATTTGAAAATAATTTAATTAAATTTAATAATAATTTAATTTAATTTGAAAATAATTTAATTTAATTTAATTTGAAAATAATTTAATTTAATTAAATTTAAAAATATTTTAATTTAATTTAAAAATAATATATTTTAGTTTGAAAATAATTTAATTAAATAAAAAAATAATTTAATTTAATTTGAAAACAGTTTATTTTAATATGTAAAAAATTTAATTAAATTGAAAAATAATTAATTTTAATTTGAAAATAATTTAATTAAACTTAAAAATAATAAATTAAATTATTTGAAAATAGTTTAATTTAATTTGTAAATAATTTGATTAAATTTAAAAATAATTTAATTTAATTTGAAAATAATTTAATTTAATTTTTAAATAATTTAATTAAATTTAAAAATATATTGATTTGAAAATAATTTAATTTAATTTAAAAATAATTTATTTTAATTTGAAAATAAATTAATTTAAAAATTATTTAATTTGAAAATAAATTAATTTAATTTGAAAAAAAATTAATTTAATAAAAGTTAAAAATAATTAAAATTTAATTTGAAAATAATTTATTTTAATTTGAAAATAATTTAATTTAAAATTAATTTAATTTAATTTGAAAATAATTTAATTTGAAAAGAACTTATTTAAATTTGAAAATAATTTTATTTAAAAAAAATTTAATTAAATTTAAAAATAATTTAATTTAATTTTAAAATAATTTAATTTAATTTTTAAATAATTTAATTAAATTTAAAAATTATTTAGTTTAAAAATAATTTAATTTAATTTGAAAATAAATTAATTTAATTTGAAAATAATTTAATTTAATTAAATTTAAAAATAATTTGATTTAATTTGAAAATAATTAAATTTTTTTTTCAAAATAATTTAATTCAATTAAATTTAAAAATAATTTAATTTAATTTGAAAATAATTTAATTTAATATGAGAATAATTTAATTTAATTTGAAAATAATGTAATTTAATTCGAAAATTATTTAATTTAATTAGATTAAAAAATTATATATTAAAAATTTTTTTTTGAAAATAATTTAATTTAAAATAAATTTAATTTTTTTTGAAAAATTAAATTAATTTAATTTAAAATAATTTAATTTATTTAAAAAAAAAATTAATTTAAATTGCTAATGATTTATTTTAATTTAAAAATAATTTAATTTAATTTGAAAATAATTTATTTTAATTTGAAAATAATTTATTTTTAAAAGTTATTTTTTTTAGTATGAAAATAATATAATTTAATTTGAAAGTAATTTAATTTAAATTAATTCTTTTTTTAATTTAATTTAATTTTAAAAATAATTTAATTTATTTTGAAAAAAATTTAATTTATTAAAAAAAATTTAATTTAATTGGAAAATAATATAATTTAATTTGAAAATAATTTAATTTAAAAATAATTTAATTTAATTTACAAAAAATTTAATTTAATTTGAAAATAATTTAATTTGAAAATAATTTAATTTAATTTGAAAAATATTTAATTTATTTAAATTTAAAAATAATTTAATTTATTTTGGAAATAATTTAATTTAATTTGAAAATAATTTAATTTAATTTGTAAATAATTTAATTTAATTTGAAAATTATTTAATTTAAAAATAATTAAATTTAATTTGAAAATAATTTATTTTGAAAATAATTTAATTTAATTTGTAAATAATTTAATTTAATTTGAAAATAATTTAATTTAATTTGAAAATAATTTAATTTAATTTAAAAATAATTTAATTTAATTAAAAAATAAATTAATTTGAAAATAATTCAATATAATATAATTTAATTTAAAAATAATTTAATTTAATTTCAAAATAATTTAATTTAATTTAAACATATTTTTTTGAAAATAATTTAACTTAATTAAATTTTAAAATTATTTAAATTAGTTTAAAAATAATTTAACTTAATTTGAAAATAATTTAACTTGAAAATAATTTAATTTGAAAATAATTTAATTTAGTTTGAAAAATAGTAACTTTAATTAAATTTAAAAATAATTTAATTTAATTTCAAAATAATTTAATTTAATTTAAACATATTTTTTTTTTAATTTAATTTAATTTAAAAATAATTTAATTTATTTTGAAAAAAAAATAATATAATTTGAAAATAATTTATTTTAATTTGAAAATCATTTATTTAAATTTGAAATTATTTTAATTTAATTTGAAAATAATTTAATTTAATTTGTAAATAATTTTATTAAATTTAAAAATAATTTAATTTAATTTGAAAATAATTAAATTTAATTTGAAAATAATTTAATTTAATTTAAAAATATTTTAAAGTAATTTGAAAATCATTTATTTAAATTTGAAATTATTTTAATTTAATTTGAAAATAATTTAATTTAATTTGTAAATAATTTAATTAAATTTAAAAATAATTTAATATATTTTGAAAATAATTTTAATAAATTTGAAAATAATTTAATTTAAATTGAAAATAATTTAATTAAAATTGAAAATAATTTAATTAAATTTAAAAATAATTTAATTTAATTTAATTTGTAAATAATTTAAATAAATTTAAAAAAAATAATTTAATTTTAAAATATTTAATTTAATTTAAAAATAATTTTTTTTTTAAATAATTTAATTTAATGAAATTCAAAAATAATTTAATTTAATTTGAAAATAATTTAATTTAATTAAATTTAAAAATCATTCAATTTTAATTGCAAATAATTTATTTTAATTTGAATATAATTTAATTAAATTTAAAAAAAAATAATTTAATTTGAAAATAATTTAATTTAATTTGAAAATAATTTAATTTAATTTGAAAATAATTTAATTTAATTAAATTTAATAATAATTTATTTGAATTTGAAAATAATTTATTTTAATTTGAAAACAATTTAATTGAATTTAAAAATATTTTAATTTAGTTTGAAAATAATTTAATTTAATTTGAAAATAATTTAATTTAATTTAAAAATAATTTAATTGGAAAAAAAATAATTTAATAAAAGTTAAAATTAATTAAAATTTAATTTAAAAATAATTTATTTTAATTTGAAAATAATCTAATTAAATTTAAAAATAATTTAATTTAATTTGAAAATAATTTAATTAAATTTTTAAATTATTTAATTAAATTTTTAAATAATTTAATTTAATTTGAAAATGATTTAATTTAATTTAAAAAAAAATTTAATTTGAAAATAATTTAATTTAATTTGAAAAAAAATTAATTTAATAAAAGTTAAAAATAATTAAAATTTAATTTGAAAATAATTTATTTTAATTTGAAAATAATTTAATTTAAAAATATTTTTATTTAATTTGAAATTAATTTAATTTGAAAAGCATTTATTTAAATTTGAAAATAATTTTATTTCA
Source organism: Phosphuga atrata (assembly GCA_944588485.1). Classification (NCBI taxonomy): domain Eukaryota; kingdom Metazoa; phylum Arthropoda; class Insecta; order Coleoptera; family Silphidae; genus Phosphuga; species Phosphuga atrata. Next base: position 166,178 of record CALYMW010000422.1, on the reverse strand, counting down.
AAATAATTTAATATAATTTGAAAATAATTTATTTTAATTTGAAAATAATTTAAAAATAATTTAATTTGATTTGGAAATAATTTTATTAAATTAAAAAACAATTAAATTTAATTTAAAAATATTTTAATTTTTTTTTTACATAATTTAAATAAATTTAAAAATAAGTAAATTTATTTTGAAAATAATTTATTTTAATTTGAAAATAGATTAATTTAAAAATATTTAAATTTAACTTGAAAATATTTCAATTTTTTTTTTAAATAATTTAATTTAATTAAATAATTAATTAAATAATTTAATTTATTTTGAAAATAATTTATTTTTATTTGAAAATAATGTAATTAAATTTAAAAATAATTTAATTTAATTTGAAAATAATTTAATTTTTTTTTAAGTAATTTAATTCAATTAAATTTAAAAATAATTTAATTTAATTTGAAGATAATTTAATTTAATATGAAAATAATTTAATTTAATTTGAAATTAATGTAATTTAATTTGAAAAATATTTAATTTAATTAAATTTAAAAATAATTTAATTCATTTTAAAAATAATTTAATTTAATTTTTAAATAATTTAATTAAATTTAAAAATAATTTAATTTGAAAAGAATTTAAATTAATTTGAAAATAATTTAATTTAATTTGAAAATAATTTAATTTAGTTTAAAAATAATTTAATTTTAAAATGATTTAATTTAATTTGAAAAAAAATAAATTTAATAAAATTTAAAAATAATTAAAAATACTTTAATTTAAATTTTAAATGATTTAAATAAATTTAAAAATAATTTAATTTAATTTGAAAATAATTTAATTTAATTTGAAAACGAAATTAATATAATTTTAAAATAATTGAATTTAATTTGAAAATAATTTAATTTAATTAAATTTAAAAATAATTTAATAAAATTTAAAAATAATTTAATTCTTTTTAAAAATAATTTAATTTAATTTTTAAATAATTTAATTAAATTTAAAAATAATTTAATTTGAAAAAAATTTATTTTAATTTGAAAATAATTTAATTTAAAAATAATTAAATTTAATTTGGAAATAATTTAATTTAATTTGAAAATAATTTAATTTAACTTGAAAATAATTTAATTTAATTTGAAAATAATTTAATATAATTAAATGTAATAATAATTTATTTGAATTTGAAAATAATTTATTTTAATTTGAAAATGATTTAATTGAATTTAAAAAATTTCAATTTAATTTGAAAATAATTTAATTTAATTTGAAAATAATTTAATTTAATTTAAAAATAATTTAATTGGAAAAAAAATAATTTAATAAAAGTTAAAATTAATTAAAATTTAATTTAAAAATAATTTATTTTAATTTGAAAATAATCTAATTAAATTTAAAAATATTTTAATTTAATTTGAAAATAATTTAATTAAATTTTTAAATTATTTAATTAAATTTTTAAATAATTTAATTTAATTTGAAAATGATTTAATTTAATTTAAAAAAAATTTAATTTGAAAGTAATTTAATTTAATTTGAAAAAAAATTAATTTAATAAAAGTTTTATTTAATAGTTTATTTAATAAAAGTAATAAATTAAAATTTCATTTGAAAATAATTTATTTTAATTTGAAAATAATTTAATTTAAAAATATTTTAATTTAATTTGAAATTAATTTAATTTGAAAAGCATTTATTTAAATTTGAAAATAATTTTATTTCAAAATAATTTAATTTAATTTGAAAATAATTTATTTTAATTTGAAAATAATTTAATTTGATTTGGAAATAATTTTATTAAATTAAAAAACAATTAAATTTAATTTGAGAATATTTTAATTTTTTTTTTAAATAATTTAAATAAATTTAAAAATTAGTAAATTTATTTTGAAAATAATTTATTTTAATTTGAAAATAGATTAATTTAAAAATATTTAAATTTAACTTGAAAATATTTTAATTTTTTTTTTAAATAATTTAATTTAATTAAATAATTAATTAAATAATTTAATTTATTTTGAAAATAAATTATTTTTATTTGAAAATAATTTAATTAAATTTAAAAATAATTTAATTTTATTTGAAAATAATTTAATTTTTTTTTAAGTAATTTAATTCAATTAAATTTAAAAATAATTTAATTTAATTTGAAAATAATTTAATTTAATATGAGAATAATTTAATTTAATTTGAAATTAATGTAATTTAGTTTGAAAAATATTTAATTTAATTAAATTTAAAAATAATTTAATTTAATTTGAAAATAATTTGATTTAATTTAAAATTAATTTAATTTTTTTTTAAATTCAATTAATTTAATTTCAAATAATTTAATTTATTTTGAAAAAAAATTAATTTAATTTGAAAATAATTTAATTTAATTTAAAAATAATTTAATTTAATTTGAAAATAATTTATTCTAATATGAAAATAATTTATTTTTAAAAGTAATTTTTTTTAGTATGAATATAATATAATTTAATTTGAAAATAATTTAGTTTAATTAAGTTTAAGAATAATTTATTTTAATTTGAAAATAATTTAATTAAATTTAAAAATAATTTAATTTAATTTAAAGATAATTTAATTTAATTTTTAAATAATTTAATTAAATTTAAAAATAATTTAATTTGAAAATAATTTATTTTAATTAGAAAATAATTTAATTTAAAAATAATTAAATTTAATTTGAAAATAATTTAACTTAATATGAAAATAATTTATTCAAATTTGAAAATAATTATATTTAAAAATAATTTAATTTATTTTGAAAATAATTTATTTTAATTTAAAAATAGTTTAATTAAATTTTAAAATAATTTAATTTGATTTGTAAATAATTTAATTAAATTAAAAAACAATTAAATTTAGTTTGAAAATAATTTAATTTAATTTGTAAATAATTGGATTTAATTTGAAATTAATTTAATTTAATTAGAAAATCATTTAATTTAAAAATAATTAAATTTAATTTGAAAATATATTAATTTAATTTGAAAATAATTTAATTTAATTTGAAAATAATTTTATTTAATTAAATTTTATAAATAATTAAATTTAATTTAAAAATAATTTATTTTAATTAAATTTTAAAAATAATTAAATTTAATTTGAAAATAATTTATTTTTATTTGAAAATAATATGATAAAATTTAAAAATAGTTTAATTTAACTTGAAAATAATTTAAATTACTTTGTAAATAATTTAATTAAGTTTAAAACTAATTAAATTTAATTTAAAAATAATTTAATTTAATTTGAAAAAAAATTATTTTAATTTGAAAATAATTTAATTTAAAAATAATTTAATTTAATTTAAAAATAATATAATTTAATTAAGTTTAAGAATAATTTAATGTAATTTGTAAATAATTTAATTAAATTTAAAAATAATTTAATTTAATTTGAAAATAATTTAATTTAGAAATAATTTAGTTTAATTTGAAACTAATTTAATTTAAATTAATTTTTTTTTTAATTTAATTTAAATATAATTTTTTTTGAAAAAAATTAAATTTATTTAAAAAAAATTAATTTAATTTGAAAATAATTTAATTTAAAAATAATTTTATTTAATTTAAAAATAATTTAATTTTAATTAAAAATAATTAAATTTAATTTAAAAATAATTTAATTTAATTAAATATAAAAATAATTTAATTTAATTTGAAAATAATTTAATTTAATTTAAAAATAATTTAATTTAAATTGAAAATAATTAAATTTAATTTGAAAATAAATTAATTTAATTAAATATAAAAATAAAATAATTTGAAAATAATTTAACTTACTTTGAAAATAATTTTACTTGAAAATAATTTTAGTTGAAAATAATTTAATTTAATTTGAAAAATATTTAATTTAATTAAATTTAAAAGTAATTTAATTTTATTTGAAAATAATTTAACTTAAAATTAATTTAATTTTTTTTTTAAATTTAATTTAATTTGAAAAAAATTTCTTTTAGTTTGAAAATTATTTAATTGAATTTAAAATTAATTTAATTTAAAAATAATTTAATTTAATTTGTAAATAATTTAATTAAATTTAAAAATAATTTAATTTAATTTGAAAATAATTAAATTTAATTTGAAAATAATTTAATTTGATTTGAAAATAATTTAATTTTTTTTTTAAATAATTTAATTTAATTAAATTTAAAAAAAATTTAATTTAATTTGAAATTAATTTAATTTAATTTGAAAATAATTTAATTTAATTTGAAAATATAGTAATTTAATTTAATGAAATTTAAAAATAATTTATTTTAATTTGAAAATAATTTCATTAAATTAAAAAATAATTTAATTTTATTTGAAAACAATTTAATTTAATTTGTAAATAAATTAATTAAATTCAAAAATAATTTAATTTTATTTGAAAATAATTTAATTCAATTAAATTTAAAAATAATTTAATTTAATTTGAAAATAATTTATTTTAATTTGACAATAATGTAATTTAATTTTAAAATAATTTTATTTAATTAACTTTGAAAATAATTTAATTTAATTAAATTTAAAAATTATTTAATTTAATTTGAAAATAATTTATTTTAATTTGAAAATAATTTAATAAAAATTAAAAATAATAAATTAAATTATTTGAAAATAGTTTAATTTAATTTGTTAATAATTTAATTAAATTTAAAAATAACTTAATTTATTTTGAAAATCATTTATTTTAATTTGAAAATAATTTAAATAAATTAAAAAAAAATTAATTTAATTTGAAATTGGTTTAATTTAATTTTAAAATAATTTAATTTATTTTGAAAATGATTTAGTTTAATTAAATTTAAGAAAAATTTAATTTATTTTGAAAATAATTAAATAATTTAAACTTATACTTATTAAACTTATTAAACTTATTATTATACTTATTAAACTTTAAATAATTTAATTTAATTAAATTTAAAAATAATTTAATTTAACTGTAAATAATTTAATTAAAATTAAAAATAATTTAATTAAATTTAAACATAATTTATTTTAATTTTAAAATAATTTCCTTTTTTTTAATTATTAAATTTAATTAAATTTTAAAATAATTTAATTTAAAAATAATTTAATTTAATTTGGAAATAATTTAATTTGTTTTAGACAATATTTTAATTTAATTTGTAAATAATTTAATTTATTTTAATAATAATTTAATTTAAATAATTAATTTAAAAATAATTTAATTAATTTTGAAAATAATATAATTTAATTAAATTTAAAATAAAATTTAATTTAATTAGAAAATAATTTAAAAATAATTTAATTTAATTTAAATTGAAAATAATTTAATTTATTTAAAGTAAAAATAATATTTTAATTTAATTTGAAAATAATATATTTTAGTTTAAAAATAATTTAATTTAAAAATAATTTAGTTTAATTTGAAAATAATTTAATTTAATTTAAAAATATTTTAATTTAATTTGAAAATAATTTATTTAATTTAATTAAATTTAAAAATAATTTTATTTATTTGGAAAATAATTTTAATTAATTTTGAAAATATTTTAATTTAAATTGAAAATAATTTAATTAAAATTGAAAAAAATTTAATGAAATTCAAAAATAATTTAATTTAATTTGAAAATAATTTAATTCAATTAAATTTAAAAATAATTGAATTTAATTCAAAAATAATTTAATTTAATTAAATATAAAAATAATTAAATTTAATTTGAAAATAATTTAATTTAATTTAAAAATAATTTAATTTAAATTGAAAATAATTAAATTTAATTTGAAAATAATTTAATTTAATTAAATATAAAAATAAAATAATTTGAAAATAATTTAACTTAATTTGAAAATAATTTAACTTGAAAATAATTTAATTTGAAAATAATTTAATTTAATTTGAAAAATATTTAATTTAATTAAATTTAAAAATAATTTAATTTTATTTAAAAATAATTTAATTTAATTTAAAATTAATTTAATTTTTTTTTTAAATTTAATTAAATTTGAAAATAATTTATTTTAGTTTGAAAATTATTTAATTGAATTTGAAATTAATTTAATTTGAAAATATTTTAATTTAATTTGTAAATAATTTAATTTAATTTGAAAATAATTTAATTTAATTTGAAATTAATTTAAATTTTTTTTGAAAATAATTTAATTTAATTGAATTTAAAAATAATTTAATTTAATTTGAAATTAATTTAATTTAATTTGAAAATATAGTAATATAATTTGATAATAATTTCATTTTTTTGGAAAATAATTTAATTTAATGAAATTTAAAAATAATTAATTTTAATTTGAAAATAATTTAATTAAATTAAAAAATAATTTTACTTTATTTGAAAACAATTTAATTTAATTTGTAAATAGTTTAATTAAATTCAAAAATAATTTAATTTTATTTGAAAATAATTTAATTTAATTAAATTTAAAAATAACTTAATTTAATTTGAAAATAATTTAATTTATTTTAAAAATAATTTAATTAAATTAAAAAAAAATTAATTTAATTCGAATTTAATTTAATTTAATTTTGAAATAATTTAATTTAATTTGAAAATGATTTAGTTTAATTAAATTTAAGAAAAATTTAATTTATTTTGAAAATAATTTATTTAACTTTAAACATTTAATTTAATTAAATTAATTTAATAAAAATAATTTAATTTAGCTGTAAATAATTTAATTAAAATTAAAAATAATTTAATTAAATTTAAAAATAATTTATTTTAATTTTAAAATAATTTCTTTTTTTTTAATTATTAAATTTAATTAAATTTAAAAATAATTTAATTTAAAAATAATTTAATTTAATTTGGAAATAATTTAATTTATTTTAGACAATATTTTAATTTAATTTGAAAATAATTTAATTTATTTTAAAAATAATTTAATTTAAATAATTAATTTAAAAATAATTTAATTAATTTTGAAAATAATATAATTTAATTAAATTTAAAATAAAATTTAATTTAATGAGAATATAATTAAAAAATAATTTAATTTAATTTGAAAATAATTTAATTTAAATTGAAAATAATTTAAATAAATTTAAAAAAAAATATTTTAATTTTAAAATATTTAATTTAATTTAAAAATAATTTATTTTTTTTGAAAATAATTTAATTTAATGAAATTCAAAAATAATTTAATTTAATTTGAAAATAATTTAATTTAATTAAATTTAAAAATCATTTTATTTTATTTGCAAATAATTTATTTTAATTTGAATATAATTTAATTAAATTTAAAAAAAAATTAATTCAATTTGAAAATAATTTAATTTAATTAAATTTAAAAATATTTTAATTTAATTTAAAAACAATATATTTTAGTTTGAAAATAATTTATTTAAATATAAAAATAATTTAATTTAATTTGAAAACAGTTTAATTTAATTTGTAAATAATTTAATTAAATTCAAAAATAATTTATTTTAATTTGAAAATAATTTAATTAAACTTAAAAATAATAAATTAAATTATATGAAAATAGTTTAATTTAATTTGTAAATAATTTGATTAAATTTAAAAATAATTTAATTTAATTTGAAAATAATTTAATTTAATTTTTAAATAGTTTTAATAAATTTAAAAATAATTTGATTTGAAAATAATTTAGTTTAATTTAAAAATAATTTAAATTAATTTGAAAATTAATTAATTTAAAAAATATTTAATTTGAAAATAATTTAATTTGAAAAAAAATTAATTTAATAAAAGTTAAAAATAATTAAAATTTAATTTGAAAATAATTTATTTTAATTTGAAAATAATTTAATTTAAAAATAATTTAATTTAATTTGAAAATAATTTAATCTAATTTGAAAAGAATTTATTTAAATTTGAAAATAATTTTATTTAAAAATAATTTTATTTAATTTGAAAATAATTAAATTTTTTTGAAAAATTTAAATAATTTAATTTAAAATAATTTAATTTATTTTGAAAAAAATTAATTTAGTTTAAAAATGATTTAATTTAATTTGAAAATAATTTAATTAAATTTAATAATAATTTAATTTAATTTAAAAATAATTTAATTTAATTTAATTTGAAAATAATTTAATTTAATTAAATTTAAAAATATTTTAATTTAATTTAAAAAAAATATATTTTAGTTTGAAAATAATTTAATTAAATAAAAAATAGTTTCATTTAATTTGAAAACAGTTTATTTTAATTTGTAAATAATTTAATTAAATTCAAAAATAATTAATTTCAATTTGAAAATTATTTAATTAAACTTAAAAATAATAAATTAAATTATTTGAAAATTGTATAATTTAATTTGTAAATAATTTGATTAAATTTAAAAATAATTTAATTTAATTTGAAAATAATTTAATTTAATTTGAAAATAATTTAATTAAATTTAAAAATAATTTGATTTGAAAATAATTTAATTTAATTTAAAAATAATTCATTTCAATTTGAAAATTATTTAATTAAACTTAAAAATAATAAATTAAATTATTTGAAAATTGTATAATTTAATTTGTAAATAATTTGATTAAATTTGAAAATAATTTAATTTAATTTTTAAATAATTTAATTAAATTTAAAAATAATTTGATTTGAAAATAATTTAATTTAATTTAAAAATAATTTATTTTAATGTGAAAATAAATTAATTTAAAAAATATTTAATTTGAAAATAATTTAATTTAATTTGAAAAAAATTTAATTTAATATAAGTTAAAAATATTTAAAATTTAATTTGAAAATAATTTATTTTAATTTGAAAATAATTTAATTTCAAAATAATTTAATTTAATTTGAAAATAATTTAATTTAATTTGAAAAGAACTTATTTGAACTTTGAAAATAATTTTATTTAAAAAACATTTATTTAAATTTAAAAATAATTTAATTTAATTTGAAAATAATTTAATTTAATTTTTAAATAATTTAATTAAATTGAAAAATTATTTAGTTTGAAAATAATTTAATTTAATTTGAAAATAAATTAATTTAATTTGAAAATAATTTAATTTAATTAAATTTAAAAATAATTTAATTTAATTTGAAAATAATTTAATTTAATTAAATTTAAAAATCATTTAATTTTATTGGCAAATAATTTATTTTAATTTGAATATAATTTAATTAAATTTAAAAAAAAATTAATTCAATTTGAAAATAATTTAATTTAATTAAATTTAAAAATATTTTAATTTAATTTAAAAACAATATATTTTGGTTTGAAAATAATTTATTTAAATATAAAAATAATTTAATTTAATTTGAAAACAGTTTAATTTAATTTGTAAATAATTTAATTAAATTCAAAAATAATTTATTTTAATTTGAAAATAATTTAATTAAACTTAAAAATAATAAATTAAATTATATGAAAATAGTTTAATTTAATTTGTAAATAATTTGATTAAATTTAAAAAAAATTTAATTTAATTTGAAAATAATTTAATTTAATTTTTAAATAGTTTTAATAAATTTAAAAATAATTTTATTTGAAAATAATTTAGTTTAATTTAAAAATAATTTAATTTAATTTGAAAATTAATTAATTTAAAAAATATTTAATTTGAAAATAATTTAATTTAATTTGAAAAAAAATTAATTTAATAAAAGTTAAAAATAATTAAAATTTAATTTGAAAATAATTTATTTTAATTTGAAAATAATTTAATTTAAAAATAATTTAATTTAATTTGAAAATAATTTAATCTAATTTGAAAAGAATTTATTTAAATTTGAAAATAATTTTATTTAAAAATAATTTTATTTAATTTGAAAATAATTAAATTTTTTTGAAAAATTTAAATAATTTAATTTAAAATAATTTAATTTATTTTGAAAAAAATTAATTTAGTTTAAAAATGATTTAATTTAATTTGAAAATAATTTAATTAAATTTAATAATAATTTAATTTAATTTAAAAATAATTTAATTTAATTTAATTTGAAAATAATTTAATTTAATTAAATTTAAAAATATTTTAATTTAATTAAAAAAATATATATTTTAGTTTGAAAATAATTTAATTAAATAAAAAATAGTTTCATTTAATTTGAAAACAGTTTATTTTAATTTGTAAATAATTTAATTAAATTCAAAAATAATTAATTTCAATTTGAAAATTATTTAATTAAACTTAAAAATAATAAATTAAATTATTTGAAAATTGTATAATTTAATTTGTAAATAATTTGATTAAATTTAAAAATAATTTAATTTAATTTGAAAATAATTTAATTTAATTTTTAAATAATTTAATTAAATTTAAAAATAATTTGATTTAAAAATAATTTAATTTAATTTAAAAATAATTAATTTCAATTTGAAAATTATTTAATTAAACTTAAAAATAATAAATTAAATTATTTGAAAATTGTATAATTTAATTTGTAAATAATTTGATTAAATTTGAAAATAATTTAATTTAATTTTTAAATAATTTAATTAAATTTAAAAATAATTTGATTTGAAAATAATTTAATTTAATTTAAAAATAATTTATTTTAATGTGAAAATAAATTAATTTAAAAAATATTTAATTTGAAAATAATTTAATTTAATTTGAAAAAAATTTAATTTAATATAAGTTAAAAATAATTAAAATTTAATTTGAAAATAATTTATTTTAATTTGAAAATAATTTTAATTAAAAAAAATTTGATTAAATTTAAAAATAATTTAATTTAATTTGAAAATAATTTAATTTAATTTTTAAATAATTTAATTAAATTGAAAAATTATTTAGTTTGAAAATAATTTAATTTAATTTGAAAATAAATTAATTTAATTTGAAAATAATTTAATTTAATTAAATTTAAAAATAATTTAATTTAATTTGAAAATAATGTAATTTAATTCGAAAAATATTTAATTTAATTAAATTAAAAAATTATTTAATTTTATTTGAAAATAATTTAATTTAAAATTAATTTAATTTTTTTTGAAAAATTTAATTAATTCAATTTACAATAATTTAATTTATTTAAAAAAAAATTAATTTAAATTGATAATAATTTATTTTAATTTGAAAATAACTTAATTTAATTTGAAAATAATTTATTTTAATTTGAAAATAATTTATTTTCAAAAGTTATTTTTTTTAGTATGAAAATAATATAATTTAATTTGAAAGTAATTTAATTTAATTAAGTTTAAGAATAATTTAATTTAATTTGTAAATAATTTAATTAATTTAAAAATAATTTAATTTAATTTGAAAATAATTTAATTTAATTAAGTTTAAGAATAGTTTAATTTTTAAATAATTTAATTAAATTTAAAAATAATTTAATTTTAAAATAATTTAATTTAATTTGAAAATAATTCAATTTAATTTAAAAATAATTTAATTTAATTTGAAAATAATTTAAATTAATTTAAAAATAATTTAATTTTAAAATAATTTAATTTAATTTGAAAAAAATTTAATTTAATAAAAGTTAAAAATAATTAAAATTTAATTTGAAAATAATTTATTTAAATTTGAACATAATTTTATTTAAAAATAATTTAATTTATTTTGAAATTAATTTATTTTAATTTGAAATAATTTAATTAAATTTAAAAATAATTTAATTTGATTTGTAAATAATTTAATTAAATTAAAAAACAATTAAATTTAATTTGAAAATAATCTAATTGAATTTGTAAATAATTGGATTTAATTTGAAAATAATTTAATTTAATTTGAAAATCATTTAATTTAAAAATAATTAAATTTTATTTGAATATAATTTAATTTATTTTAAATTTAATTTGAAAATAATCTAATTGAATTTGTAAATAATTAAATTTAATTTGAAAATAATTTTGATTTTTTTTGAAAATAATTTAATTTAATGAAATTCAAAAATAATTTAATTTAATTTGAAAATAATTTAATTTAATTAAATTTAAAAATCATTTAATTTTATTTGCAAATAATTTATTTTAATTTGAATATAATTTAATTAAATTTAAAAAAAAATTAATTCAATTTGAAAATAATTTAATTTAATTAAATTTAAAAATATTTTAATTTAATTTAAAAACAATATATTTTAGTTTGAAAATAATTTATTTAAATATAAAAATAATTTAATTTAATTTGAAAACAGTTTAATTTAATTTGTAAATAATTTAATTAAATTCAAAAATAATTTATTTTAATTTGAAAATAATTTAATTAAACTTAAAAATAATAAATTAAATTATATGAAAATAGTTTAATTTAATTTGTAAATAATTTGATTAAATTTAAAAATAATTTAATTTAATTTGAAAATAATTTAATTTAATTTTTAAATAGTTTTAATAAATTTAAAAATAATTTGATTTGAAAATAATTTAGTTTAATTTAAAAATAATTTAATTTAATTTGAAAATTAATTAATTTAAAAAATATTTAATTTGAAAATAATTTAAATTAATTTAAAAATAATTTAATTTTAAAATAATTTAATTTAATTTGAAAAAAATTTAATTTAATAAAAGTTAAAAATAATTAAAATTTAATTTGAAAATAATTTATTTAAATTTGAACATAATTTTATTTAAAAATAATTTAATTTATTTTGAAATTAATTTATTTTAATTTGAAATAATTTAATTAAATTTAAAAATAATTTAATTTGATTTGTAAATAATTTAATTAAATTAAAAAACAATTAAATTTAATTTGAAAATAATCTAATTGAATTTGTAAATAATTGGATTTAATTTCAAAATAATTTAATTTAATTTGAAAATCATTTAATTTAAAAATAATTAAATTTTATTTGAATATAATTTAATTTATTTTAAATTTAATTTGAAAATAATCTAATTGAATTTGTAAATAATTAAATTTAATTTGAAAATAATTTTGATTTTTTTTTGAAAATAATTTAATTTAATGAAATTCAAAAATAATTTAATTTAATTTGAAAATAATTTAATTTAATTAACATTAAAAATCATTTAATTTTATTTGCAAATAATTTATTTTAATTTGAATATAATTTAATTAAATTTAAAAAAAAATTAATTCAATTTGAAAATAATTTAATTTAATTAAATTTAAAAATATTTTAATTTAATTTAAAAACAATATATTTTAGTTTGAAAATAATTTATTTAAATATAAAAATAATTTAATTTGATTTGAAAACAGTTTAATTTAATTTGTAAATAATTTAATTAAATTCAAAAATAATTTATTTTAATTTGAAAATAATTTAATTAAACTTAAAAATAATAAATTAAATTATATGAAAATAGTTTAATTTAATTTGTAAATAATTTGATTAAATTTAAAAATAATTTAATTTAATTTGAAAATAATTTAATTTAATTTTTAAATAGTTTTAATAAATTATAAAATAATTTGATTTGAAAATAATTTAGTTTAATTTAAAAATAATTTAATTTGAAAATTAATTAATTTAAAAAATATTTAATTTGAAAATAATTTAATTTAATTTGAAAAAAAAATAATTTAATAAAAGTTAAAAATAATTAAAATTTAATTTGAAAATAATTTATTTTAATTTGAAAATAATTTAATTTAAAAATAATTTAATTTAATTTGAAAATAATTTAATCTAATTTGAAAAGAATTTATTTAAATTTGAAAATAATTTTATTTAAAAATAATTTTATTTAATTTGAAAATAATTAAATTTTTTTGAAAAATTTAAATAATTTAATTTAAAATAATTTAATTTATTTTGAAAAAAATTAATTTAGTTTAAAAATGATTTAATTTAATTTGAAAATAATTTAATTAAATTTAATAATAATTTAATTTAATTTAAAAATAATTTAATTTAATTTAATTTGAAAATAATTTAATTTAATTAAATTTAAAAATATTTTAATTTAATTTAAAAAAAATATATTTTAGTTTGAAAATAATTTAATTAAATAAAAAATAGTTTCATTTAATTTGAAAACAGTTTATTTTAATTTGTAAATAATTTAATTAAATTCAAAAATAATTAATTTCAATTTGAAAATTATTTAATTAAACTTAAAAATAATAAATTAAATTATTTGAAAATTGTATAATTTAATTTGTAAATAATTTGATTAAATTTAAAAATAATTTAATTTAATTTGAAAATAATTTAATTTAATTTTTAAATAATTTAATTAAATTTAAAAATAATTTGATTTGAAAATAATTTAATTTAATTTAAAAATAATTAATTTCAATTTGAAAATTATTTAATTAAACTTAAAAATAATAAATTAAATTATTTGAAAATTGTATAATTTAATTTGTAAATAATTTGATTAAATTTGAAAATAATTTAATTTAATTTTTAAATAATTTAATTAAATTTAAAAATAATTTGATTTGAAAATAATTTAATTTAATTTAAAAATAATTTATTTTAATGTGAAAATAAATTAATTTAAAAAATATTTAATTTGAAAATAATTTAATTTAATTTGAAAAAATTTAATTTAATATAAGTTAAAAATAATTAAAATTTAATTTGAAAATAATTTATTTTAATTTGAAAATAATTTAATTTAAAAATAATTTAATTTAATTTGAAAATAATTTAATTTAATTTGAAAAGAACTTATTTGAACTTTGAAAATAATTTTATTTAAAAAACATTTATTTAAATTTGAAAATAATTTAATTTAATTTGAAAATAATTTAATTTAATTTTTAAATAATTTAATTAAATTGAAAAATTATTTAGTTTGAAAATAATTTAATTTAATTTGAAAATAAATTAATTTAATTTGAAAATAATTTAATTTAATTAAATTTAAAAATAATTTAATTTAATTTGAAAATAATGTAATTTAATTCGAAAAATATTTAATTTAATTAAATTAAAAAATTATTTAATTTTATTTGAAAATAATTTAATTTAAAATTAATTTAATTTTTTTTGAAAAATTTAATTAATTCAATTTACAATAATTTAATTTATTTAAAAAAAAATTAATTTAAATTGATAATAATTTATTTTAATTTAAAAATAACTTAATTTAATTTGAAAATAATTTATTTTAATTTGAAAATAATTTATTTTCAAAAGTTATTTTTTTTAGTATGAAAATAATATAATTTAATTTGAAAGTAATTTAATTTAATTAAGTATAAGAATAATTTAATTTAATTTGTAAATAATTTAATTAATTTAAAAATAATTTAATTTAATTTGAAAATAATTTAATTTAATTAAGTTTAAGAATAGTTTACTTTTTAAATAATTTAATTAAATTTAAAAATAAATTAATTTTAAAATAATTTAATTTAATTTGAAAATAATTCAATTTAATTTGAAAATAATTTAATTTAATTTGAAAATAATTTAAATTAATTTAAAAATAATTTAATTTTAAAATAATTTAATTTAATTTGAAAAAAATTTAATTTAATAAAAGTTAAAAATAATTAAAATTTAATTTGAAAATAATTTATTTAAATTTGAACATAATTTTATTTAAAAATAATTTAATTAATTTTGAAATTAATTTATTTTAATTTGAAATAATTTAATTAAATTTAAAAATAATTTAATTTGATTTGTAAATAATTTAATTAAATTAAAAAACAATTAAATTTAATTTGAAAATAATCTAATTGAATTTGTAAATAATTGGATTTAATTTCAAAATAATTTAATTTAATTTGAAAATCATTTAATTTAAAAATAATTAAATTTTATTTGAATATAATTTAATTTATTTTAAATTTAATTTGAAAATAATCTAATTGAATTTGTAAATAATTAAATTTAATTTGAAAATAATTTGATTTGATTTGAAAATAATATGATTAAATTTAAAAATAATTTAATTTAATTTGAAAATAATTTAATTTAATTTGCAAATAATTTATTTTTATTTGAAAATAATTTAAAAATAATTTAATTTAATTTGAAAATAATTTAATTTAATTTGAAAATAAATTAATGTAATTAAGTTTAAGAATAATTTAGTTTAATTTGTAAATAATTTAAATAAATTTAAAAATAATTTAGTTTAATTTAAAACTAATTTAATTTAAATTAATTCTTTTTTTAATTTGATTTAATTTTAAAAATAATTTAATTTATTTTAAAAAAAAATTAATTTATTTAAAAAAAAATTAATTTAATTGGAAAATAATTTAATTTAATTTGAAAATAATCTAATTTAAAAATAATTTAATTTAATTTAAAAAAAATTTAAATTAATTTGAAAATAATTTAATTTGAAAATAATTTAATTTAATTTGAAAAATATTTAAATTAATTAAATTTAAAAATAAATTAATTTATTTTGGAAATAATTTAATTTAATTTGAAAATAATTTAATTTAATTTGTAAATAATTTAATTTAATTTGAAAATTATTTAATTTAAAAATAATTAAATTTAATTTGAAAATAATTTAATTTGAAAATAATTTAATTTAATTTGAAAATAATTTAATTTAATTTGAAAATAATTTAATTTAATTAAATTTTAAAAATAATTAAATTTAATTTGAAAATAATTAAATTTCTTTGTAAATATTTTAATTGAGTTTAAGAATATTTAAATTTAATTTGAAAATAATTTAATTTAATTTGAAAATAATTTACTTTAATTTTAAAATAATTTAATTTAAAAATAATTTAATTTAATATAAAAATAATTTTATTTGATTTGAAAATAATTTAATTTAATTAAGTTTAAGAATAATTTAATTTGTAAATAATTTAATTAAATTTAAAAATAATTTAATTTAATTTGAAAATAATTTAATTTAATCTGAAAATAATTTATTTTGATTTGAAAAATATTTAATTCAATTAAATTTAGTTTAATTTGAAACTAATTTAATTTAAATTAATTTTAGTTTTAATTTAATTTAATTTAAAAATAATTTAATTTATTTTGAAAAAAATTAAATTTATTTAAAAAAAAATTAATTTAATTTGAAAATAATTTAATTTAATTTGAAAATAATTTATTTTAATTAAATTTTAAAAATTATTAAATTTAATTTAAAAATAATTTATTTTTATTTGAAAATAATATGATTAAATTTAAAATTAATTTTTATTTAATTTGAAAATAATTTAATTTACATTGTAAATAATTTAATTAAGTTTAAAAATAAATAAATTTAATTTAAAAATAATTTAATTTAATTTGAAAATAATTAATTTTAATTTGAAAATAATTTATTTTAATTTGAAAATAATTTAATTTAAAAATAATTTAATTAAATATGAAAGTAATTTTATTTAATTTGTAAATAATTTAAATTAATTAAGTTTAAGAATAATTTAATTTAATTTGTAAATAATTTAATTAAATTTAAAAATAATTTAATTTAATTTGAAAATAATTTAATTTAATTTGAAAATAATTTAATTTGATTTGAAAAATATTTAATTTAATTAATTTTAAAAATAATTTAATTTAATTTGTAAATAATTTAATTAAATTTAAAAATAATTTAATTTAATTTGAAAATAATTTAATTTAATTTGAAAATAATTTAATTTGATTTGAAAAATATTTAATTTAATTAATTTTAAAAATAATTTAGTTTAATTTGAAACTAATTTAATTTAAATTAATTTTTTTTTAATTTAATTTAATTTAAAAATAATTTAATTTATTTTGAAAAAAAAAAAATTTATTTAAAAAAAATTTAATTTAATTTGAAAATAATTTAATTTAATTTAAAAATAATTTAATTTAATAATACTTTATCTTTATTTAAAAAAAAAATTAATTAATTTGAAAATAATTTAATTAGAAAATAATTTAATTTTATTTGAAAAACATTTAATTTAATTAAATTTAAAAATAATTTAATTTAATTTG
Source organism: Phosphuga atrata (assembly GCA_944588485.1). Taxonomy (NCBI): domain Eukaryota; kingdom Metazoa; phylum Arthropoda; class Insecta; order Coleoptera; family Silphidae; genus Phosphuga; species Phosphuga atrata. The sequence continues at coordinate 148,465 of CALYMW010000422.1, read as the reverse complement.
GAAATAATTTAATTTAATTTAAAATTAATTTAACAAAAAAAAAAAATTTATTTAAAAATTAAATTTTTTTTTTGAAAAAAATTAATTTTATTTATTATGAAAAAAAAATTATTTAATTTGAAAATAATTTAATTTAACTTAAAAATAAATTAATTTTAAATAAAGATAAATAAATTTAATTTAAAAATAATTTAATTTAATTAAATATAAAAATAATTTAATTTAATTTGAGAATAATTTAGTTTAATTTGAAAATAATTTAATTTTATTTGAAAATAATTTAACCTGAAAATAATTTAATTTGAAAATAATTTAATTTGAAAATAATTTAATTTAATTTGAAAAATATTAAATTTAAAAATAATTTAATTTAATTTGAAAATAAATGATTTCCAAATTAAAATAAATTATTTTCAAATTACATTAAATTTTTTTCAAAATAAATTAAATTATTTTTAAATTAAATTAAATTAAAAAAAAAAAAAATTAATTTTAAATTAAATTAAATTATTTTCAAATTAAATAAAAATATTTCTAAATAAAATTATTTTAAAATTAAATTAAATTACTTTTAAATTTAATTAAATTTAATATTTTTCAAATTAAATTAAATTATTTTCAAATTAAATTATTTTCAAGTTAAATTATTTTCAAATTTAGTTAAATTATTTTTAAACTAAATTATTTTCAAATTAAATTAAATTATTTTCAAAATATATTAAATTACTTTCAAATTAAATTAAATAATTTTAAAACTTAATTAAGTTAAATTATTTTCAAATTAAATGAAATTATTTTCAAATTAAATTAAATTATTTTTAAATTTAATTAAATTTAATATTTTTCAAATTAAATTAAATTATTTCCAAATAAAATTTATTTTCAAATAAAATTATTTTCAGGTTAAATTATTTTCAAATAAAATCAAATTATTTTTAAATTAAACCAAATTATTCTCAAATTAAATTAAATTATTTTTATATTTAATTAAATTAAATTATTTTTAAATTAAATTTAACTATTTTTAATTAAAATTAAATTATTTTCAAATTAAATAAAAATAATTTTGAAATTTAATTAAATTATTTACAAATTAAATTAAATTATTCATAAATTTAATTAAATTAAATTATTTTCCAAAAAAATGAAATTATTATCAAATTTAATTACATTATTTTCAAATTAAATTAAATTATTATCAAACTAAATTACATTATTTTCAAATTAAATTATTTTCAAGTTAAATTATTTTCAAATTAAGTTAAATTTTTTTAAACTAAATTATTTTCAAATTAATTTAAATTATTTTCAAAAAAAATTAAATTACTTTTAAATTAAATTAAATAATTTTAAAACTTAATTAAGTTAAATTATTTTCAAAAAATTATGTTTAAATTAAATTAAATTATTTTGAAATTAAATTAAATTATTTTTAAATTAAATTATATTATATTGAATTATTTTCAAATTAATTTATTTTTAAATTAAATTAAATTATTTTTAAATTAAATAAAATTATTTTCAAATTAAATTAAATTATTTTCAAATTGAATTAAATTATTTTTAAATTTAATTAAATTTAATATTTTTCAAATTAAATTAAATTATTTTCAAATTAAATTATTTTCAAATAAAATTATTTTCAGGTTAAATTATTTTCAAATAAAATTAAATTATTTTCAAATTAAACTAAATTATTCTCAAATTAAATTAAATTATTTTTATATTTATTTAAATTAAATTATGTTTAAATTAAATTAAATTATTTTTAATTAAAATTAAATTATTTTTAAATTAAATTAAATTATTTTCAAATTAAATAATTGTTTTTTCAAAATAAATAAAATTAATTTTTTTCAAAAAAAAAAATTTAATTTTTAAATTAATTTTTTTTTTGTTAAATTAAATTTAAATTAAATTAAATTATTTCTAAATTAAATTAAATTATTTTTAAATTTAATTAAATTAAATGTTTTTCAAATTAAATTAAATTATTTTCTAACTAAATTATTTTCAAATTATTTTGAAAATAATTTATTTAACTTTAAAGGAATTTTTTTTTTTTAAAATAATTTAATTTAGTTTGTAAATAATTTAATTAAATTTAAAAATAATTTAATTAAATTTGAAAATAATTTAAATTAATTTTAAAATAATTTTATTTTTTTTTAATAATTTAATTTAATTAAATTTAAAAATAATTTAATTTAATTTGAAAATATTTTTTTTTTTTGAAAATAATTTAATTTATTGAAATTTAAAAAGAATTTAATTTAATTTGAAAATAGTTTCATTTAATTAAATTTAAAAATCATTTATTTTATTTTGAAAATAATTAATTTTAATTTGAAAATAATTTAATTAAATTTAAAAAAAAATTAATTTAATTTGAAAATAATTTGATTTAATTTTAAAATAATTTAATTTAATTTGAAAATAATTTAGTTTAAATAAATTTAAGAACAATTTGATTTATTTGGAAAATAATTTATTTAACTTTAAAAATAAATTAATTTTTTTTGAAAATAATTTAAATTAGTTTGTAAATATTTTAATTAAATTTAAAGATAATTTAACCAAATTTGAAAATAAATTAATTTAATTTTAAAATAATTTAATTTAAAAATAAATTAATTTAATTTAATTGGAAAATAATTTAATTTAATTTGAAAATCATGTAATTAAATTTAAAAATAATTTAATTTAAATAAATTTAAAAAGAATTTAATTTAATTTGAAAATCATTTATTATGATTTAAAAGTAATTAAATTTAATTCGAAAATAATTTTATTTAATTAAATATAAAAATAATTTTATTTAAAAATAATTTAATTTAATTTGAAAAATATTAAATTTAATAATAAATACATTTCATTTGAAAATTATTTAATTTAATTTAAAATTAATTAAATTTTTTTTTTTTGAATTTAATTTAATTCAAAAATAATTTATTATAATTATATATTAAAATAATTTAATTAAGTTGAAAAATAATTTAATTGAAACTGAAAATAATTTTATTTAATTTGAAAATAATTTAATTTTTTTTGAGAATAATTTAATTTAATTAAATTTAAAAATAATTAATTTAATTTGAAATTAATTTAATTTAATTTGAAACTAATTTAATTTAATTTAAAAATAATGTAATTTAATTTGATAATAATTTCATTTTTTTGCAAAAAAGTTTAATTTAATTAAATTTAAGAATAATTTAATATAATTTGAAAATAATTTATTTTAATTTGAAAATAATTTAATTTAAAAATAATTTAATTTAATTTAATTTGAAAATAATTTAATTTAATTTGAAAATAATGTAATTTAATTTAAAAATAATTTAATTTAATTAAATTTAAATAGAATTACATTTTTTTTGAATATAATTTATTTGAATTTGAAAATAATTTAATGAAATTTAAAAATAATATAATTTAATTTGAAAATAATTTAATGTAATTTAAAAATAATTTAATTTAATTTAAAAATAATTTAGTTTAAATAAATTTAAGAACAATTTAATTTATTTGGAAAACAATTTATTTAACTTTAAAAATAAATAAATTTTTTTTTTAAATAATTTAAGTTAGTTTGTAAATAATTTAATTAAAATTAAAAATAATTTAATCAAATTTGAAAATAATTTAATTTATATTTAAAATAATTTAATTTTTTTTTAAATAATTTAATTTAATTAAATTTAAAAATAATTTAATTTAATTTAAAAATAATTAAATAAATTTCAAAAATAATTTAATTTAATTAAATATAGAAATAATTTAATTTAATTTAAAAATAATGTAATTTAATTTGATAATAATTTCATTTTTTTCCAAAAAAATTTAATTTAATTAAATTTAAGAATAATTTAATATAATTTGAAAATAATTTAATTTAATTTGAAAATAATTTAATTTAATTTGAAAATAATTTAATTAAGTTTAAAAAAAACTTAATTTAAATTGAAAATATTTTAATTTAATTTGAAAATAATATATTTAGTTTGAAAATAATTTAATTTAAAAATAATTTAGTTTAATATTTTAAATTAATTTGAAAATAATTTATTTAATTTAATTAAATTTAAATATAATTTAATTTATTTTGAAAAAAAATTTATTAAATTTGAAAATAATTTAATTTAAAAATAATTTAATTTAAATTGATAATAATTTAATTAAATTTGAAAAAAATTTAATTAAATTTAAAAATAATTTAATTTAATTTGATAATAATTTAATTTAATTTGTAAATAATTTAAATAAATTAAAAAAAAAATAATGTTATTTTAAAATATTTTGAAATTTAATGAAATTTAAAAATAATTTAATTTAATTTGAAAATAATTTAATTTAATTAAATTTAAAAATCATTTAATTTATTTGGAAAACAAATAATTTTAATTTGAATATAATTTAATTAAATTTAAAAAAAATTTAATTTAATTTGAAAGAAATTTAATTTAATTAAATTTAAAAATAATTTAATTTAATTTAAAAATATGAATTTTTGTTTGAAAATAATTTAATTAAATATAAAAATAATTTAATTTAATTCGAAAACAGTTTAATTTAATTTGTAAATAAATTAATTAAATTCAAAAATTATTTAATTTAATTTGAAAATAATTTAATTAAATTTAAAAAAAAAAATAATTTAATTTGAACATAATTTGATTTAATTTTAAAACAATTTAATTTAATTTGAAAATAATTTAGTTTAAATAAATTTAAGAACAATTTAATTTATTTGGAAAATAATTTATTTAACTTTAAAAATAAATTAATTTTTTTTGAAAATAATTTAAATTAGTTTGTAAATATTTTAATTAAATTTAAAGATAATTTAACCAAATTTGAAAATAATTTAATTTAATTTTAAAATAATTTAATTTAAAAATAAATTATATTAATTTAATTGGAAAATAATTTAATTTAATTTCAAAATCATGTAATTCAATTTAAAAATAATTTAATTTAATTAAATTTAAAAATAGTTTAATTTAATTTGTAAACAATTTAATTTAATTAAATTTAAAAATAATTTAATTAAATTTGATAATAATTTAATTTTTTTTAAATAATTTCCATTTTTTTTTAAATATAATTTAATTAAATTTAAAAATAATTTAATTTAATTTAAAAATAATTTAATTTAATTTGGAAATAATTTAATTTATTTTTGTTAATAATTTAATTTAGTTTGAAAATAATTTAATTTATTTTAAAAATAATTTAATTTAAATTAAAAAAAAATAATTTATTTTAAAAATAATTTAATTAATTTTGAAAATAATTCATTTTAATTAAATTTAAAATAAAATTTAATTTAATTTGAAAATAATTTAATTTAATTTAAAAATAATTTAATTTAAATTGAAAATAATTTAATTAATTTAAATTTAAAAATATTCTAATTTAATTTGAAAATAATATATTTAGTTTGAAAATAATTTAATTTAAAAATAATTTAGTTTAATATTTTAAATTATTTTGAAAATAATTTATTTAATTTAATTAAATTTAAAAATAATTTAATTTATTTTGAAAAAAATTTTATTAAATTTGAAAATAATTTAATTTAAAAATAATTTAATTTAAATTGATAATAATTTAATTAAATTTGAAAAAAATTTAATTAAATTTAAAAATAATTTAATTTATTTTGATAATAATTTAATTTAATTTGTAAATAATTTAAATAAATTAAAAAAAAAATAATTTTATTTTAAAATATTTTGAAATTTAATGAAGTTTAAAAATAATTTAATTTAATTTGAAAATAATTTAATTTAATTACATTTAAAAATCATTTAATTTATTTGGAAAATAAATAATTTTAATTTGAATATAATTTAATTAAATTAAAAAAAAAATTAATTTAATTTAAAAGAAATTTAATTTAATTAAATTTAAAAATAATTTAATTTAATTTAAAAATATGAATTTTTGTTTGAAAATAATTTAATTAAATATAAAAATAATTTAATTTAATTCGAAAACAGTTTAATTTAATTTGTAAATAAATTAATTAAATTCAAAAATTATTTAATTTAATTTGAAAATAATTTTTTTTTTGAAAATAATTTAATTTAATTAAATTTAAAAATCATTTAATATATTTTGAAAATAATTAATTTTAATTTAAAAATAATTTAATTAAATTTAAAAAAAAAATAATTTAATTTGAACATAATTTGATTTAATTTTAAAACAATTTAATTTAATTTGAAAATAATTTAGTTTAAATAAATTTAAGAACAATTTAATTTATTTGGAAAATAATTTATTTAACTTTAAAAATAAATTAATTTTTTTTGAAAATAATTTAAATTAGTTTGTAAATATTTTAATTAAATTTAAAGATAATTTAACCAAATTTGAAAATAATTTAATTTAATTAAATTTAAAAATCATTTAATTTATTTGGAAAATAAATAATTTTAATTTGAATATAATTTAATTAAATTTAAAAAAAAATTAATTTAATTTGAAAGAAATTTAATTTAATTAAATTTAAAAATAATTTAATTTAATTTAAAAATATGAATTTTTGTTTGAAAATAATTTAATTAAATATAAAAATAATTTAATTTAATTCGAAAACAGTTTAATTTAATTTGTAAATAAATTAATTAAATTCAAAAATTATTTAATTTAATTTGAAAATAATTTTTTTTTTTGAAAATAATTTAATTTAATTAAATTTAAAAATCATTTAATATATTTTGAAAATAATTAATTTTAATTTAAAAATAATTTAATTAAATTTAAAAAAAAAAATAATTTAATTTGAACATAATTTGATATAATTTTAAAACAATTTAATTTAATTTGAAAATAATTTAGTTTAAATAAATTTAAGAACAATTTAATTTATTTGGAAAATAATTTATTTAACTTTAAAAATAAATTAATTTTTTTTGAAAATAATTTAAATTAGTTTGTAAATATTTTAATTAAATTTAAAGATAATTTAACCAAATTTGAAAATAATTTAATTTAATTTTAAAATAATTTAATTTAAAAATAAATTAATTTAATTTAATTGGAAAATAATTTAATTTAATTTGAAAATCATGTAATTCAATTTAAAAATAATTTAATTTAATTAAATTTAAAAAGAATTTAATTTAATTTGAAAATCATTTATTATGATTTAAAAGTAATTAAATTTAATTCGAAAATAATTTTATTTAATTAAATATAAAAATAATTTTATTTAAAAATAATTTAATTTAATTTGAAAAATATTAAATTTAATAATAAATACATTTCATTTGAAAATTATTTAATTTAATTTAAAATTAATTAAATTTTTTTTTTTTGAATTTAATTTAATTCAAAAATAATTTAATATAATTATATATAAAAATAATTTAATTAAGTTGAAAAATAATTTAATTGAAACTGAATATAATTTTATTTAATTTGAAAATAATTTAATTTTTTTTGAGAAAAATTTAATTTAATTAAATTTAAAAATAATTAATTTAATTTGAAATTGATTTAATTTAATTTGAAAATAATTTAATTTAATTTAAAAATAATGTAATTTAATTTGATAATAATTTCATTTTTTTGCAAAAAAAATTAATTTAATTAAATCTAAGAATAATTTAATATAATTTGAAAATAATTTATTTTAATTTGAAAATAATTTAATTAAATTTAAAAAAAAATTAATTTAATTTGAAAATAATTTGATTTAATTTTAAAATAATTTAATTTAATTTGAAAATAATTTAGTTTAAATAAATTTAAGAACAATTTAATTTATTTGGAAAACAATTTATTTAACTTTAATAATAAATTAATTTTTTTTTTAAATAATTTAAATTAGTTTGTAAATAATTTAATTAAAATTAAAGATAATTTAATTAAATTTGAAAATAATTTAATTTATATTTAAAATAATTTAATTTTTTTTTAAATAATTTTATTTAATTAAATTTAAAAATAATTTAATTTAATTTAAAAATAATTAAATAAATTTCAAAAATAATTTAATTTAATTAAATATACAAATAATTTAATTTCATTTAAAAATAAATTAGTTTAATTTGAAAATATATTAATTTAATTTGAAAATAAATTAATTTGAAAATAATTTAATTTAATTTTAAAATTATTTAATTTAATTTGAAGATAATTTAATTGATTTTGAAAATAATTTAGTTTGAAAATAATTTAATTTATTTAAATTTAAAAATAATTTAGTTTAATTTGAAAATAATTTAATTTAATTTAAAAATAAATTAATTTAAAAATAATTTAATTTAATTAAATTTAAAAAGAATTTAATTTAATTTGAAAATAATTTAATATGATTTGAAATTAATTAAATTTAATTCGTAAATAATCTTATTTAATTAAATATAAAAATAATTTTATTTAAAAATATTTTAATTTAATTTGAAAAATATTAAATTTAATTAAATTTAATAATAATTACATTTCATTTGAAAATAATTTAATTTAATTTAAAATTAATTTAATATTTTTTTTTTTAATTTAATTTAATTCAAAAATAATTTAATATAATTATATATAAAAATAATTTAATTAAGTTTAAAAATAATTTAATTGAAACTGAAAATAATTTAATTTAATTTGAAAATAATTTAATTTAATTTAAAAATAATGTAATTTAATTTGATAATAATTTCATTTTTTTGCAAAAAAATTAATTTAATTAAATTTAAGAATAATTTAATATAATTTGAAAATAATTTAATTTAATTTGAAAATAATTTAATTAAATTTGTAAACATTTTATTTTAATTTGAAAATAATTTAATTTAAAAATAATTTGTTAATTTGAAAATAATTTAATTTAATTTGAAAATAATTTAATTTAATTTGAAAATAATTTAATTAAGTTTAAAAATAACTTAATTTAAATTGAAAATAATTTAATTTAATTTAAAAATAATTTAAGTTTTTTTGAAAATAATTTAATTTAAATAAATTTAAAAATAATTTAATTTATTTTGAAAATAATTTATTTAATTTAATTAAATTTAAAAATAATTTGATTTATTTTGAAAATAGTTTATTCTAATTTGAAAATATTTAAATTTAAAAATAATTTAATTTAATTTAAAAATAATTTAATTTAATTTGGAAATAATTTAATTTATTTTTGTTAATAATTTAATTTAGATTGAAAATAATTTAATTTATTTTAAAAATAATTTAATTTAAATTAAAAAAAAATAATTTATTTTAAAAATAATTTAATTAATTTTGAAAATAATTTAATTTAATTAAATTTAAAATAAAATTTAGTTTAATTTGAAAATAATTTAATTTAATTTAAAAATAATTTAATTTAAATTGAAAATAATTTAATTAATTTAAATTTAAAAATATTTTAATTTAATTTGAAAATAATATATTTAGTTTGAAAATAATTTAATTTAAAAATAATTTAGTTTAATATTTTAAATTAATTTGAAAATAATTTATTTAATTTAATTAAATTTAAAAATAATTTAATTTATTTTGAAAAAAAATTTATTAAATTTGAAAATAATTTAATTTAAAAATAATTTAATTTAAATTGATAATAATTTAATTAAATTTGAAAAAAATTTAATTAAATTTAAAAATAATTTAATTTAATTTGATAATAATTTAATTTAATTTGTAAATAATTTAAATAAATTAAAAAAAAAATAATTTTATTTTAAAATATTTTGAAATTTAATGAAATTTAAAAATAATTTAATTTAATTTGAAAATAATTTAATTTAATTAAATTTAAAAATCATTTAATTTATTTGGAAAATAAATAATTTTAATTTGAATATAATTTAATTAAATTTAAAAAAAAATTAATTTAATTTGAAAGAAATTTAATTTAATTAAATTTAAAAATAATTTAATTTAATTTAAAAATATGAATTTTTGTTTGAAAATAATTTAATTAAATATAAAAATAATTTAATTTAATTCGAAAACAGTTTAATTTAATTTGTAAATAAATTAATTAAATTCAAAAATTATTTAATTTAATTTGAAAATAATTTTTTTTTTTGAAAATAATTTAATTTAATTAAATTTAAAAATCATTTAATATATTTTGAAAATAATTAATTTTAATTTGAAAATAATTTAATTAAATTTAAAAAAAATAATAATTTAATTTGAACATAATTTGATTTAATTTTAAAACAATTTAATTTAATTTGAAAATAATTTATTTTAATTAAATTTAAGAACAATTTAATTTATTTTGAAAACAATTTATTTAACTTCAAAAATAATTTTTTTTTTTTGAAAATAATTTAAATTAGTTTATAAATAATTTAATTAAATTTAAAGATAATTTAATCAAATTTCATTGTTTTTGAAAAAAAATTAATTTAATTAAATTTAAGAATAATTTGATATATTTTGAAAATAATTTATTCTAATTTAAAAATATTTAAATTTAAAAATAATTTAATTTAAATTAAAAATAATTTAATTTAATTTGAAAATAATGTAATTTAATTTGATAATAATTTCATTTTTTCAGCAAATAATTTAATTTAATTTAAAAATAATTTAATCAAATTTAAAAATAGTTTAATTTAATTTGAAAATAATTTATTTTTTTTTTAAATAAACTTAATAAAGACGGAACAAAGCTTGAATATATAAATATACTCAACCTTTCCGGAACTCTATAATACTAATGAGTCTTTTTAGGACTACCAAAAACAAATCTCGTATGAAATTTGTCAGTTATTCTATAGCTTTCAGTCCACCTTCGTGGCACTCAACCAAAACCATAAAAATAACATTGATTTTTAAGATCATGTCTTTCCGATACCTTGAGTGGATAGCCATCTGTGGACGCGTTTCGAGATTTATCTCTCATCAGCACAGCTTTGCTTCCATGAACAATATTTTGTAAATCACTCACTTAAAATCCCATGTGTTGATTAGGGTTAGATGTTTTTAATTTTGACATTTTGTGAGAGAGACATGAACTTAGCAGGTTATTGATATAAATGATAAATTTTGAATTGGTAAAACCATACAACATTATAGATAATCAGATAAACTTAATAAAGACGGAACAAAGCTTGAATATATAAATATACTCAACCTTTCCGGAACTCTATAATACTAATGAGTCTTTTTAGGACTACCAAAAACAAATCTCGTATGAAATTTGTCAGTTATTCTATAGCTTTCAGTCCACCTTCGTGGCACTCAACAAAAACCATAAAAATAACATTGATTTTTAAGATCATGTCTTTCAGATTCCTTGAGTGGATAGCCATCTGTGGATGCGTTTTATAATTAAATTTTTTTTGAAAATAACTTAATTTAATTAAATTTAAAAATAGTTTAATTTATTTGGAAATAATTTATTTTAATTTAAAAATAATTTAATGAAATTTAAAAATGATTTAATTTAATTTGAATATAATTTAATTTAATTTGTAAATAATTTAATTTAATTTAAAAATAATTTATTTAATTTGGAAATAATTAAATTTAATTTAAATTTAATTATTTTTTTTGATAATAATTTAGTTTAATGAAATTTAAAAATAATTTAACTTAATTTGAAAACAAATTAATTCAATTTAAAAGTAACTTAATTTAATTTGAAAATAATTTAACTTAATTTGACAATAATTTAATTTAATTTAAAAATAATAAATTTTTTTTTGAAAATAACTTAATTTAATTAAATTTAAAAATAATTTAATTTAATTTGCAAATAATTTAATTTCATTAAATTTAAAAATAATTTATTGCAATTTGAAAATAATTTATTTTTATTTGCAAATAGTTTAATTAAATTTAGAATAAAAATAATTTAATTTTTTTGGAAAATATCTTAATTTAATTAAATTTAAAAATAATTTAATTTAATTTGAAAATAATTAATTCTAATTTAAAAATAATTTAATTTAACAATAATTTAATTTAATTTGAAAATAATTTAATTTAATTTGCAAATAATTTAATTTCATTAAGTTTAAAAATAATTTTATGTAATTTTGAAATAATTTATTTTTATTTGCAAATAGTTTAATTAAATTTAGAAATAATATAATTTAATTTGAAAAAAAATTAATTTAATTTGTAAATAATTTAATTAATTAAAAAAATAATTTAATTTAATTTGCAAATAATTTAATTTCATTAAATTTAAAAATATTTTAATTTATTTTAAAATTAATTTAATTTAATTTGAAAATAATTTCATTTTTTTGGAAAATAAATTAATTTAATTAAATTTAAGAGTAATTTAATTTAATTTGAAAATAATTTATTTTTATTTGAAAATTATTTAATTTAAAAATAATTTAATTTAATTTGAAAATAAAGTAATTTAATTTGAAAATTATTCAAGTTAATTAAATTTAAAAATAAATAAATTTAATTTGAAAATAATTTATTTTAATTTGAAAATAATTTGATTTAAAAATAATTTAATTTAATTTGAAAATAATTGATTTAATTTAAACATAATTTAATTTAATTTGAAAATAATTTATTTTAATTAAATTTAAATTATTTAATTTAATTTAAAAATAATTTAATATAATTTAATTTAGTAAGTAAATAATCTAATTAAATTTATAAATTATTTAATTTGATTTGAAAATAATTTAATTTAATTAAATTTAAAAATAAATTAATTTAATTTGAAAATAATTAATTTTAATTTGAAAATAATTTAATTAAATTTGAAAATAATTTAATTTTCTATGAAAATAATTTAATTTAATTAAATTTAAAAATAATTTAATTTAATTTAAAAATAATTTAATTAATTTTAAAATAATTTAATTTATTTTGAAAATAATTTATTTTAATTTGAAAATAATTTAATGAAATTCAAAAAGAATTTAATTTAATTTGAAAATTATTTAATTTAATTTGTAAATATTTTATTTAAATTTAAAAATAATTTAATGTAATTTAAAAATAATTTAATTTAATTTAAAAATAATTTAATTACCATTTTGAAAATAATCTATTTTTATTTAAAAATAATTTAATTATATTCAAAAATTATTGTATTTAATTTGAAAATAGTTTAATTTAATTTATAAATAATTTAATTAATTTTAAAATTAATTTCATTTGAAAATAATTTGATTTAATTTGAAAATAGATTAATATAATTGAAAAATAATTAAATTTAATTTGTAAATAATTTAATTTAATTTAAAAATAATTTAATTTATTTTGAAAATAATTTAATTTAATTTGAAAATAATTTAATTTTTTTTGAAAATAATTTAATTAATTTAAAGTAAATTTAATATGATTTAATTTATTTTGAAAATAATTTATTTTAATTTTGAAATAATTTAATTAACTTTAAAAATAATTTAATTTAATTTGAAAATAATTTAATTTGAATATAATTTAATTAAATTTAAAAATCATTTTATTTAATTTGAAAATAATTTAATTTAATTTTTAAATAATATAATTAACTTTCAAAATTACTTAATTTAATTTGAAATAATTTAATTTAATTTGAAAATAATTTATTCTAATTTGAAAATAATTTAATTTAAAAATAATTTAATTTAATTTGAAACTAATAAACTTTAATTAACTTTAAAAATAATTTAATTTAATTAAATTTAAAAAAAGTAAAATTTAATTTGAAAATAATTTAGTTTAATTTGAAAATAATTTAATTTAATTATTAAATAATTTAAATAAATTTAAAAATAATTTAATTTAATTTGAAAATAATTTATTTTAATTAAAAAATAATTTAATTAAATTTAAAAATAATTTAATTTATTTTGAAAATAGTTTAATTTTAATTTGTAAATAATTTAATTAAATTTAAAAATAGTTTTATTTAATTTGAAAATAATTTAATTTTTTTTGAAAATAATTTATGATAATTAAATTTAAAAATAAATTAATTTAATTTGAGGATAATTTATTTTAATTTAAAATAATTTAATTTAAAAATAATTTAAGTTAATTTGAAAATAATTAATTTTAATTTGAAAATAATTTAATGAAATTTAAAAATAATTTAATTTAGTTTGAAAATAATTTAATATAATTTTCAAATAATTTACTTTTTTTTAAAATAGTTTAATTTAATTAAATTTAAAAATAATTTAATTTAATTTGAAAATAATTTAATTTAATTTTTAAATAATTTAAATAAATTTAAAAATAATTTAATTTAATTTGAAAATAATTTAATTTAATTTGAAAATAATTTAATTTTTTTGAAAATAATTAAGTTAAAATAAATTTAAAAATAATTTAATTTAATTTGAAAATAATTTAATTTTATTTGAAAATTTTTTAATTTTTTTTGAAAATAATTTAATATATTTAAATTTAAAAATAGCTTAATTTAATTTGCAAATAATTTATTCTAATTTAAAAATAATTTAATTTGAATATAATTTAATTAAATTTAAAAATCATTTTATTTAATTTGAAAATACTTTAATTTAATTTTTAAATAATATAATTAACTTTAAAAATAACTTAATTTAATTTGAAATAATTTAATTTAATTTGAAAATAATTTATTCTAATTTGAAAATAATTTAATTTAAAAATAATTTAATTTAATTTGAAAGTAATTTAATTTAATTTGAAAATAATGTAATTTAATTTGAAAGTAATTTAATTTAATTTTTAAATAATTTAAATAAATTTAAAAATAATTTAATTTAATTTGAAAATAATTTAATTTAATTTGAAAATAATTTAATTTTTTTGAAAATAATTTAGATAAAATAAATTTAAAAACAATTTAATTTAATTTGAAAATAATTTAATTTTATTTGAAAATTTTTTAATTTTTTTTGAAAATAATTTAATATATTTAAATTTAAAAATAGCTTAATTTAATTTGCAAATAATTTATTCTAATTTAAAAATAATTTAATTTGAATATAATTTAATTAAATTTAAAAATCATTTTATTTAATTTGAAAATACTTTAATTTAATTTTTAAATAATATAATTAACTTTAAAAATAACTTAATTTAATTTGAAATAATTTAATTTAATTTGAAAATAATTTATTCTAATTTGAAAATAATTTAATTTAAAAATAATTTAATTTAATTTGAAAGTAATTTAATTTAATTTGAAAATAATGTAATTTAATTTTAAAGTAATTTAATTTAATAAAATTTTAAAATAATCTAATTTAATTTGAAAATAATTTATTTTAATTTGAAAATAATTTAATTAAATTTAAAAATAATTTAATTTATTTTGAAAATAGTTTAATTTTAATTTGTAAATAATTTAATTAAATTTAAAAATAATTTTATTTAATATGAAACTAATTTAATTTAATTTAGTTTGAAAATAATTTTTTTTTTTTTTTTAATAATTTATATTAATTAAATTTAAAAATAATTTAATTTAATTTGAAGATAATTTATTTTAAATTAAAATAATTTATTTTAAAAATAATTTAAGTTAATTTGAAAATAATTTATTTTAATTTGAAAATAATTTAATGAAATTTAAAAATAATTTAATTTGGTTTGAAAATAATTTAATTTAATTTTCAAATAATTTCATTTTTTTTTGAAAATAATTTAATTTATTTAAATTTAAAAATAAATTAATTTAAATTAAAATAATTTAATTTAATTTGTAAATAATTTAAATAAATTTAAAAATAATTTAATTTAATTTGAAAATAATTTAATTTAATTTGAAAATAATTTAATTTTTTTGAAAATAATTTAATTAAAATAAATTTAAAAATAATTTAATTTAATTTCAAAAAAATTCATTTAATTTGAAAATAATTTAATTTTTTTTGAAAACAATTTAATTTAAATAAATTTAAAAATAATTTAATTTAAATTAAAAATAATTTATTTTAATCTGAAAATAATTTAATTTAATTTGAAAATAATTTAATTTATTTTGAAATTAAATCATTTCAATTTGAAAATAATTTAATGAAATTTAAAAATAATTTAATTTAATTTGAAAATATTTTAATTTATTTTGTAAATATTTTAATTAAATTTAAAAATAATTCAATTTAATTTGAAAATAATTTAATTTAGTTTGAAAATAATTTTTTTTAAATAATTTAATTAAATTTAAAATTTTTTTATTTTAATTTGAAAATAATTTAATGAAATTTGAAAATAATTTAATTATTTTTTGAAATAAATTTAATTTAATTAAATTCAAAAATAATTTAATTCATTTTGAAAATAATTTATTTTAATTTGAAAATAATTTTATTAAAATTAAAAGTTATTTTATTTATTTTGAAAAAAGTTTAATTCAATTTGCAAATAATTGAATTAATTTTAAAGATAATTTAATTTAAATTGAAAATAATTAAATTTAATTTGATAATAATTTAATATAATTTAAAAATAATTATTAAATAATTAATTTAGTTTGAAAATAATTTAATTTATTCTAAAAATAATTTATTTTAATTAAAAATAATGTAATTAAATTTAAAAATAATTTAATTTAATTTGACAATAATTTAATTTAATTTGGAATAAATTTTTTTCTTTAAATATTTTAATTAAATTAAATTTTAAAATAATTTAATTTATTTTAATTTGAAAATAATTCAATTAAACTTAAAAATAATTTAATTTATTTTTTAAATAATTTAATTTAATTTGTAAATAATTTAAATAAATTTAAAAATAATTTAATTTAGTTTGAAAATAATTTAATTTAATTTAAAAATAATTTATTTAAATTAAAAATAATGTAATTAAATTTAAAAATAATTTAATTTAATTTGAAAATAATTTAAAAATAATTTAATTTAATTTAAAAATATTTTAATTTAATTTAATTTAATTTGAAAATAATTTAATTTATTCTGAAAATAATTTGCTTTAATTTGAAAATAATTTAATAAAATTTAAAAATAATTTAATAAAATTTGAAAATAATTAAATTTACTTTGTAAATAATTTAATTAAAATTAAATATAATTTAATGTAATTTGAAAATAATTAATTTTAATTTGAAAATAATTTAATTAAATTTTAAAAAAAAAATTTATTTTGAAAATTATAATTTAATTTGTAGATATTTTAAATAAATTTAGAAATAATTTAATATAATTTGAAAATTTTAATTTAATTTGGAAATAGTTTTTTTTTTTAATAATTTAATTAAATTAAATTTAAATATAATCTATTTTAATTTGATAATAATTTATTTAATTTGAAAATAATTTAATTATTTTGTAAAATAATTTAATTTAATTAAATATAAAAATAATTTAATTTAATTTGAAAATAATTTTATTTTATAAATAATAATTTAATTTGAAAATATTTTATTTTTATTTGAAAATAATTTATTGAAATTTAACAATAATTTAATTTAATTTAAAAATAATTTAATTTAATTTGTAAATATTTTAATTACCTTTAAAAATAATTTAATTTAGTTTAAAAAAAAATAATTTAATTTTAAAATAATTGAATTTAATTAAATTTAAAAATAATTTAATTTAATTTGAAAATAATTTATTTCAATTTGAAAATAATTTAATTTAATTTGAAAATAATTTAATTTTTATTTGAAAATAATTTAATTTAATTACATTGAAAAATAATTTAATTCCTTTGAAAAATAATTTATTTTAATTTGAAACTAATTTAATTAAACTTAAAAATTATTTTAATTAATTTGACAATAGTTTAATTTATTTAATTTGTAAATAATTTAACTAATTTTAAAAATAATTTAATTTAATTTGAAAATAATTTTTTTCATTTGAAAATAATTTACTTTTTAGGGAAAATAATTTAATTTAATTAAATTTAAAAATAATTTATTCTTATTTGAAAATAATTTAATTTAAAAATAATTTAATTTAATTTGAAAATAATTTTATTATATAAATAATAATTTAATTTGAAAATAATTTATTTTAATTTGATAATAATTTGATTTAATTAAATTTAAAAATAATTTAATGTAATTTGAAAATATTTTATTTTTATTTGTTAATGAGTTAATTAAATTTAAAAATAATTTAATTTAAAAAAAATTAATTTAATTTGAAAATAATTTAATTTTTTTTGAAAATAATTTAATTTAATTAAATTTAAAAATAATTTTATTTAATTTAAAAATAATTTATTTTAATTTGAAAATAATTTAATTCAAAAATAATTTAATTTAATTTGAGAGTAATTTAATTTAATTTGTAAATAATTGAATTGAAATAATTTAATTTAATGTGTAAATAATTTAATTAAATTTAAAAATAATTTAATGTAATTTAAAAATAATTTAATTTAATTTGAAAATAATTTAATTTAATTTAAATTGAAAATAGTTTAATTTTTTTTTTGAAAATAATTTAGTTTACTTAAATTTAAAATAATTTAATTTATTTTGAAAATTTATGTATTATTTATTTTAATTTGAAAATAATTTAATTAAATTTAAAAATTATTTTGTTTAATTTGAAAATAATATAATTTAATTTGTAAATAATTTAATTGAAATAATTTAATTTAATTTGAAAATAATTTAATTTAATTAGAACCAAATAATATTTAATTTGAAAAATATTTACTTCAATTAAATTTAAAAATAATTTAATTTAATTTGAAAATAATTTAATTTAATTTAAAATTAATTTAGTTTTTTTTTAAATTTAATTACATATACTAAAATAGTTTAGCACGCCTTTCCGGGGGCGGGAGAAATGCGTCAAATCTAGTGATTCTCGAAAAAAATTTTGCCGGGAGACAGTGGTAAAATGTTTAGAAAACTCCAGACAATTGACTAATTTTTGAGTAATTTTGGTGCCGCCGAAGGCGGCGGGGGTGCGTCCCGAAAACCAAATTTCCGTTTCTCGGCCGCCAAGCGTCCGAATTTCCGAAAGTGCTATCTGGAGTCTCAAAAAAACATCTATCTAAACTGTCATCTCAAATTTTCGAGTCTTTGCTGAAAATTTGGAGAACAGTGGGAAAAACCGAAAAAATATCGCAAAAAACGATCTTCTTTGACGTTCTATTGCGAGCCGACCGCTGAAATAGAACGCCTTCCAGTTTACGGGTCCGATTTCGTAGGTTCTTTCTCTCTGGGTCTTCGAAGAGGCCGTGCGATTTTTGGCAAAAAATGGGTGCAGTAAATGTTTTTGCAAAACCGGACGTTATCGGCCGCCGAACCGGAAGTGGATGGAATTTTGCTATTTCTTCTAAACCGTTCGATGGAGGTCGACGGTATCTTGCGAACGATGTGCCGATTTGCCGATTCACGGAAACCACGAGATCGCCACGGCCGATAGTAGCAAACCGGTAGGATGTCAATCCGCAATCGAGATCTACAAAAGTACAAATGGCACAACTTCCTGCCCTACAGTGGCAGATCGAGAATAGACTGGACCGTGCCATAGGCTATTAAAAGTTGCAAAAAGTTCGCAACTGGCAAAGGTATTGCAAAAAAATGATATTCTTATTTTGAGTCCTAGCTAAGAGACACATGCGAATTTTTCAGAAATTTTTGAACGGTGTCCTTCCGCCGGAAATTGCCAACATTCTGAAACTAAGTTTGCACTTTTCACTTACACGGTGCGCAAAAATCTACTGCGACCGCTGAAAAAATTGTTTTTTGAAAAATTGACTTTTTGAACAATTCTGGCCGAGAGAGACCCCCAAGCAAGTTTCGCCCAGAAAAGTTTGTTCTTGAAATCAGTGGAAATCATTTTGGAACATGTGATAGTAGTAGAATTATGTGCCAAAATATTTGTGGTTATTTAAACTGTTTTTCTCTTCCTAGTTTTCAATGTATTTAATTTGGTAATAAAGATTTTTTTTGTAACAAACAAGTTAACTTAAGTATTTTATTTATCCTGGGTGAAAAATCTAAATCTCTGACCACGTTTCTCATTTAAATTGATGACTGGTTTCATTAAAAAATGTTAATAGGTTCTACACCATGTGGAACAATAAAATTGTACACGTTTGTAGAGAAATAATCGATCTGTCAATACCTCAATATCTAACACATCAATTTCGCAAAATATTTTATCTGGCGGCGGCTGCCGTAACATACGTAAGTTTTACACGACGTGGAACAATAAAATTTCAGATATTTGTAGAGAAGTAGTCATTCTATGATATCCCTCAGTTTGTTTTACAAAATGTTTTAACCGGCGGGAACCGCCGCCTCACAAAATCAACGCAGCTCAGAAGGCAAAACATTCAAATAACTATATTTTGAAAACTGCAACAGATGTATTCAAAAATCTTTCAATTCTAGAAGCGCATACATTTATCTATCGAAATTGTTATTTTGGAATTTTCGTAGCCGATAGCCTTGACACAACCATTTAGAAATTTGTGTTGAAATTCTTCTTGTATTTTTTCTGTCCATGTTTCTGAACTCTGCGGAACAGGTATTTTACATTGTTCGATAGAGCAGATTTTCTTCTAAAAAGTCTGTCATTTACATATTTCCAAAGCGAACCATACTCCATGTAAACCCATGTAAATTGAAAATCGAAATTCAGAGAAGGGCCCTTGAATTTTTTTTTGAATTTTATATCTTTTACTTTTGTGACTAAACCGAACGATTTGACTAAATTTACAAAGAATACTTTTTTGTAGACACCAACATATTCCATACGGTAGTCCCCGTTATAATTTTCTAGGTTGAGGCGTTGACGAGGTATTTGCGAAAAACCTGTAAAGAAATAATTATTCGCCACGTCGCCCCCATTGAAAGCGGTCCGTTCAAATTTGGTCAGCGGATACTACTGGTGGATACCCACATTCATTAAAACTTCCTTTGAGATCATTGAAAGGTTAATATTTTTTTTCGCTAATTTTAAAAATTTTGAAATTTTCTAGTTCGGTTTTGTTGGGAATTCGTTATTCACAAGTCAGGATTCATTTAAAAAAATATTTTAGTAAGTTTCACACAACGTGGAACAATAAGATTAGACATATTTGTAGAGAATTAGTCTGTCTATGATATCACATAGTTGGTTTTGCAAAATATTTTATTTTCCGCCTCTCAAAGTCAACATAGCACAGAACGCAACACATTCAAATAATAATATATTGAAAATTACAACTGATGTATTCAAAAATCTTCCAGTTCTAGATAGCGCATACATTTATTTATTGAAAATGTCATTCTGGAATCTTCGTGGCTGACAGCCTTGACACACGATTATTTTTAAATTCAGAAATTTGTGTTGAAATTCTTCAAGTATTTTTTCTGTCCAACTTTCTGAGCTCTGCCTAACATGTATTTTACACTGTTCGATAAAGCAGATTTTCTTCTAAAAACCGTTTTTGTTAAGGTTTTCTTTTTTGCAAAGCTCCAACTACGTTCTCCATTTAAACCCATGTAAATTGATAATCGAAATTCAGAGAAAAGGTGTACCCTCATTTTTTTTGCGTTTCATATTTTTTACTTTTGTGACTAAATCGAATGTTTTTACAAAATTTGCAAAGAATACTTTTTTGTAGACACCGACGTCCTACATACGGATATCCCGGTTATGATTTCCTATTGTGATGCGTTGACGAGATATTTGCAAAAAAACTCTGACGACAAAATAAATTTCCACGCCGTACCCATTGGATGGGGAGCGTTCAAATTTGGCCAGCGCGTACTTCATGTAGCCACCTACATTCAGTAGAAGTTTCATTGAAATCCTTGAAGGGTTAATACATATTTTGTCAATTTTTTAATATTTTGAAATTTTTGTGTTCGGTATTGACTGCAATTTATGATTGACATGTCTGGATCTGTTAAAAAAATATTTTAATAAGTTCCACACTACGTGGAAGAATAAAATTTGACAAATATGTAGAGAAATGATCATTCTATCAATTGCTCTTATGAATTTTGCAAAATATAATATCTGGCGGCGACCGCCGCCTCTCAAACTCTTAGCGGCACACAAAGTTAGACATTCAAATGAAACTTGGACAGATATATTCAAAATTCTTCCAGTTCTGTGGACCTTATACTATCGATGAAAAATAGGATAATGTGGCAAGGATTGTTGGTGTTCGCATTCAACTTTGATGAAAAAAACTTGTGTCGCAGAGCTGAATTTTTTTACCTTGGTTTTGTTGTTTGTCACATTTGACACAACAACAACAACTTGAATAAAACAATATATGTTGGTTATGTTGATCGTCAAAGTAAACAATATCAGTGTCAGTCAATTTATTTATTGGTTATGGAGTTTATAGTTAGATTTTAGTAACTTTTACACCACAGCTGTTTTTTTTGTGTGTTGTTAGACTTAGTAACTAATATCACATCGTTATTTACAGTAACTTTCTTTTTTCCAAGCTGGCAGCTTTTCATTTTTAATATTACTTCTTTAAATATAGTAACTTTGATTCCAGACAGTTAGTAACATTGTATGAATAAATTCATTTAAAAACTAAATATGTTGTTTTTGATGTTTAGAAAAATATTTCTGTACATCAGGAATCGTCCAATTTGCATTTTCTCTTATTTTCACACATACACAATCCAATACACAAAAATTAGGTGGCACTAAAAGCGCCACAACAGTCGCACATCCTTCAAATCTGTTTGAACCACATACTCATGAAAAATCATGCGGCACGCACTTCATGAATATCATTATTTGTTTGTTACTATTTTATGTATTGTTGTTACTCCTTTAATATTGTTGTTAGTATTACAACTATACCATCTACAACAATCGTTTCACCCTCACCAACTTTCCCACCCTATTCTATCAACTATTTCATCCAGAACAACACTTTCGTCCAAAGCAATACGATACACATGTACTAGTTTAATTTAAAAATAATTTAATTTATTTTGCAAAAAATTGAATTTAATTTGCAAATAATTTCATTTGATTTGAAAATGATTTAGTTTTATTTAAAAAGAATTAAATTTAATTTAAAAATAATTTAATTAATTTTGAAAATAATTTAATTTAATTAAATTTAAAATGAATATTAATTTAATTTGAAAATAACTTAATATAATTTGAAAATGATTTAAAAATAATTTTATTTAATTTGAAAATATTTTAATTTGAAAATAATTTAATTTATTTAAATTTAAAAATAATTTAATTTAATTTAAACATAATTTAATTTAATTTGAAAATAATTTATTGTAATTTAAAAATAATTTAATTTTATTTGAAAATGATTTAATTTGAAAACAATTTAATTTTATTAAATTTTAAAATTATTTAATTTAATTTGAAAATAATTTAATTTAATTTGAAAAAAAAATAATTTTATATAAAACTAATTTAATTTAATTTAAAAATAATTTCCTTTAGTTTAAGAATAGTTTAATTTAATTTAAAAATAATTATTTTTACTTTAACTTTAATTCAATTGTAATTCAATTTTAAAATAATTTAATTTCATTTGAAAATAATTTAATTTATTTAAATTTAAAAATATTTTAATTTAATTTGAAAATATTTTAATTTATTTAAATTTAAAAATAATTTAATTTGAAAATAATTTAATTTACTCTAAAAATAATTTAATTTAATTTGAAAATATTTTAATTTAATTTGAAAATAATTTAATTTAATTTAAAATTAATTTAATTTAACTTGAAAATAATTTAATTTAATTTAAAAATAATTGAAATAAATTTAAAAATAATTTAATTTAAATTGAAAATAATTTAATTTAATTTGTAAATAATTTAAATAAATTAAAAATTAATTTAATTTAATTTGAAAAGATTTTAATTTAATTTGAAAATAATTTAATTTAATTTGAAAATAATTTAATTTAAAAATAATTTAATTTAGTTTGAAAGTAATTTAATTTAATTTGAAAATAATTTAATTTAAAAATAATTTAATTTATTTTAATTTAAAAAAAAATTAATTAATTTTGAAAATAATTTAAATTAATTTGAAAATAATTAAATTTAACTAAATTTATAAATAATTTAATTTTTTTTTTGAAAATAATTTAATTTAACAATAATTTAATTTCATTAAATTTAAAAAAAAATTAATTTAATATAAAAATAAATTATTATAATTTGAAAATAAATTAATTAAATTTAAAAATAATTTAATTTATTTTGACAATTATTTAATTTAATTTGAAGATAATGTAATTTAATTTAAAATTATTTTCATTTTTTTGGAAAATAATTTAATTTAATTAAATTTAAGAATAATTTAATTTAATTTGAAAATAATTTATTTTAATTTGAAAATAATTTAATTTAAAAATATTTTTAGTTAACTTGAAAGCAATTTAATTTAATTTAAAAATAATTTAATTTAATTAAGTTTAAAAATAATTTAATTTAATTTGAAAATAATTTATTTTAATTTGAAAATAATTTAATTAAATTTGGAAATAATTAAATTTAATTTGAAAATAGTTTAATTTAATTTGTAAATAATTTAATTAAATTTAAAAATAATTTAATTTAATTTGAAAATAATTTAATTTTTGTTTTAAATAATTTAATTTAATTAAATTTAAAAATAATTTAAGTTAATTTGAAACAAAAATTATTTAATTTTGAAAATAATTTAGTTTAAAAATAGTTTAAGTTAATTTGAAAATAATTTAATTTAATTTGAAAATAATTTAATAAAATTTAAAATTAATATAATTTAATTTAAAAATAATATAATTTATTTTGTAAATAATTTTATTAAATTTAAAAATAATTTAATTTAATTTGTAAATAATTTAATTTTTTCTGAAAATAATTTAATTTAATGAAAGTTAAGAATAATTTAATTTAATTTAAAAATAATTTAATTTAATTAAATTTGAAAATAATTTAATTTAATTTGAAAAAAAATTATTTAATTTGAAAATAATTTAATTTAATTTGAAAAAAAATTATTTAATTTGAAAATAATTTAATTTAATTTGATAATAATTGAATTTTAATTAATAATAAATAAATTAAATATTAAAATAATTTAATTATTTTTGAAAATAATTTATGTTAATTAAATTTAAAATAGAATTTAATTTATATTGAAATAACTTAGTTTAGTTTAAAAATAATTTAATTTAATTTGAAAATAATTTAATTGAATTTGAAAATAATTTAATTAATTTGAATTAAAAAATAATCTAATTTGAAATAAATTTAAAAATTATTTAATTTAATTTTAAAATAATTTAATTTAGTTTAAAATAAGTTAAAAATAATTTAAAAATAATTTAATTTAATTTGAAAATAATATAATTTGACAATAATTTAATTTAATTTAAAAATAATTTAATTTGAAAATAATTTAATTTAATTTAATTTAAAAATAATTTAATTTAATCTGAAAATAATTTAATTTAATTTAATAATAATTTAATATAATTTGAAAATATTTTAATTTAATTTAAAAATAATTTAATTTAAATTGAAAATAATTTAATTTAGTTTTAAAATAATTTAATTTAATTTAAAAATAATTTAATTTAATTTGAAAATAATTTAATTTAATTAAATTTATAAATAATTTAATTTATTTTGATAATAATTTAATTTAATTAAATTTATAAATAATTTAATTTAATTTGAAAATAATTTAATTTAAATTGAAAATAATTTAATTTAATTAAATTTATAAATAATTTAATTTAATTTAATAATAATTTAATTTAATTTAAAAATAATATAATTTATTTTATAAATAATTTAATATAATTTGAAAATAATAAAATTTAATTTAAAAATAATTTAATATAATTAAATTTAAAAATAATTTAATTTAATTTGAAAATAATTTATTTTAAATTTAAAAATAATTTCATTGAATTTGAAAATAATTTAATATAATTTGTAAATATTTTAATTAAATTTAAAATTAATTTAATTTTCTTGAAAATAAATTAATCTAATTATATTTAAAAATAATTGAATTTAATTTTAAAATAATTTATTTTAATTTGAAATAAATTTGATTTAAAAATAATTGAATTTATTTTAAAAATAATTTATTTAATATGAAAATAATTTAATTTAATTTGAAAGTAATTTAATTAATTTAATTTAATAATAACTTAATTTTAATTAATAATAATTAAATTTAATTTCAAAATATTTTAATTATTGTTGAAAATAACTTATATTAATTAAATTTAAAATAAAATTTAATTTATATTGAAAATAACTTAATTTAATTTGAAAATAATTTAATTTAATTTGAAAATAATTTAATTGAATTTGAAAATAATTTAATTAAATTAAATTTAAAAATAGTCTAATTTGAAATAAATTTATAAATAATTTAATTTAATTTGAAAATAATTTAATTTAATTTGACAATAATTTAATATAATTTAAAAATAATTTAATTTGAAAATAATTTATTTTAATTTATTTTAAAAATAATTTAATTTAATCTGAAAATAATTTATTTTAATTTAAAAATAATTTAATATAATTTAAAAATATTTTTATTTAATTTAAAAATAATTTAATTTAAATTGAAAATAATTTAGTTTAATTTTAAAACAAATTTAATTTAATTTAAAAATAATTTAATATAATTTGAAAATAATTTAATTTAATTAAATTTATAAATAATTTAATTTAATTTGAAAATAATTTAATTTAATTAAATTTATAAATAATTTAATTTAATTTGAAAATAATTTAATTTAATTTGAAAATAATTTAATTTTATTAAATTTATAAATAATTTAATTAAATTTGAAAATAATTAATTTTAATTTGAAATAAATTTGATTTAAAAATAATTTAATTTATTTTAAAAATAATTTATTTAATATGAAAATAATTAAATTTTATTTGAAAATTATTAAATTTTATTAAATTTAAATTATTTAATTTAATTTTAAAAATCATTTAATATAATTTGAAAATAATTTAATTTAATTTGTAAATAATTTAATTAAATTTAAAAATAATTTAATTTAATTTGAAAATAGTTTTATTTAATTTGTAAATAATTTAATTAAATTTAAAAATAATTTAATTTAATTTGAAAATAATTTATTTTAATTTGAAAATAATTTATTTTAGTTTGAAAATAATTTAATTTAATTTAAAAATTATTTAATTCAATTTAAAAATAATTTATTTTAATTTAAAAATAATTTAATTCAACTTGAAAATAATTCAATTTAATTTGAAAATAATTTAATTAAATTTAAAAATAATTTAATTTAATTTGAAAATAATTTAAATTAATTTATAAATAGTTTAAATAAATTAAAAATTAATTTAATTTGATTTGGATTTTTTTTTTAATTTAATTTGAAAATATTTGAATTAATTTGATTGAATTTATTGTTTTTTGAAAATAATTTAATTTAAAATTAAAAATAATTTAATTTAACTTGAAAATAATTTAATTTAGTTTGAAAATAATTTAATTTAATTTGAAAATAATTTAATTTAATTAATTTTAAAAATAATATAATTTAATTTGAAAATAATTAATTTTAATTTGAAAATAATTTAACTAAATTTAAAAATAATTTAATTTAATTTGAAAATAGTTTAATTTAATTTGTAAATAATTTAATTAAATTTAAAAATAATTTGATTTAATTTGAAAATATTTTAATTTTTTTGAAAATAATTTAATTTAATTAAATTTAAAAATAATTTGGTAATTTGAAAATTATTTATTTTAATTTTTTTTTAATAATTAAATTTAATTTAAAAATAGTTAATTTGAAAAAAATTTAAATTAATTTGAAAATATTTTAATTTAATTTGAAAAGTATTTAATTTATTGAAATTTAGAAGTAATTTATTTTAATTTGAAAATTATTTAATTTAAGTTGTAAATAATTTAATTAAATTTAAAAATAATTTAATTTGAAAATAATTTAAATTAATTTGAAAATAATTTAATTTATTTAAAAAAAAAATTAATTTTTTTTGAAAATAATTTAATGTAATTTGAAAATAATTTAATTAATTTAAATTTAAAAATAATCTAATTTTAAAATAATTTAAATTAATTTAAAAATAATTTAATTTAATTTAATTTGAAAATAATTTTAAAATAATTTAATTTATTTTGAAAATAATTTAATTGAATTTGAAAATAATTTAAATAAATTAAATTTAAAAATAATCTAATTTGAAAATAATTTAAAAATAATTTAATTTAATTTAAAAAAAAAATTATTTAATTTGAAAATAATTTAATTTAATTTGAAAATAATTTAATTTAATTTGAAAATAATTTAATTTAATTTGAAAATAAATTAATTTAACTAAATTTAAAAATAATTTAATTTAATTTGAAAATAGTTTAATTTAATTTGTAAATAATTTAATTAAATTTAAAAATAATTGCATTTAATTTGAAAATATTTTAATTTTTTTTGAAAATAATTTAATTTAATTAAAATTAAAAATAATTTGTTAATTTGAAAATTATTTATTTTAATTTTTTTTAATAATTAAATTTAGTTTAAAAATAGATAATTTGAAAAAAATTTAAATTAATTTGAAAATATTTTAATTTAATTTGAAAAGTATTTAATTTAATGAAATTTAAAAATAATTTAATTTAATTTGAAAATAATTTAATTGAATTTGAAAATAATTTAAATAAATTAAATTAAAAAATAATCTAATTTGAAAATAATTTAAATTAATTTAAAAATAAGTTAATTTAAAAAAAAAATTATTTAATTTGAAAATAATTTAATTTGATTTGAAAATAATTTAATGTAACTAAGTTTATAAATAAATTATTTTTTTTGAAAATAATTAAATTTAATTAGACAATAATTCAATTTAATTAAATTTAAAAATAATTTAATTTAATATGAAAATAATTTATTATAATTTGAAAATAATTTAATTAAATTTAAAAATAATTTAATTAAATTAAATTTAAAAATAATCTAATTTGAAAATAATTTAAATTAATTTAAAAATAATTTTAAAATAATTTAATTTATTTTAAAAAAAATAATTTAATTTGAAAATAATTTAATTTAATTTGAAAATAATTTAATTTAAGTAAATTTAAAAATAATTTAATTTAATATGAAAATAATTTATTATAATTTGAAAATAATTTAATTAAATTTAAAAACAATTTAATTAATTTAAATTTAAAAATAATCTAATATAAACTAAATTTAATTTAATTTAAAAATAATTTTAAAATAATTTAATTTAATTTAAAAAAAAATTAATTTAATTTGAAAATAATTTAATTTAATTTAAAAATAATTTAATTTAACTAAATTTATAAATAAATTAATTTTTTTTGGAAATAATTTAATTTAATTTGACAATAATTTAATTTAATTAAATTTAAAAATAATTTAATTTAATATGAAAATAATGTAATTTAATTTAAAAATAATATCATTTTTTTGGAAAATAATTTCATTTACTTAAATTTAAGAATAATTTAATTTAATTGAAAAATAATTTAATTTAATTAAATTTAAAAATAATTGAATTTATTTTTAAAATAATTTAATTTAATTTGAAAATAATTTATTTTAATTTGAAAAAAATTTAATTGAATTTAAAAATTAATTAATTCAATTTAAAAATAATTTAATTTAATTTAAAAATAATTTAATTCAACTTGAAAATAATTCAATTTAATTTGAAAATAATTTAATTAAATTTAAAAATAATTTAATTTAATTTGAAAATAATTTAATTTAATTTGTAAATAATTTAAATAAATTAAAAATTAATTTAATTTAATTTGGAATTTTTTTAAATTTAATTTGAAAATATTTGAATTAATTTGATTAATTTTTTTTTTTTTTAAATAATTTAATTTAATTAAAATTAAAAATAATTTAATTTAATTTGAAAATAATTTAATTTAACTAAATTTATACACAAATTAATTTGTTTTAAAAATAATTTAATTTAATTTGACAATAATTTAATTTAATTCAATTTAAAAATAATTTAATTTAATATGAAAATAATGTAATTTAATTTAAAAATAATATCATTTTTTTGGAAAATAATTTCATTTAATTAAATTTAAGAATAATTTAATTTATTTTGAAAATAATTTAATATAATTAAATTTAAAAATAATTGAATTTATTTTTAAAATAATTTAATTTAATTTGAAAATAATTTATTTTAATTTGAAAAAAATTTAATTGAATTTAAAAGTTATTTAATTCAATTTAAAAATAATTTAATTTAATTTAAAAATAATTTAATTCAACTTGAAAATAATTCAATTTAATTTGAAAATAATTTAATTAAATTTAAAAATAATTTAATTTAATTTGAAAATAATTTAATTTAATTTGTAAATAATTTAAATAAATTAAAAATTAATTTAATTTAATTTGGAATTTTTTTAAATTTAATTTGAAAATATTTGAATTAATTTGATTAAATTTAATTTAATTAAAATTAAAAATAATTTAATTTAATTTGAAAATAATTTAATTTAATTTGAAAATAATTTAATTTGAAAATAAATTAATTTAATTAAATTTAAAATTAATATAATTTAATTTGAAAATAATTAATTTTAATTTGAAAATAATTTAACTAAATTTAAAAATAATTTAATTTAATTTGAAAATAGTTTAATTTAATTTGTAAATAATTTAATTAAATTTAAAAATAATTTCATTTAATTTGAAAATATTTTAATTTTTTTTTTAAATAATTTAATTTAATTAAATTTAAAAATAATTTGTAATTTGAAAATTATTTATTTTTATTTTTTTTAATAATTAAATTTAGTTTAAAAATAGTTAATTTGAAAAAAAATTAAATTAATTTGAAAATATTTTAATTTAATTTGAAAAGTATTTAATTTAATGAAATTTAAAAATAATTTAATTTAATTTGAAAATTATTTAATTTAAGTTGTAAATAATTTAATTAAATTTAAAAATAATTTAATTTGAAAATAATTTAAATTAATTTGAAAATAATTTAATTTATTAAAAAAAAAATTAATTTAATTTGAAAATAATTTAATGTAATTTGAAAATAATTTAATTAAATTAAATTTAAAAATAATCTAATTTTAAAATAATTTAAATTAATTTAAAAATAATTTAATTTAATTTAATTTAACAATAATTTAATTTAATTTGAAAATAATTTAATTGAATTTGAAAATAATTTAATTAAATTAAATTTAAAAATAATCTAATTTGAAAATAATTTAAATTATTTTAAAAATAATTTAATTTAATTTAAAAAAAAATTTATATAATTTGAAAATAATTTAATTTAATTTGAAAATAATTTAATGTAACTAAATTTATAAATAAATTATTTTTTTTGAAAATAATTTAATTTAATTTGACAATAATTTAATTTAATTAAATTTAAAACTAATTTAATTTAATATGAATATAATTTATTATAATTTGAAAATAATTTAATTAAATTTAAAACTAATTTAATTAAATTAAATTTAAAAATAATATAATTTAATTTGAAATTAATTTAATTTAATTTAAAAATAATTTAATTTAATTTGAAAATAATGTAATTTAATTTAAAAATAATATCATTTTTTTGGAAAATAATTTCATTTAATTAAATTTAAGAATAATTTAATTTGAAAATAATTTATTCTAATATGAAAATTATTTAATTTAAAAATAATTTAATTTCATTTGAAAATAATTTAATTTAATTTGAAAATCATTTAATTTTAATTTGAAAATAATTTAACTAAATTTAAAAATAATTTAATTTAATTTGAAAATAGTTTTATTTAATTTGTAAATAATTTAATTAAATTTAAAAATAAATTAATTTAAGTTGAAAATAATTTAATTTAATTTAATTTGAAAATAATAATTTTATTTAATTTAAAAATACCTTAATTTAGTTTGAAAATAATTTAATTTTTTTAGAAAATAATTTAATTTATTTAAATTTAAAAATAATTTAATATTATTTTCAAATTATATTAAAAATAATGTAATTTAATTTGAAAATAATTTAATTTAATTAAATTTAAAAATAATTTAATTTATTTTGAAATAATGTAATTTAATTTGAAAATAATTTAATTTAATTAAATTTAAAAATAATTTAGTTAATTTTGAAAATAATTTATTTTAATTTGAAAATAATTTATTTAAAATAAAAAATAATTTATTTTAAGTTGTAAATAATTTAATTAAATTAAAAAATATTTAAATTTAATTTGAAAATAATTCAATTTAATTTTTAAATAATTTGCTTTCATTTAAAAATAATTTAATATAATTTGAAAATTATTTAATTTGAAAATAATAATAATTTATTTTAATTCAAAAATAATTAATTTTAATTTGAAAATAATTTAATTTAATTTGAAAATAATTTAATTTAATTTGAAAATAATTTAATTTAATTTGAAAATAATTTAATTTAATTTGAAAATAATTTGATTTAATTAAATTTAAAAATAAATAACTTGATTTTGAATATAATTTTTTTTAATTTGAAAATAAATTATTGAAATTTAAAAATAATTTGATTTAATTTGAAAATAATTTAATTTAATTTGTAAATAATTTTAATAAATTTAAAAATAATTTAATTTAATTTAAAAATAAATTAATTTATTTTGAAAATAATTTAATTTATTTTGAAAAAAATTTATTTTAATTTGAAAATAATTTAATTAAATTTAAAATTAATTTAATTTAATTTTTGAATAATTTAATTAAATTAAAAAATAATTAAATGTAATTTGAAAATAATTTAATTTAATTTGTAAATAATTTAATTAAATTAAAAATTAATTTAATTTATTTAAATTTTGAAAATAATTTAATTAAATCTAAAAATAATTTAATTTAATTTGAAAATTATTTAATTTAATTTGTAAATAATTTAAATAAAATTAAAAATAATTTAATTTAATTCAAAAATAATTTAATTTAATTTGAAAATAATTTAATTTTTTTAGAAAATAATTTAATTTATTTAAATTCAAAAATAATTAAAAAAAATATATAATTTTAAAAAAATATATTTTAGTTTGAAAATAATGTAATTTAATTTGAAAATAATTTAATTTAATTAAATTTAAAAATAATTTAATTTAATTTAAAAATACTTTTAAATTAATTTGTAAATAATTTAATTAAATTTAAAAATAATTTAATTTAATTTGAAAATAATTTTATTTAATTTTAAAATAATTTAATTTTTTTTTAAATAATTTAATTTAATGAAATTTAAAAATACTTTAATTTAATTTGAAAATAATTTAATTTAATTAAATTTAAAAATAATTTAATTCATTTTGAAAATAATTTATTTTAATTTGAAAAAAAAATTAATTAAATTTAAAATTAATTAAATTTAATTTGTAAATAATTTAACTAAATTAAAAAATAATTTAATTGAATTTGAAAAAAATTTGATTTAATATGAAAATAATTTAATTTGAAAATAATACATTTGAAAATAATTTAATTCAGTTTGAAATTAATTTAATTAAATTTAAAAATAATTTAAATTAATTTGAAAATAATTTAATTTAATTTAAAAATAATTTAATTTAATTTGAAAATAATTTAATTTAATTAAATTTAAAAATAATTAAATTTATTTTGAATATAATTTATTTTAATTTGAAAATAAATTATTGAAATTTTAAAATAATTTAACTTAATTTGAAAATATTTTAATTTAATTTGTAAATAATTTAATTAAATTAAAAAATAATTTAATTAAATTAAAAAATAATTTAATTTAATTTAAAAACAATTTAAGTTAATTTGAAAATAATTTAATTTTTTTTAAAATAATTTTTTTAATGAAATTTAAAAATAATTAAATTTAATTTGAAAATAATGTAATTTAATTAAATTTAAAAATATTTTAATTTATTTTGAAAATAATTTAATTAAATCTAAAAATAATTTAATTTAATTAAATTTAAAAATAATTTAATTTAATTCGAAAATAATTTATTTTAATTTGAAAATAATTTAAATAAATTTAAAAATAATTTAATTTAATTTAAAAATAAATTAATTTATTTTGAAAATAATTTAATTTATTTTGAAAATAATTTAATTTAATTTGAAAATAATATAATTAAATTTAAAATTAATTTAATTTAATTTTTAAATAATTTAACTAAATTAAAAAATAATTAAATGTAATTTGAAAATAATTTAATTTCATTTGTAAATAATTTAATTAAATTAAAAAATAATTTAATTTAATTTGAAAATAATTTAAGTTAATTTGAAAATAATTAAATTTTTTTTTAAATAATTTAATTTAATGAAATTTAAAAATAATTTAATTTAATTTGAAAATAATGTATTTTAATTAAATTTAAAAATAATTTGTTTTATTTTGAAAATAATTTAATTAAATCTAAAAATAATTTAATTTAATTTGAAAATTATTTAATTTAATTTGTAAATAATTTAATTAAAATTGAAAATAATTTAATTTAATTTAAAAATAATTTAATTTAATTTGAAAACAATTTAATTTTTTTTTGAAAATAATTTAATTTAATTAAATTTGAAAATCATTTAATTTAATTTGAAAATAATTTTATTTAATATAAAAATACCTTAATTTAATTTGAAAATAATTTAATTTTTTTAGAAAATAATTTAATTTATTTAAATTCAAAAATAATTTTAAAAAAAATATAATTTGAAAAAAATATATTTTAGTTTGAAAATAATGTAATTTAATTTGAAAATAAT
Organism: Phosphuga atrata; assembly: GCA_944588485.1. Classification (NCBI taxonomy): domain Eukaryota; kingdom Metazoa; phylum Arthropoda; class Insecta; order Coleoptera; family Silphidae; genus Phosphuga; species Phosphuga atrata. The sequence continues at coordinate 113,833 of CALYMW010000422.1, read as the reverse complement.
TTAATTTAATTAAATTTAAAAATAATTTAATTTAATTTATAAATAATGTAATTAAATTTAATAATAATTAAATTTATTTTGAATATAATTTTTTTTAATTTGAAAATAAATTATTGAAATTTAAAAATAATTTGATTTAATTTGAAAATAATTTAATTTAATTTGTAAATAATTTAAATAAATTTAAAAATAATTTAATTTAATTTGAAAATAAATTAATTTAATTTGAAAATATTTTTTTTAAATAATTTAATTTAATGAAATTTAAAAATAATTTAATTTATTTTGAAAATAATTTAATTTAATTAAATTTAAAAATAATTAAATTTATTTTGAAAATAATTTATTTTAATTTGAAAAAAATTTAATTAAATTTAAAAATAATTAAATTTAATTTGTAAATAATTTAACTAAATTAAAAAATAATTTAATTTAATTTGAAAATAATTTCATTTAATATGAAAATAATTTAATTTGAAACTAATTACATTTGAAAATAATTTAATTCAGTTTGAAATTAATTTAATTAAATTTAAAAATAATTTAAATTAATTTGAAAATAATTTAATTTAATTTAAAAATAATTTAATTTAATTTGAAAATAATTTAATTTAATTAAATTTAAAAATAATTAAATTTATTTTGAATATAATTTATTTTAATTTGAAAATAAATTATTGAAATTTAAAAATAATTTAACTTAATTTGAAAATAATTTAATTTAATTTGTAAATAATTTAATTAAATTAAAAAATAATTTAATTAAATTAAAAAATAATTTAATTTAATTTGAAAACAATTTAAGTTAATTTGAAAATAATTTAATTGTTTTTTAAATAATTTTTTTAATGAAATTAAAAAATAATTTAATTTAATTTGAAAATAATGTAATTTAATTAAATTTAAAAATAATTTAATTTATTTTGAAAATAATTTGATTAAATCTAAAAATAATTTAATTTAATTAAATTTAAAAATAATTTAATTTAATTTGAAAATAATTTATTTTAATTTGAAAATAATTTAAAAATACTTTAATTTAATTTAAAAATAAATTAATTTATTTTAAAAATAATTTAATTTTTTTTGAAAATAATTTATTTTAATTTGAAAATAATTTAATTAAATTTAAAATTAATTTAATTTAATTTTTAAATAATTTAACTAAATTAAAAAATAATTAAATGTAATTTGAAAATAATTTAATTTAATTTGTAAATAATTTAATTAAATTAAAAAATAATTTAATTTAATTTGAAAATAATTTAAGTTTTTTTGAAAATAATTTTTTTTTTTTAAATAATTTAATTTAATGAAATTTAAAAATAATTTAATTTAATTTGAAAATAATGTAATTTAATTAAATTTAAAAATAATTTAATTTATTTTGAAAATAATTTAATTAAATCTAAAAATAATTTAATTTAATTTGAAAATTATTTAATTTAATTTGTAAATAATTTAAATAAAATTAAAAATAATTTAATTTAATTTAAAAATAATTTAATTTAATTTGAAAATAATTTAATTTTTTTTGAAAATAATTTAATTTAATTATATTTGAAAATAATTTAATTTAATTTGAAAATAATTTTTTTTAATATAAAAATACCTTAATTTAATTTGAAAATAATTTATTTTTTTTAGAAAATAATGTAATTTATTTAAATTCAAAAATAATTTAATATAATTTGAAAAAAATATATTTTAGTTTGAAAATAATGTAATTTAATTTGAAAATAATTTAATTTAATTAAATTTAAAAATAATTTAATTTAATTTAAAAATAGTTTAAATTAATTTGTAAATAATTTAATTAAATTTAAAAATAATTTAATTTAATTTGAAAATAATTTTATTTAATTTTAAAATAATTTAATTTTTTTTTAAATAATTTAATTTAATGAAATTTAAAAATATTTTAATTTAATTTAAAAATAATTTAATTTAATTAAATTTAAAAATAATTTAATTTAATTTGAAAATAATTTATTTTAATTTGAAAATAATTTAATTAATGTTAAAAATAATTTAATTTAATTTATAAATAATTTAATTACATTTAAAAATAATTAAATTTATTTTGAATATAATTTTTTTTAATTTGAATATAAATTATTGAAATTTAAAAATAATTTGATTTAATTTGAAAATAATTTAATTTAATTTGTAAATAATTTAAATAAATTTAAAAATAATTTAAATTAATTTAAAAATAATTTAATTTAATTTAAAAATAATTTAATTTAATTTGAAAATAATTTAATTTAATTAAATTTAAAAATAATTAAATTTATTTTGAATATAATTTATTTTAATTTGAAAATAAATTATTGAAATTTAAAAATAATTTAACTTAATATGAAAAAAATTTAATTTAATTTGTAAATAATTTATTTAAATTAAAAAATAATTTAATTAAATTAAAAAATAATTTAATTTAATTTGAAAACAATTTAAGTTAATTTGAAAATAATTTAATTTTTTTTAAAATAATTTTTTTAATGAAATTTAAAAATAATTTAATTTAATTTGAAAATAATGTAATTTAATTAAATTTAAAAATAATTTAATTTATTTTGAAAATAATTTAATTAAATCTAAAAATAATTTAATTTAATTAAATTTAAAAATAATTTAATTTAATTTGAAAATAATTTATTTTAATTTGAAAATAATTTAAATAAATTTAAAAATAATTTAATATAATTTTAAAATAAATAAATTTACATTTAATTATTTTTTAATTTAGTTAAATTATTTAAAAATTAAATTAAATTAATTTTAAATTTAATAAAATTATTTTCAAATCAAAATAAATTATTTTCAAAATAAATTAAATTATTTTCAAAATAATTTATTTTGATTTGAAAATAATTTTATTAAATTTAAAATTAATTTAATTTAATTTTTAAATAATTTAACTAAATTAAAAAATAATTAAATGTAATTTGAAAATAATTTAATTTAATTTGTAAATAATTTAATTAAATTAAAAAATAATTTAATTTAATTTGAAAATAATTTAAGTTAATTTGAAAATAATTTAATTTTTTTTTAAATAATTTAATTTAATGAAATTTAAAAATAATTTAATTTAATTTGAAAATAATGTAATTTAATTAAATTTAAAAATAATTTAATTTAATTTGAAAATAATTTAATTAAATCTAAAAATAATTTAATTTAATTTGAAAATTATTTAATTTAATTTGTAAATAATTTAAATAAAATTAAAAATAATTTAATTTAATTTGAAAATAATTTAATTTTTTTTTAAATAATTTAATTTAATGAAATTTAAAAATAATTTAATTTAATTTGAAAATAATGTAATTCAATTAAATTTAAAAATAATTTAATTTATTTCGAAAATAATTTATTTAAATCTAAAAATAATTTAATTTAATTTGAAAATTATTTAATTTAATTTGTAAATAATTTAAATAAATTTAAAAATAATTTAAATTAATTTGAAAATAATTTAATTTAATTTAAAAATAATTTAATTTAATTTAAAAATATTTTAATTTAATTTGAAAATAATATAATTTAATTAAATTTAAAAATATTTTAATTAATTTTAAAAATAATTTATTTTAAATTGAAAATAATTTAATTAAATTTAAAAATAATTTAATTTATTTTGTAAATAATTTAATTAAATTAAAAAATATTTAAATTTAATTTGAAAATAATTTAATTTAATTTGTAAATAATTTGATTTAATTTAAAAATAATTTAATATAATTTGAAAATTGTTTAAGTTGAAAATAATTTGATTTAATTTGAAATTTTTTAAAATTAATTTGAAAATAATTTAATTTGAAAATAATTCAAATTACTTTGAAAATAATTTAATTAAATTTAAAAATATATTAAATTAATTTGAAAATAATTTAATTTAATTAAATTTAAAAATAATATAATTTAATTTGAAAATAATTCAATTCAATTTAAAAATATTTTAATTAAATTTGAAAATAATTTTTTTTAATATAAAAATACCTTATTTAATTTGAAAATAATTTAATTTTTTTAGAAAATAATTTAATTTATTTAAATTCAAAAATAATTTAATATAATTTAAAAAATATATATTTTAGTTTGAAAATAATGTAATTTAATTTGAAAATAATTTAATTTAATTAAATTTAAAAATAATTTAATTTAATTTAAAAATAGTTTAAATTAATTTGTAAATAATTTAATTAAATTTAAAAATAATTTAATTTAATTTGAAAATAATTTTATTTAATTTTAAAATAATTTAATTTTTTTTTAAATAATTTAATTTAATGAAATTTAAAAATATTTTAATTTAATTTAAAAATAATTTAATATAATTAAATTTAAAAATAATTTAATTTAATTTGAAAATAATTTATTTTAATTTGAAAATAATTTAATTTAAATTAAAAATAATTTAATTTAATTTATAAATAATTTAATGAAATTTAAAAATAATTAAATTTATTTTGAATATAATTTTTTTTAATTTGAAAATAAATTATTGAAATTTAAAAATAATTTGATTTAATTTGAAAATAATTTAATTTAATTTGTAAATAATTTAATTAAATTTAAAAATAATTTAATTTAATTTGAAAATAATTTTATTTAATTTTAAAACAATATAATTTTTTTTTAAATAATTTAATTTAATGAAATTTAAAAATATTTTAATTTAATTTAAAAATAATTTAATTTAATTAAATTTAAAAATAATTTAATTTAATTTGAAAATAATTTAATTAAATCTAAAAATAATTTAATTTAATTTGAAAATTATTTAATTTAATTTGTAAATAATTTAAATAAATTTTAAAATAATTTAAATTAATTTGAAAATAATTTAATTTAATTTAAAAATAATTTAATTTAATTTTAAAATAATTTAATTTTTTTTTAAATAATTTAATTTAAAGAAATTTAAAAATATTTTAATTTAATTTGAAAATAATTTAATTTTTTTAGAAAATAATTTAATTTATTTAAATTTAAAAATAATTTAATATAATTTGAAAAAAATATATTTTAGTTTGAAAATAATGTAATTTAATTTGAAAATAATTTAATTTAATTAAATTAAAAAATAATTTAATTTAATATAAAATAGTTTAAATTAATTTGTAAATAATTAAATTAAATTTAAAAATAATTTAATTTAATTTGAAAATAATTTTATTTAATTTTAAAATAATTTAATTTTTTTTTTAATAATTTAATTTAATGAAATTTAAAAATATTTTAATTTAATTTGAAAATAATATAATTTAATTAAATTTAAAAATATTTTAATTAATTTTGAAAATAATTTATTTTAAATTGAAAATAATTTAATTAAATTTAAAAATAATTTAATTTATTTTGTAAATAATTTAATTAAATCAAAGAATATTTAAATTTAATTTGAAAATAATTTAATTTAATTTGTAAATAATTTGATTTAATTTAAAAATAATTTAATATAATTTGAAAATTATTTAAGTTGAAAATAATTTGATTTAATTTGAAATTTTTTAAAATTAATTTGAAAATAATTTAATTTGAAAATAATTCAAATTACTTTGAAAATAATTTAATTAAATTTAAAAATATATTAAATTAATTTGAAAATAATTTAATTTAATTAAATTTAAAAATAATATAATTTAATTTGAAAATAATTCAATTCAATTTAAAAATAATTTAATTTAATTTGAAAATAATTTTTTTTAATATAAAAATACCTTAATTTAATTTGAAAATAATTTAATTTTTTTAGAAAATAATTTAATTTATTTAAATTCAAAAATAATTTAATATAATTTGAAAAAAATATATTTTAGTTTGATAATAATGAAATTTAATTTGAAAATAATTTAATTTAATAAAATTTAAAAATAATTTAATTTAATTTAAAATTAGTTTAAATTAATTTGTAAATAATTTAATTAAATTTAAAAATAATTTAATTTAATTTGAAAATAATTTATTTTAATTTGAAAATAATTTAATTTAAATTAAAAATAATTTAATTTAATTTATAAATAATTTAATTAAATTTAAAAATAATTAAATTTATTTTGAATATAATTTTTTTTAATTTGAAAATAAATTATTGAAATTTAAAAATAATTTGATTTAATTCGAAATTAATTTAATTTAATTTGTAAATAATTTAAATAAATTTAAAAATAATTTAATTTAATTTGAAAATAAATTAATTTAATTTGAAATAATTTTTTTTAAATAATTTAATTTAATGAAATTTAAAAATAATTTAATTTAATTTGAAAATAATTTAATTTAATTAAATTTAAAAATAATTTAATTTGTTTTGAAAATATTTTATTTTAATTTGAAAAAAATTTAATTAAATTTAAAATTAATTTAATTTAATTTGTAAATAATTTTACTAAATTAAAAAATAATTTAATTTAATTTGAAAATAATTTGATTTAATATGAAAATAATTTAATTTGAAAATAATTACATTTAAAAATAAATAAATTTAGTTTGAAAATAATTTAATTAAATTTAAAAATAATTTAAATTAATTTGAAAATAATTTAATTTAATTTAGAAATAATTTAATTTAATTTGAAAATAATTTAATTTAATTAAATTTAATAATAATTAAATTTATTTTGAATATAATTTATTTTAATTTGAAAATGAATTATTGAAATTTAAAAATAATTTAACTTAATTTGAAAATAATTTAATTTAATTTGTAAATAATTTAATTAAATTAAAAAATAATTTAATTTAATTTGAAAATAATTTAATTTAATTTGAAAATAATTTAATTTTTTTTTAAATAATTTAATGAACTTTAGAAATAATTTAAATAATTTTGAAAATAATTTATTTTAATTTGAAAATAATTTATTTTAATTTGAAAATAATTTAATTAAATTTAAAATTAATTTAATTTAATTTTTAAATAAATTAACAAAATTAAAAAATAATTAAATGTAATTTGAAAATAATTTAATTTAATTTGTAAATAATGTAATTAAATTTAAAAATAATTTAAATTAATTTGAAAATAATTTAATTTAATTTGAAAACAATTTAATTTTTTTTAAAATAATTTAATTTAATGAAATTTACAAATAATTTAATTTAATTTGAAATTAATGTAATTTAATTAAATTTAAAAATAATTTAATTTATTTTGAAAATAATTTAATTAAATCTAAAAATAATTTAATATAATTTGAAAATAATTTAATTTAATTTGTAAATAATTTAAATAAAATTAAAAATAATTTAATTTAATTTAAAAATAATTTAATTTAATTTGAAAATAATTTAATTTTTTTTGAAAATAATTTAATTTAATTAAATTTAAAAATAATTTAATTTAATTTGTAAATAATTTTATTTAATATAAAAATACCTTAATTTAATTTGAAAATAATTTAATTTTTTTAGAAAATAATTTAATTTATTTAAATTTAAAAATAATTTAATATAATTTGAAAAAAATATATTTTAGTTTGAAAATAATGTAATTTAATTTGAAAATAATTTAACTTAATTAAATTTAAAAATAATTTAATTTAATTTAAAAATAGTTTAAATTAATTTGTAAATAATTAAATTAAATTTAAAAATAATTTAATTTAATTTGAAAATAATTTTATTTAATTTTAAAATAATTTAATTTTTTTTTTAATAATTTAATTTAATGAAATTTAAAAATATTTTAATTTAATTTGAAAATAATATAATTTTATTAAATTTAAAAATATTTTAATTAATTTTGTAAATAATTTATTTTAAATTGAAAATAATTTAATTAAATTTAAAAATAATTTAATTTATTTTGTAAATAATTTAATTAAATTAAAAAATATTTAAATTTAATTTAAAAATAATTTAATTTAATTTGTAAATAATTTGATTTAATTTAAAAATAATTTAATATAATTTGAAAATTATTTAAGTTGAAAATAATTTGATTTAATTTGAAATTTTTTAAAATTAATTTGAAAATAATTTAATTTGAAAATAATTCAAATTATTTTGAAAATATTTTAATTAAATTTAAAAATATATTAAATTAATTTGAAAATAATTTAATTTAATTAAATTTAAAAATAATATAATTTAATTTGAAAATAATTCAATTCAATTTAAAAATATTTTAATTTAATTTGAAAATAATTTATTTTTTTTAGAAAATAATTGAATTGAATTAAATTAAAAATAATTTAATTTAATTTGAAAATAATTGATTTTAATTTGAAAATAATTTAATTTTAAAAATATTTTAATTAGAAAATTATTTAATTTAATTTGTAAATATTTTAATTAAATTGAAAATAATTAAATTTAATTTAAAAATAATTTAATTTAATATGTAAATAATTTGATTTAATTTGAAAATAATTTAATTTAATTTGAAACATATTTAATTTGAAAATGATTTAATTTAATTTGAAAATAATAAAAATTAATTTGAAAATAAATAAATTTAATTTAATATGAAAATAATTTAATTAAATTTAAAATTAATATAAGTTAATTTGAAAATAATTTAATTTACTTTGTAAATAATTTAATTAAATTTAAAAATAATTTAATTTAATTTGAAAATAATTTAATTTAATTTAAAAATATTTTTTTTAAATAATTTAATTTAATAAAATTTAAAAATAATTTAATTTAATTTGAAAATAATTTAATTTAAAAATAATTTAATTTCTTTTGAAAATAATTTATTTTAATTTGAAAATAATTTATTTCAATTTAAAAATAATTTAATTTAATTCTAAAATAATTTAATTTAATTTGAAGATAATTTAAATAAATATAAAAATAATTTAATTTAAAAATAAAATAATTTAATTTTAAATTTTTTTTTAAAAATAATTTAATTAAATTAAATTTAAAAATAAGTTAAATTAACTTGGAAATAATTTAATTTAATTTGAAAATAATTTATTTTAATTTGAAAATAATTTAATTAAATTTAAAAATATTTTAGTTTGAAAATAATTTAATTTGAAAATAATTTAATTTAATTAAATTTAAAAATAATTTAATTTATTTTGAAAATAATTTATTTTAATTTTAAATTTATTTTAATTTGAAAATAATTTAATTTAAAAATAATTTAATTTAATATGAAAATAATTTAATTTATTTCGAAAATAATTTAATTTAATTAAATTTAAAAATAATTTAATTTATTTTGATAATAGTTTATTTTAATTTGAAAATAGTGCAATTAAATTACAAAATAATTTAATTTAATTTGTAAATAATTTAATTTAATTTGTAAATAATTTAATTAAATTAAATTTTTTTTTTTTTTTAATAATTTCATTTAATTAAATTTAAAAATAATTAAATTTAATTTGAAAACAACTTAATTTAATTTGAAAATAATTTAATTGAATATGAAAATATTTTAATTTAATTTGAAAATAGTTTAATTTAACTTAAAAATATTTTTTTTTTTTTGATATATAATAATTTCATTTAATTTAAAAATAATTTCATTTAATTTAAAAATTATTTAATTTAATTTAAAATGAATTTAATTTTTTTTGAAAAATTCAATTTAATTTAAAAATAATTTAACTTATTTGATAATAATTTAATTTAATTAAATTTTTAAATTATTTATTTTAATTTGAAAATAATTTAATTTAATTTGAAAATAATTTAATTTAAATTGATTTTGTTTTTTAATTTAATTTAGTTTAAAAATAATTTAATTTATTTAAAAAAAAAAATAATTTATTTTGTAAAAAATCTAATTTGAAAATAATTTAATTTAATTTGAAAATAATTTAATTTTATTAAATTTATAAATAATTTAATTAAATTTGAAAATAATTAATTTTAATTTGAAATAAATTTGATTTAAAAATAATTTAATTTATTTTAAAAATAATTTATTTAATATGAAAATAATTAAATTTTATTTGAAAATAATTAAATTTTATTAAATTTAAATTATTTAATTTAATTTTAAAAATCATTTAATATAATTTGAAAATAATTTAATTTAATTTGTAAATAATTTAATTAAATTTAAAAATAATTTAATTTAATTTGAAAATAGTTTTATTTAATTTGTAAATAATTTAATTAAATTTAAAAATAATTTAATTTAATTTGAAAATAATTTATTTTAATTTGAAAATAATTTATTTTAGTTTGAAAATAATTTAATTTAATTTAAAAATTATTTAATTCAATTTAAAAATAATTTAATTTAATTTAAAAATAATTTAATTCAACTTGAAAATAATTCAATTTAATTTGAAAATAATTTAATTAAATTTAAAAATAATTAAATTTAATTTGAAAATAATTTAAATTAATTTATAAATAGTTTAAATAAATTAAAAATTAATTTAATTTGATTTGGATTTTTTTTTTAATTTAATTTGAAAATATTTGAATTAATTTGATTGAATTTATTGTTTTTTGAAAATAATTTAATTTAAAATTAAAAATAATTTAATTTAACTTGAAAATAATTTAATTTAGTTTGAAAATAATTTAATTTAATTTGAAAATAATTTAATTTAATTAATTTTAAAAATAATATAATTTAATTTGAAAATAATTAATTTTAATTTGAAAATAATTTAACTAAATTTAAAAATAATTTAATTTAATTTGAAAATAGTTTAATTTAATTTGTAAATAATTTAATTAAATTTAAAAATAATTTGATTTAATTTGAAAATATTTTAATTTTTTTGAAAATAATTTAATTTAATTAAATTTAAAAATAATTTGTTAATTTGAAAATTATTTATTTTAATTTTTTTTTAATAATTAAATTTAATTTAAAAATAGTTAATTTGAAAAAAATTTAAATTAATTTGAAAATATTTTAATTTAATTTGAAAAGTATTTAATTTAATGAAATTTAGAAGTAATTTATTTTAATTTGAAAATTATTTAATTTAAGTTGTAAATAATTTAATTAAATTTAAAAATAATTTAATTTGAAAATAATTTAAATTAATTTGAAAATAATTTAATTTATTTAAAAAAAAAATTAATTTTTTTTGAAAATAATTTAATGTAATTTGAAAATAATTTAATTAATTTAAATTTAAAAATAATCTAATTTTAAAATAATTTAAATTAATTTAAAAATAATTTAATTTAATTTAATTTGAAAATAATTTTAAAATAATTTAATTTATTTTGAAAATAATTTAATTGAATTTGAAAATAATTTAAATAAATTAAATTTAAAAATAATCTAATTTGAAAATAATTTAAAAATAATTTAATTTATTTTAAAAAAAAAATTATTTAATTTGAAAATAATTTAATTTAATTTGAAAATAATTTAATTTAATTTGAAAATAATTTAATTTAATTTGAAAATAAATTAATTTAACTAAATTTAAAAATAATTTAATTTAATTTGAAAATAGTTTAATTTAATTTGTAAATAATTTAATTAAATTTAAAAATAATTGCATTTAATTTGAAAATATTTTAATTTTTTTTGAAAATAATTTAATTTAATTAAAATTAAAAATAATTTGTTAATTTGAAAATTATTTATTTTAATTTTTTTTAATAATTAAATTTAGTTTAAAAATAGATAATTTGAAAAAAATTTAAATTAATTTGAAAATATTTTAATTTAATTTGAAAAGTATTTAATTTAATGAAATTTAAAAATAATTTAATTTAATTTGAAAATAATTTAATTGAATTTGAAAATAATTTAAATAAATTAAATTAAAAAATAATCTAATTTGAAAATAATTTAAATTAATTTAAAAATAATTTAATTTAAAAAAAAAATTATTTAATTTGAAAATAATTTAATTTGATTTGAAAATAATTTAATGTAACTAAGTTTATAAATAAATTATTTTTTTTGAAAATAATTAAATTTAATTAGACAATAATTCAATTTAATTAAATTTAAAAATAATTTAATTTAATATGAAAATAATTTATTATAATTTGAAAATAATTTAATTAAATTTAAAAATAATTTAATTAAATTAAATTTAAAAATAATCTAATTTGAAAATAATTTAAATTAATTTAAAAATAATTTTAAAATAATTTAATTTATTTTAAAAAAAATAATTTAATTTGAAAATAATTTAATTTAATTTGAAAATAATTTAATTTAAGTAAATTTAAAAATAATTTAATTTAATATGAAAATAATTTATTATAATTTGAAAATAATTTAATTAAATTTAAAAACAATTTAATTAATTTAAATTTAAAAATAATCTAATATAAACTAAATTTAATTTAATTTAAAAATAATTTTAAAATAATTTAATTTAATTAAAAAAAAAATTAATTTAATTTGAAAATAATTTAATTTAATTTAAAAATAATTTAATTTAACTAAATTTATAAATAAATTAATTTTTTTTGGAAATAATTTAATTTAATTTGACAATAATTTAATTTAATTAAATTTAAAAATAATTTAATTTAATATGAAAATAATGTAATTTAATTTAAAAATAATATCATTTTTGTGGAAAATAATTTCATTTACTTAAATTTAAGAATAATTTAATTTAATTAAAAAATAATTTAATTTAATTAAATTTAAAAATATTTGAATTTATTTTTAAAATAATTTAATTTAATTTGAAAATAATTTATTTTAATTTGAAAAAAATTTAATTGAATTTAAAAATTATTTAATTCAATTTAAAAATAATTTAATTTAATTTAAAAATAATTTAATTCAACTTGAAAATAATTCAATTTAATTTGAAAATAATTTAATTAAATTTAAAAATAATTTAATTTAATTTGAAATAATTTAATTTAATTTGTAAATAATTTAAATAAATTAAAAATTAATTATTTTTAATTTGGAATTTTTTTAAATTTAATTTGAAAATATTTGAATTAATTTGATTAAATTTTTTTTTTTTTAAATAATTTAATTTAATTAAAATTAAAAATAATTTAATTTAATTTGAAAATAATTTAATTTAACTAAATTTATACACAAATTAATTTGTTTTAAAAATAATTTAATTTAATTTGACAATAATTTAATTTAATTCAATTTAAAAATAATTTAATTTAATATGAAAATAATGTAATTTAATTTAAAAATAATATCATTTTTTTGGAAAATAATTTCATTTAATTGAATTTAAGAATAATTTAATTTATTTTGAAAATAATTTAATATAATTAAATTTAAAAATAATTGAATTTATTTTTAAAATAATTTAATTTAATTTGAAAATAATTTATTTTAATTTGAAAAAAATTTAATTGAATTTAAAAATTATTTAATTCAATTTAAAAATAATTTAATTTAATTTAAAAATAATTTAATTCAACTTGAAAATAATTCAATTTAATTTGAAAATAATTTAATTAAATTTAAAAATAATTTAATTTAATTTGAAAATAATTTAATTTAATTTGTAAATAATTTAAATAAATTAAAAATTAATTTAATTTAATTTGGAATTTTTTTAAATTTAATTTGAAAATATTTGAATTAATTTGATTAAATTTAATTTAATTAAAATTAAAAATAATTTAATTTAATTTGAAAATAATTTAATTTAATTTGAAAATAATTTAATTTGAAAATAAATTAATTTAATTAAATTTAAAATTAATATAATTTTATTTGAAAATAATTAATTTTAATTTGAAAATAATTTAACTAAATTTAAAAATAATTTAATTTAATTTGAAAATAGTTTAATTTAATTTGTAAATAATTTAATTAAATTTAAAAATAATTTCATTTAATTTGAAAATATTTTAATTTTTTTTTTAAATAATTTAATTTAATTAAATTTAAAAATAATTTGTAATTTGAAAATTATTTATTTTAATTTTTTTTAATAATTAAATTTAGTTTAAAAATAGTTAATTTGAAAAAAAATTAAATTAATTTGAAAATATTTTAATTTAATTTGAAAAGTATTTAATTTAATGAAATTTAAAAATAATTTAATTTAATTTAAAAATTATTTAATTTAAGTTGTAAATAATTTAATTAAATTTAAAAATAATTTAATTTGAAAATAATTTAAATTAATTTGAAAATAATTTAATTTATTTAAAAAAAAATTAATTTAATTTGAAAATAATTTAATGTAATTTGAAAATAATTTAATTAAATTAAATTTAAAAATAATCTAATTTTAAAATAATTTAAATTAATTTAAAAATAATTTAATTTAATTTAATTTAACAATAATTTAATTTAATTTGAAAATAATTTAATTGAATTTGAAAATAATTTAATTAAATTAAATTTAAAAATAATCTAATTTGAAAATAATTTAAATTATTTTAAAAATAATTTAATTTAATTTAAAAAAAAATTTATATAATTTGAAAATAATTTAATTTAATTTGAAAATAATTTAATGTAACTAAATTTATAAATAAATTATTTTTTTTGAAAATAATTTAATTTAATTTGACAATAATTTAATTTAATTAAATTTAAAACTAATTTAATTTAATATGAATATAATTTATTATAATTTGAAAATAATTTAATTAAATTTAAAACTAATTTAATTAAATTAAATTTAAAAATAATATAATTTAATTTGAAATTAATTTAATTTAATTTGAAAATAATTTAATTTAATTTGAAAATAATGTAATTTAATTTAAAAATAATATCATTTTTTTGGAAAATAATTTCATTTAATTAAATTTAAGAATAATTTAATTTGAAAATAATTTATTCTAATATGAAAATTATTTAATTTAAAAATAATTTAATTTCATTTGAAAATAATTTAATTTAATTTGAAAATCATTTAATTTTAATTTGAAAATAATTTAACTAAATTTAAAAATAATTTAATTTAATTTGAAAATAGTTTTATTTAATTTGTAAATAATTTAATTAAATTTAAAAATAAATTAATTTAAGTTGAAAATAATTTAATTTAATTTAATTTGAAAATAATAATTTTATTTAATTTAAAAATACCTTAATTTAGTTTGAAAATAATTTAATTTTTTTAGAAAATAATTTAATTTATTTAAATTTAAAAATAATTTAATATTATTTTCAAATTATATTAAAAATAATGTAATTTAATTTGAAAATAATTTAATTTAATTAAATTTAAAAATAATTTAATTTATTTTGAAATAATGTAATTTAATTTGAAAATAATTTAATTTAATTAAATTTAAAAATAATTTAGTTAATTTTGAAAATAATTTATTTTAATTTGAAAATAATTTATTTAAAATAAAAAATAATTTAATTTAAGTTGTAAATAATTTAATTAAATTAAAAAATATTTAAATTTAATTTGAAAATAATTCAATTTAATTTTTAAATAATTTGCTTTTATTTAAAAATAATTTAATATAATTTGAAAATTATTTAATTTGAAAATAATAATAATTTATTTTAATTCAAAAATAATTAATTTTAATTTGAAAATAATTTAATTTAATTTGAAAATAATTTAATTTAATTTGAAAATAATTTAATTTAATTTGAAAATAATTTGATTTAATTAAATTTAAAAATAAATAACTTGATTTTGAATATAATTTTTTTTAATTTGAAAATAAATTATTGAAATTTAAAAATAATTTGATTTAATTTGAAAATAATTTAATTTAATTTGTAAATAATTTTAATAAATTTAAAAATAATTTAATTTAATTTAAAAATAAATTAATTTATTTTGAAAATAATTTAATTTATTTTGAAAAAAATTTATTTTAATTTGAAAATAATTTAATTAAATTTAAAATTAATTTAATTTAATTTTTGAATAATTTAATTAAATTAAAAAATAATTAAATGTAATTTGAAAATAATTTAATTTAATTTGTAAATAATTTAATTAAATTAAAAATTAATTTAATTTATTTAAATTTTGAAAATAATTTAATTAAATCTAAAAATAATTTAATTTAATTTGAAAATTATTTAATTTAATTTGTAAATAATTTAAATAAAATTAAAAATAATTTAATTTAATTCAAAAATAATTTAATTTAATTTGAAAATAATTTAATTTTTTTTGAAAATAATTTAATTTAATTAAATTTGAAAATAATTTAATTTAATTAGAAAATAATTTTATTTAATATAAAAATACCTTAATTTAATTTGAAAATAATTTAATTTTTTTAGAAAATAATTTAATTTATTTAAATTCAAAAATAATTAAAAAAAATATATAATTTAAAAAAAATATATTTTAGTTTGAAAATAATGTAATTTAATTTGAAAATAATTTAATTTAATTAAATTTAAAAATAATTTAATTTAATTTAAAAATACTTTTAAATTAATTTGTAAATAATTTAATTAAATTTAAAAATAATTTAATTTAATTTGAAAATAATTTTATTTAATTTTAAAATAATTTAATTTTTTTTTAAATAATTTAATTTAATGAAATTTAAAAAATACTTTAATTTAATTTGAAAATAATTTAATTTAATTAAATTTAAAAATAATTTAATTCATTTTGAAAATAATTTATTTTAATTTGAAAAAAAATTTAATTAAATTTAAAATTAATTAAATTTAATTTGTAAATAATTTAACTAAATTAAAAAATAATTTAATTGAATTTGAAAATAATTTGATTTAATATGAAAATAATTTAATTTGAAAATAATACATTTGAAAATAATTTAATTCAGTTTGAAATTAATTTAATTAAATTTAAAAATAATTTAAATTAATTTGAAAATAATTTAATTTAATTTAAAAATAATTTAATTTAATTTGAAAATAATTTAATTTAATTAAATTTAAAAATAATTAAATTTATTTTGAATATAATTTATTTTAATTTGAAAATAAATTATTGAAATTTTAAAATAATTTAACTTAATTTGAAAATATTTTAATTTAATTTGTAAATAATTTAATTAAATTAAAAAATAATTTAATTAAATTAAAAAATAATTAAATTTAATTTAAAAACAATTTAAGTTAATTTGAAAATAATTTAATTTTTTTTAAAATAATTTTTTTAATGAAATTTAAAAATAATTAAATTTAATTTGAAAATAATGTAATTTAATTAAATTTAAAAATATTTTAATTTATTTTGAAAATAATTTAATTAAATCTAAAAATAATTTAATTTAATTAAATTTAAAAATAATTTAATTTAATTCGAAAATAATTTATTTTAATTTGAAAATAATTTAAATAAATTTAAAAATAATTTAATTTAATTTAAAAATTAATTAATTTATTTTGAAAATAATTTAATTTATTTTGAAAATAATTTAATTTAATTTGAAAATAATATAATTAAATTTAAAATTAATTTAATTTAATTTTTAAATAATTTAACTAAATTAAAAAATAATTAAATGTAATTTGAAAATAATTTAATTTCATTTGTAAATAATTTAATTAAATTAAAAAATAATTTAATTTAATTTGAAAATAATTTAAGTTAATTTGAAAATAATTAAATTTTTTTTTAAATAATTTAATTTAATGAAATTTAAAAATAATTTAATTTAATTTGAAAATAATGTATTTTAATTAAATTTAAAAATAATTTGTTTTATTTTGAAAATAATTTAATTAAATCTAAAAATAATTTAATTTAATTTGAAAATTATTTAATTTAATTTGTAAATAATTTAATTAAAATTGAAAATAATTTAATTTAATTTAAAAATAATTTAATTTAATTTGAAAACAATTTAATTTTTTTTGAAAATAATTTAATTTAATTAAATTTGAAAATCATTTAATTTAATTTGAAAATAATTTTATTTAATATAAAAATACCTTAATTAAATTTAAAAATAATTTAATTTTTTTAGAAAATAATTTAATTTATTTAAATTCAAAAATAATTTAAAAAAAAATATAATTTGAAAAAAATATATTTTAGTTTGAAAATAATGTAATTTAATTTGAAAATAATTTAATTTAATTAAATTTAAAAATAATTTAATTTAATTTATAAATAATTTAATTAAATTTAATAATAATTAAATTTATTTTGAATATAATTTTTTTTAATTTGAAAATAAATTATTAAAATTTAAAAATAATTTGATTTAATTTGAAAATAATTTAATTTAATTTGTAAATAATTTAAATAAATTTAAAAATAATTTAATTTAATTTGAAAATAAATTAATTTAATTTGAAAATATTTTTTTTTAAATAATTTAATTTAATGAAATTTAAAAATAATTTAATTTATTTTGAAAATAATTTAATTTAATTAAATTTAAAAATAATTTAATTTATTTTGAAAATAATTTATTTTAATTTGAAAAAAATTTAATTAAATTTAAAAATAATTAAATTTAATTTGTAAATAATTTAACTAAATTAAAAAATAATTTAATTTAATTTGAAAATAATTTCATTTAATATGAAAATAATTTAATTTGAAACTAATTACATTTGAAAATAATTTAATTCAGTTTGAAATTAATTTAATTAAATTTAAAAATAATTTAAATTAATTTGAAAATAATTTAATTTAATTTAAAAATAATTTAATTTAATTTGAAAATAATTTAATTTAATTAAATTTAAAAATAATTAAATTTATTTTGAATATAATTTATTTTAATTTGAAAATAAATTATTGAAATTTAAAAATAATTTAACTTAATTTGAAAATAATTTAATTTAATTTGTAAATAATTTAATTAAATTAAAAAATAATTTAATTAAATTAAAAAATAATTTAATTTAATTTGAAAACAATTTAAGTTAATTTGAAAATAATTTAATTGTTTTTTAAATAATTTTTTTAATGAAATTAAAAAATAATTTAATTTAATTTGAAAATAATGTAATTTAATTAAATTTAAAAATAATTTAATTTATTTTGAAAATAATTTGATTAAATCTAAAAATAATTTAATTTAATTAAATTTAAAAATAATTTAATTTAATTTGAAAATAATTTATTTTAATTTGAAAATAATTTAAAAATACTTTAATTTAATTTAAAAATAAATTAATTTATTTTAAAAATAATTTAATTTTTTTTGAAAATAATTTATTTTAATTTGAAAATAATTTAATTAAATTTAAAATTAATTTAATTTAATTTTTAAATAATTTAACTAAATTAAAAAATAATTAAATGTAATTTGAAAATAATTTAATTTAATTTGTAAATAATTTAATTAAATTAAAAAATAATTTAATTTAATTTGAAAATAATTTAAGTTAATTTGAAAATAATTTAATTTTTTTTTAAATAATTTAATTTAATGAAATTTAAAAATAATTTAATTTAATTTGAAAATAATGTAATTTAATTAAATTTAAAAATAATTTAATTTATTTTGAAAATAATTTAATTAAATCTAAAAATAATTTAATTTAATTTGAAAATTATTTAATTTAATTTGTAAATAATTTAAATAAAATTAAAAATAATTTAATTTAATTTAAAAATAATTTAATTTTATTTGAAAATAATTTAATTTTTTTTGAAAATAATTTAATTTAATTATATTTGAAAATAATTTAATTTAATTTGAAAATAATTTTTTTTAATATAAAAATACCTTAATTTAATTTGAAAATAATTTATTTTTTTTAGAAAATAATGTAATTTATTTAAATTCAAAAATAATTTAATATAATTTGAAAAAAATATATTTTAGTTTGAAAATAATGTAATTTAATTTGAAAATAATTTAATTTAATTAAATTTAAAAATAATTTAATTAAATTTAAAAATAATTTAATTTAATTTAAAAATAGTTTAAATTAATTTGTAAATAATTTAATTTAATTTAAAAATAATTTAATTTAATTTGAAAATAATTTAATTTAATTAAATTTAAAAATAATTTAATTTAATTTGAAAATAATTTATTTTAATTTGAAAATAATTTAATTAATGTTAAAAATAATTTAATTTAATTTATAAATAATTTAATTACATTTAAAAATAATTAAATTTATTTTGAATATAATTTTTTTTAATTTGAATATAAATTATTGAAATTTAAAAATAATTTGATTTAATTTGAAAATAATTTAATTTAATTTGTAAATAATTTAAATAAATTTAAAAATAATTTAAATTAATTTGAAAATAATTTAATTTAATTTAAAAATAATTTAATTTAATTTGAAAATAATTTAATTTAATTAAATTTAAAAATAATTAAATTTATTTTGAATATAATTTATTTTAATTTGAAAATAAATTATTGAAATTTAAAAATAATTTAACTTAATATGAAAAAAATTTAATTTAATTTGTAAATAATTTATTTAAATTAAAAAATAATTTAATTAAATTAAAAAATAATTTAATTTAATTTGAAAACAATTTAAGTTAATTTGAAAATAATTTAATTTTTTTTAAAATAATTTTTTTAATGAAATTTAAAAATAATTTAATTTAATTTGAAAATAATGTAATTTAATTAAATTTAAAAATAATTTAATTTAATTTGAAAATAATTTATTTTAATTTGAAAATAATTTAAATAAATTTAAAAATAATTTAATATAATTTAAGAATAAATAAATTTACATTTAATTATTTTTTAATTTAGTTAAATTATTTAAAAATTAAATTAAATTAATTTTAAATTTAATAAAATTATTTTCAAATCAAAATAAATTATTTTCAAAATAAATTAAATTATTTTCAAAATAATTTATTTTGATTTGAAAATAATTTTATTAAATTTAAAATTAATTTAATTTAATTTTTAAATAATTTAACTAAATTAAAAAATAATTAAATGTAATTTGAAAATAATTTAATTTAATTTGTAAATAATTTAATTAAATTAAAAAATAATTTAATTTAATTTGAAAATAATTTAAGTTAATTTGAAAATAATTTAATTTTTTTTTAAATAATTTAATTTAATGAAATTTAAAAATAATTTAATTTAATTTGAAAATAATGTAATTTAATTAAATTTAAAAATAATTTAATTTATTTTGAAAATAATTTAATTAAATCTAAAAAAAAATTAATTTAATTTGAAAATTATTTAATTTAATTTGTAAATAATTTAAATAAAATTAAAAATAATTTAATTTAATTTGAAAATAATTTAATTTTTTTTTAAATAATTTAATTTAATGAAATTTAAAAATAATTTAATTTAATTTGAAAATAATGTAATTCAATTAAATTTAAAAATAATTTAATTTATTTCGAAAATAATTTATTTAAATCTAAAAATAATTTAATTTAATTTGAAAATTATTTAATTTAATTTGTAAATAATTTAAATAAATTTAAAAATAATTTAAATTAATTTGAAAATAATTTAATTTAATTTAAAAATAATTTAATTTAATTTAAAAATATTTTAATTTAATTTAAAAATAATTTAATATAATTAAATTTAAAAATAATTTAATTTAATTTGAAAATAATTTATTTTAATTTGAAAATAATTTAATTTAAATTAAAAATAATTTAATTTAATTTATAAATAATTTAATGAAATTTAAAAATAATTAAATTTATTTTGAATATAATTTTTTTTAATTTGAAAATAAATTATTGAAATTTAAAAATAATTTGATTTAATTTGAAAATAATTTAATTTATTTTGTAAATAATTTAATTAAATTTAAAAATAATTTAATTTAATTTGAAAATAATTTTATTTAATTTTAAAACAATATAATTTTTTTTTAAATAATTAAATTTAATGAAATTTAAAAATATTTTAATTTAATTTAAAAATAATTTAATTTAATTAAATTTAAAAATAATTTAATTTAATTTGAAAATAGTTTAATTAAATCTAAAAATAATTTAATTTAATTTGAAAATTATTTAATTTAATTTGTAAATAATTTAAATAAATTTTAAAATAATTTAAATTAATTTGAAAATAATTTAATTTAATTTAAAAATAATTTAATTTAATTTTAAAATAATTTAATTTTTTTTTAAATAATTTAATTTAAAGAAATTTAAAAATATTTTAATTTAATTTGAAAATAATTTAATTTTTTTAGAAAATAATTTAATTTATTTAAATTTAAAAATAATTTAATATAATTTGAAAAAAATATATTTTAGTTTGAAAATAATGTAATTTAATTTGAAAATAATTTAATTTAATTAAATTTAAAAATAATTTAATTTAATTTAAAAATTGTTTAAATTAATTTGTAAATAATTAAATTAAATTTAAAAATAATTTAATTTAATTTGAAAATAATTTTATTTAATTTTAAAATAATTTAATTTTTTTTTTAATAATTTAATTTAATGAAATTTAAAAATATTTTAATTTAATTTGAAAATAATACAATTTAATTAAATTTAAAAATATTTTAATTAATTTTGAAAATAATTTATTTTAAATTGAAAATAATTTAATTAAATTTAAAAATAATTTAATTTATTTTGTAAATAATTTAATTAAATCAAAAAATATTTAAATTTAATTTGAAAATAATTTAATTTAATTTGTAAATAATTTGATTTAATTTAAAAATAATTTAATATAATTTGAAAATTATTTAAGTTGAAAATAATTTGATTTAATTTGAAATTTTTTAAAATTAATTTGAAAATAATTTAATTTGAAAATAATTCAAATTACTTTGAAAATAATTTAATTAAATTTAAAAATATATTAAATTAATTTGAAAATAATTTAATTTAATTAAATTTAAAAATAATATAATTTAATTTGAAAATAATTCAATTCAATTTAAAAATAATTTAATTTAATTTGAAAATAATTTTTTTTAATAAAAAAATACCTTAATTTAATTTGAAAATAATTTAATTTTTTTAGAAAATAATTTAATTTATTTAAATTCAAAAATAATTTAATATAATTTGAAAAAAATATATTTTAGTTTGAAAATAATGTAATTTAATTTGAAAATAATTTAATTTAATTAAATTTAAAAATAATTTAATTTAATTTAAAATTAGTTTAAATTAATTTGTAAATAATTTAATTAAATTTAAAAATAATTTAATTTAATTTGAAAATAATTTATTTTAATTTGAAAATAATTTAATTTAAATTAAAAATAATTTAATTTAATTTATAAATAATTTAATTAAATTTAAAAATAATTAAATTTATTTTGAATATAATTTTTTTTAATTTGAAAATAAATTATTGAAATTTAAAAATAATTTGATTTAATTCGAAATTAATTTAATTTAATTTGTAAATAATTTAAATAAATTTAAAAATAATTTAATTTAATTTGAAAATAAATTAATTTAATTTGAAATAATTTTTTTTTAAATAATTTAATTTAATGAAATTTAAAAATAATTTAATTTAATTTGAAAATAATTTAATTTAATTAAATTTAAAAATAATTTAATTTGTTTTGAAAATATTTTATTTTAATTTGAAAAAAATTTAATTAAATTTAAAATTAATTTAATTTAATTTGTAAATAATTTAACTAAATTAAAAAATAATTTAATTTAATTTGAAAATAATTTGATTTAAAATGAAAATAATTTAATTTGAAAATAATTACATTTAAAAATAAATAAATTTAGTTTGAAAATAATTTAATTAAATTTAAAAATAATTTAAATTAATTTGAAAATAATTTAATTTAATTTAGAAATAATTTAATTTAATTTGAAAATAATTTAATTTAATTAAATTTAATAATAATTAAATTTATTTTGAATATAATTTATTTTAATTTGAAAATGAATTATTGAAATTTAAAAATAATTTAACTTAATTTGAAAATAATTTAATTTAATTTGTAAATAATTTAATTAAATTAAAAAATAATTTAATTTAATTTGAAAATAATTTAATTTAATTTGAAAATAATTTAATTTTTTTTTAAATAATTTAATGAACTTTAAAAATAATTTAAATAATTTTGAAAATAATTTATTTTAATTTGAAAATAATTTATTTTAATTTGAAAATAATTTAATTAAATTTAAAATTAATTTAATTTAATTTTTAAATAAATTAACAAAATTAAAAAATAATTAAATGTAATTTGAAATTAATTTAATTTAATTTGTAAATAATGTAATTAAATTTAAAAATAATTTAAATTAATTTGAAAATAATTTAATTTAATTTGAAAACAATATAATTTTTTTTAAAATAATTTAATTTAATGAAATTTACAAATAATTTAATTTAATTTGAAATTAATGTAATTTAATTAAATTTAAAAATAATTTAATTTATTTTGAAAATAATTTAATTAAATCTAAAAATAATTTAATATAATTTGAAAATAATTTAATTTAATTTGTAAATAATTTAAATAAAATTAAAAATAATTTAATTTAATTTAAAAATAATTTAATTTAATTTGAAAATAATTTAATTTTTTTTTAAAATAATTTAATTTAATTAAATTTAAAAATAATTTAATTTAATTTGTAAATAATTTTATTTAATATAAAAATACCTTAATTTAATTTGAAAATAATTTAATTTTTTTAGAAAATAATTTAATTTATTTAAATTTAAAAATAATTTAATATAATTTGAAAAAAATATATTTTAGTTTGAAAATAATGTAATTTAATTTGAAAATAATTTAACTTAATTAAATTTAAAAATAATTTAATTTAATTTAAAAATAGTTTAAATTAATTTGTAAATAATTAAATTAAATTTAAAAATAATTTAATTTAATTTGAAAATAATTTTATTTAATTTTAAAATAATTTAATTTTTTTTTTAATAATTTAATTTAATGAAATTTAAAAATATTTTAATTTAATTTGAAAATAATATAATTTTATTAAATTTAAAAATATTTTAATTAATTTTGGAAATAATTTATTTTAAATTGAAAATAATTTAATTAAATTTAAAAATAATTTAATTTATTTTGTAAATAATTTAATTAAATTAAAAAATATTTAAATTTAATTTAAAAATAATTTAATTTAATTTGTAAATAATTTGATTTAATTTAAAAATAATTTAATATAATTTGAAAATTATTTAAGTTGAAAATAATTTGATTTAATTTGAAATTTTTTAAAATTAATTTGAAAATAATTTAATTTGAAAATAATTCAAATTATTTTGAAAATGTTTTAATTAAATTTAAAAATATATTAAATTAATTTGAAAATAATTTAATTTAATTAAATTTAAAAATAATATAATTTAATTTGAAAATAATTCAATTCAATTTAAAAATATTTTAATTTAATTTGAAAATAATTTATTTTTTTTAGAAAATAATTGAATTGAATTAAATTAAAAATAATTTAATTTAATTTGAAAATAATTGATTTTAATTTGAAAATAATTTAATTTTAAAAATATTTTAATTAGAAAATTATTTAATTTAATTTGTAAATATTTTAATTAAATTGAAAATAATTAAATTTAATTTAAAAATAATTTAATTTAATATGTAATTAATTTGATTTAATTTGAAAATAATTTAA
This sequence comes from Phosphuga atrata, assembly GCA_944588485.1. Classification (NCBI taxonomy): domain Eukaryota; kingdom Metazoa; phylum Arthropoda; class Insecta; order Coleoptera; family Silphidae; genus Phosphuga; species Phosphuga atrata. Next base: position 88,472 of record CALYMW010000422.1, on the reverse strand, counting down.
TTTAATTTGAAACATATTTAATTTGAAAATGATTTAATTTAATTTGAAAATAATAAAATTTAATTTGAAAATAAATTAATTTAATTTAATATGAAAATAATTTAATTAAATTTAAAATTAATATAAGTTAATTTGAAAATAATTTAATTTACTTTGTAAATAATTTAATTAAATTTAAAAATAATTTAATTTAATTTGAAAATAATTTAATTTAATTTAAAAATATTTTTTTTAAATAATTTAATTTAATAAAATTTAAAAATAATTTAATTTAATTTGAAAATAATTTAATTTAAAAATAATTTAATTTCTTTTGAAAATAATTTATTTTAATTTGAAAATAATTTATTTCAATTTAAAAATAATTTAATTTAATTTGAAAATAATTTAATTTAATTTGAAGATAATTTAAATAAATATAAAAATAATTTAATTTAAAAATAATATAATTTAATTTAAAATTTTTTTTTAAAAATAATTTAATTAAATTAAATTTAAAAATAAGTTAAATTAACTTGGAAATAATTTAATTTATTTTGAAAATAATTTATTTTAATTTGAAAATAATTTAATTAAATTTAAAAATATTTTAGTTTGAAAATAATTTAATTTGAAAATAATTTAATTTAATTAAATTTAAAAATAATTTAATTTATTTTGAAAATAATTTATTTTAATTTTAAATTTATTTTAATTTGAAAATAATTTAATTTAAAAATAATTTAATTTAATATGAAAATAATTTAATTTATTTCGAAAATAATTTAATTTAATTAAATTTAAAAATAATTTAATTTATTTTGATAATAGTTTATTTTAATTTGAAAATAGTGCAATTAAATTACAAAATAATTTAATTTAATTTGTAAATAATTTAATTTAATTTGTAAATAATTTAATTAAATTAAATTTTTTTTTTTTTTTTAATAATTTCATTTAATTAAATTTAAAAATAATTAAATTTAATTTGAAAACAACTTAATTTAATTTGAAAATAATTTAATTGAATATGAAAATATTTTAATTTAATTTGAAAATAGTTTAATTTAACTTAAAAATATTTTTTTTTTTTTGAAAATTTAAAAATTTAATTAAATTTAAAAATAATTTCATTTAATTTAAAAATAATTTCATTTAATTTAAAAATTATTTAATTTAATTTAAAATGAATTTAATTTTTTTTTAAAAATTTAATTTAATTTAAAAATAATTTAACTTATTTGATAATAATTTAATTTAATTAAATTTTTAAATTATTTATTTTAATTTGAAAATAATTTAATTTAATTTGAAAATAATTTAATTTAAATTGATTTTGTTTTTTAATTTAATTTAGTTTAAAAATAATTTAATTTATTTAAAAAAAAAATTAATTTATTTTGTAAAAAATCTAATTTGAAAATAATTTAATTTAATTTGAAAATAATTTATTTTAATTTAAAAATAATTTAATTTAATTTTAAAATAATTTAATTTAATTTGAAAATAATTTAATTTAATTCAATTTTAAAATTATTTAATTTAATTTGAAAATATATTAATTTAATTTTAAAATAATTTAATTTATTTTGAAAATAATTTAATTTGAAAATAATTTAATTTAATTTGAAAATAATTTAATTTAGTTTGAAAATAATTTAGTTTAATTAAATTTAAAAACAATTTAATTTATTTTAAAAATAATTTAATTTATTGCGAAATAATTTAATTTAGTTTCTTAATATATTAATTAAATTTGAAAATAATTTAATTTAATTGGAAAATAATTTAATTTTTTTGGAAATTATTTGGTTTAATTAAATTTAAAAAATATTTAATTTAATTTAAAATTAATTTAATTTGAAAATAATTTAATTTAATTAAATTTTAAAATTATTTATTTTAATTTGAAAATATCTTAATTTAATTTGAAAATAAGTTAATTTAAATTGATTTTACTTTTTAATTTACTTTAGTTTAAAAATAATTTAATTTATTTTAAAAAAAAATTAATTTATTTTGTAAAAAATTTAATTTGAAAATAATTTAATTTAATTTGAAAATAATTTATTTTAATTTAAAAATAATTTAATTTAATTTTAAAATAATTTAATTTAATTTGAAAACAATTTAATTTAATTCAATTTTAAAATTATTTAATTTAATTTGAAAATAATTTAATTTAATTTTAAAATAATTTAATTTATTTTGAAAATAATTTAATTTGAAAATAATTTAATTTAATTTGAAAATAATTTAATTTAGTTTGAAAATAATTATGTTTAATTAAATTTAAAAACAATTTAATTTATTTTAAAAATAATTTAATTTATTTTGAAATAATTTAATTTAGTTTCTTAATTAATTAATTAAATTTAAAAATAATTTAATTAAATTTGAAAATAATTTAATTTAATTGGAAAATAATTTAATTTTTTTGGAAATTATTTGGTTTAATTAAATTTAAAAATGAATTAATTTAATTTAAAAAAAAATTAATTTAATTTGAAAATAATTTAATTTAATTAAATTTAAAATAAAATTTAATTTAATTTAAAAATTATTTAATTTGATTTAAAAATAGTTAAATTTAGTTCGAAAATAATTTAATTTAATTAAATATAAAAATAAAGAATATTTTAATTTAATTTAATTTGAAAAAAATTTAATTTGATTTAAAAATAATTAAATTTATATCGAAAATAATTCAATTTAATTAAATATAAAAATAATTTAACCTAATTTGAAAATAAATTAACTTAAAAATAATATAATTTGAAAATAATTTAATTTAATTTGAAAAAAAATTAATTTAAATAAATTTAAAAATAATTTAATTTATTTTAAAATTAATTTAATTTTTTTTTTAATATAATTTAATTTAATTTAAAAATAATTTAATTTATTTTGAAAAAAAAAGAATTTAATTTTAAAATAATTTGTTTTAATTTGAAAATAATTTAATTTAATTTTAAAATAATTTAGTTTAATTAAAAACAATTTAATTTAGTTAAATGTAAAAATAATTTAATTTATTTTGAAAATAATATATTTTAATTTGAATATAATTTATTTACATTTGAAATTAATTTAATTTAATTTAAAAATAATTTAATTTAATTTAAAAATAATTTCATTTAATTTAAAAATTATTTAATTTAATTTAAAATGAATTTAATTTTTTTTTAAAAATTTAATTTAATTTAAAAATAATTTAACTTATTTGATAATAATTTAATTTAATTAAATTTTTAAATTATTTATTTTAATTTGAAAATAATTTAATTTAATTTGAAAATATTTTAATTTAAATTGATTTTGTTTTTTAATTTAATTTAGTTTAAAAATAATTTAATTTATTTAAAAAAAAAATTAATTTATTTTGTAAAAAATCTAATTTGAAAATAATTTAATTTAATTTGAAAATAATTTATTTTAATTTAAAAATAATTTAATTTAATTTTAAAATAATTTAATTTAATTTGAAAATAATTTAATTTAATTCAATTTTAAAATTATTTAATTTAATTTGAAAATATATTAATTTAATTTTAAAATAATTTAATTTATTTTGAAAATAATTTAATTTGAAAATAATTTAATTTAATTTGAAAATAATTTAATTTAGTTTGAAAATAATTTAGTTTAATTAAATTTAAAAACAATTTAATTTATTTTAAAAATAATTTAATTTATTTCGAAATAATTTAATTTAGTTTCTTAATATATTAATTAAATTTGAAAATAATTTAATTTAATTGGAAAATAATTTAATTTTTTTGGAAATTATTTGGTTTAATTAAATTTAAAAAATATTTAATTTAATTTAAAATTAATTTAATTTGAAAATAATTTAATTTAATTAAATTTTAAAATTATTTATTTTAATTTGAAAATATCTTAATTTAATTTGAAAATAAGTTAATTTAAATTGATTTTACTTTTTAATTTACTTTAGTTTAAAAATAATTTAATTTATTTTAAAAAAAAATTAATTTATTTTGTAAAAAATTTAATTTGAAAATAATTTAATTTAATTTGAAAATAATTTATTTTAATTTAAAAATAATTTAATTTAATTTTAAAATAATTTAATTTAATTTGAAAACAATTTAATTTAATTCAATTTTAAAATTATTTAATTTAATTTGAAAATAATTTAATTTAATTTTAAAATAATTTAATTTATTTTGAAAATAATTTAATTTGAAAATAATTTAATTTAATTTGAAAATAATTTAATTTAGTTTGAAAATAATTATGTTTAATTAAATTTAAAAACAATTTAATTTATTTTAAAAATAATTTAATTTATTTTGAAATAATTTAATTTAGTTTCTTAATTAATTAATTAAATTTAAAAATAATTTAATTAAATTTGAAAATAATTTAATTTAATTGGAAAATAATTTAATTTTTTTGGAAATTATTTGGTTTAATTAAATTTAAAAATGAATTAATTTAATTTAAAAAAAAATTAATTTAATTTGAAAATAATTTAATTTAATTAAATTTAAAATAAAATTTAATTTAATTTAAAAATTATTTAATTTGATTTAAAAATAGTTAAATTTAGTTCGAAAATAATTTAATTTAATTAAATATAAAAATAAAGAATATTTTAATTTAATTTAATTTGAAAAAAATTTAATTTGATTTAAAAATAATTAAATTTATATCGAAAATAATTCAATTTAATTAAATATAAAAATAATTTAACCTAATTTGAAAATAAATTAACTTAAAAATAATATAATTTGAAAATAATTTAATTTAATTTGAAAAAAAATTAATTTAAATAAATTTAAAAATAATTTAATTTATTTTAAAATTAATTTAATTTTTTTTTTAATATAATTTAATTTAATTTAAAAATAATTTAATTTATTTTGAAAAAAAAAGAATTTAATTTTAAAATAATTTGTTTTAATTTGAAAATAATTTAATTTAATTTTAAAATAATTTAGTTTAATTAAAAACAATTTAATTTAGTTAAATGTAAAAATAATTTAATTTATTTTGAAAATAATATATTTTAATTTGAATATAATTTATTTACATTTGAAATTAATTTAATTTAATTTAAAAATAATTTAATTTAATTTGAAAATAATTTAATTTAATTTAAAAATAATTTAATTTAATTTGAAAATAATTTAATTTAATTTAAAAATAATTTAATTTCATTTGAAAATAATTTAATTTAATTTGAAAATAATTTAGTTTAATTTTAAAATAGTTCAATTTAATTTAAAAATAATTTAATTTAATTTTAAAATAATTTAATTTAATTTTAAAATAATTTAATTTAATTTGAAAATAATTTAATTCAATTAAATTTTAAAATTATTTTTTTTAATTTGAAAATAATAAAATTTAATTTAAAAATAATTTAATTTCATTTAAAAATAATTTAATTTAATTTGAAAATAATTTAATTTCATTTGAAAATAATTTAATTTAATTTGAAAATAATTTAGTTTAATTTTAAAATAGTTCAATTTAATTTAAAAATAATTTAATTTAATTTTAAAATAATTTTATTTAATTTTAAAATAATTTAATTTTTTTTTAAATAATTTAATTTAATTTAATTTAAAAATAATTTAATTTAATTAAATTTAAAAATAATTTAATTTAATTTGAAAATAATTTATTTTAATTTGAAAATAATTTAATTTAAATTAAAAATAATTTAATTTAATTTATAAATAATTTAAATAAATTTAAAAATAATTAAATTTATTTTGAATATAATTTTTTTTAATTTGAAAATAAATTATTGAAATTTAAAAATAATTTGATTTAATTCGAAATTAATTTAATTTAATTTGTAAATAATTTAAATAAATTTAAAAATAATTTAATTTAATTTGAAAATAAAATAATTTAATTTGAAATAATTTTTTTTTAAATAATTTAATTTAATGAAATTTAAAAATAATTTAATTTAATTTGAAAATAATTTAATTTAATTAAATTTAAAAATAATTTAATTTGTTTTGAAAATATTTTATTTTAATTTGAAAAAAATTTAATTAAATTTAAAATTAATTTAATTTAATTTGTAAATAATTTAACTAAATTAAAAAATAATTTAATTTAATTTGAAAATAATTTGAATTAATATGAAAATAATTTAATTTGAAAATAATTACATTTAAAAATAATTAAATTTAGTTTGAAAATAATTTAATTAAATTTAAAAATAATTTAAATTAATTTGAAAATAATTTAATTTAATTTAGAAATAATTTCATTTAATTTGAAAATAATTTAATTTAATTAAATTTAATAATAATTAAATTTATTTTGAATATAATTTATTTTAATTTGAAAATAAATTATTGAAATTTAAAAATAATTTAACTTAATTTGAAAATAATTTAATTTAATTTGTAAATAATTTAATTAAATTAAAAAACAATTTAATTTAATTTGAAAATAATTTAATTTAATTTGAAAATAATTTAATTTTTTTTTAAATAATTTAATGAACTTTAAAAATAATTTAAATAATTTTGAAAATAATTTATTTTAATTTGAAAATAATTTATTTTAATTTGAAAATAATTTAATTAAATTTAAAATTAATTTAATTTAATTTTTAAATAATTTAACAAAATTAAAAAATAATTAAATGTAATTTGAAAAAAATTTAATTAAATTCGTAAATAATGTAATTAAATTTAAAAATAATTTAAATTAATTTGAAAATAATTTAATTTAATTTGAAAACAAAATAATTTTTTTTAAAATAATTTAATTTAATGAAATTTACAAATAATTTAATTTAATTTGAAATTAATGTAATTTAATTAAATTTAAAAATAATTTAATTCATTTTGAAAATAATTAAATTAAATCTAAAAATAATTTAATATAATTTGAAAATAATTTAATTTAATTTGTAAATAATTTAAATAAAATTAAAAATAATTTAATTTAATTTAAAAATAATTTAATTTAATTTGAAAATAATTTAATTTTTTTTGAAAATAATTTAATTTAATTAAATTTAAAAATAATTTAATTTAATTTGTAAATAATTTTATTTAATATAAAAATACCTTAATTTAATTTAAAAATAATTTAATTTTTTTAGAAAATAATTTAATTTATTTAAATTTAAAAATAATTTAATATAATTTGAAAAAAATATATTTTAGTTTGAAAATAATGTAATTTAATTTGAAAATAATTTAACTTAATTAAATTTAAAAATAATTTAATTTAATTTAAAAATAGTTTAAATTAATTTGTAAATAATTAAATTAAATTTAAAAATAATTTAATTTAATTTGAAAATAATTTTATTTAATTTTAAAATAATTTAATTTTTTTTTTAATAATTTAATTTAATGAAATTTAAAAATATTTTAATTTAATTTGAAAATAATATAATTTTATTAAATTTAAAAATATTTTAATTAATTTTGAAAATAATTTATTTTAAATTGAAAATAATTTAATTAAATTTAAAAATAATTTAATTAATTTTGTAAAAAATTTAATTTAATTAAAAAATATTTAAATTTAATTTAAAAATAATTTAATTTAATTTGTAAATAATTTGATTTAATTTAAAAATAATTTAATATAATTTGAAAATTATTTAAGTTGAAAATAATTTGATTTAATTTGAAATTTTTTAAAATTAATTTGAAAATAATTTAATTTGAAAATAATTCAAATTACTTTGAAAATAATTTAATTAAATTTAAAAATATATTAAATTAATTTGAAAATAATTTAATTTAATTAAATTTAAAAATAATATAATTTAATTTGAAAATAATTTAATTCAATTTAAAAATATTTTAATTTAATTTGAAAATAATTTATTTTTTTAGAAAATAATTGAATTGAATTAAATTAAAAATAATTTAATTTAATTTGAAAATAATTGATTTTAATTTGAAAATAATTTAATTTTAAAAATATTTTAATTAGAAAATTATTTAATTTAATTTGTAAATATTTTAATTAAATTGAAAATAATTAAATTTAATTTAAAAATAATTTAATTTAATATGTAATTAATTTGATTTAATTTGAAAATAATTTAATTTAATTTGAAACATATTTAATTTGAAAATGATTTAATTTAATTTGAAAATAATAAAATTTAATTTGAAAATAATTTAATTTGAAAATAAATTAATTTAATTTAATATGAAAATAATTTAATTAAATTTAAAAATAATTTAATTTAATTTGAAAATAATTTAATTTAATTTAAAAATATTTTTTTTAAATAATTTAATTTAATGAAATTTAAAAATAATTTAATTTAATTTGAAAATAATTTAATTTAAAAATAATTTAATTTCTTTTGAAAATAATTTATTTTAATTTGAAAATAATTTATTTCAATTTAAAAATAATTTAATTTAATTTGAAAATAATTTAATTTAATTTGAAGATAATTTAAATAAATATAAAAATAATTTAATTTAAAAATAATATAATTTAATTTAAAAATTTTTTTTAAAAATAATTTAATTAAATTAAATTTAAAAATAATTTAAATTAACTTGGAAATAATTTAATTTAATTTGAAAATAATTTATTTTAATTTGAAAATAATTTAATTAAATTTAAAAATATTTTAGTTTGAAAATAATTTAATTTAATTTGAAAATAATTTAATTTAATTAAATTTAAAAATAATTTAATTTATTTTGAAAATAATTTATTTTTATTTTAAATTTATTTTAATTTGAAAATAATTTAATTTAAAAATAATTTAATTTAATATGAAAATAATTTAATTTATTTCGAAAATAATTTAATTTAATTAAATTTAAAAATAATTTAATTTATTTTGATAATAGTTTAATTTAATTTGTAAATAATTTAATTTAATTTGTAAATAATTTAATTAAATTAAATTTTTTTTTTTTTTAAATAATTTCATTTAATTAAATTTAAAAATAATTAAATTTAATTTGAAAACAACTTAATTTAATTTTAAAATAATTTAATTTATTTTGAAAATAATTTAATTTGAAAATAATTTAATTTAATTAAATTTAAAATAAAATTCAATTTAATTTAAAAATTATTTAATTTGATTTAAAAATAGTTAAATTTAGTTCGAAAATAATTTAATTTAATTAAATATAAAAATATTTTAATTTGAATATTTTAATTTAATTTAATTTGAAAAAAATTTAATTTGATTTAAAAATAATTAAATTTATATCGAAAATAATTCAATTTAATTAAATATAAAAATAATTTAACCTAATTTGAAAATAAATTAACTTAAAAATAATATAATTTGAAAATAATTTAATTTAATTTGAAAAAAAAATTAATTTAAATAAATTTAAAAATAATTTAATTTATTTTAAAATTAATTTAATTTTTTTTTAATATAATTTAATTTAATTTAAAAATAATTTAATTTATTTTGAAAAAAAAAGAATTTAATTTTAAAATAATTTGTTTTAATTTGAAAATAATTTAATTTAATTTTAAAATAATTTAGTTTAATTAAAAACAATTTAATTTAGTTAAATGTAAAAATAATTTAATTTATTTTGAAAATAATATATTTTAATTTGAATATAATTTATTTACATTTGAAATTAATTTAATTTAATTTAAAAATAATTTAATTTAATTTGAAAATAATTTAATTTGATTTAAAAATAATTTAATTTAATTTAAAAACAATTTAATTTCATTTGAAAATAATTTAATTTAATTTGAAAATAATTTAGTTTAATTTTAAAATAGTTCAATTTAATTTAAAAATAATTTAATTTAATTTTAAAATAATTTTATTTAATTTTAAAATAATTTAATTTAATTTGAAAATAATTTAATTCAATTAAATTTTAAAATTATTTTTTGTAATTTAAAAATAATAAAATTTAATTTAAAAATAATTTAATTTCATTTAAAAATAATTTAATTTAATTTGAAAATAATTTAATTTAGCTTGAAAAAAATTTTTTTTTTTAAATAGATAATTTAATTAAATTTAAAAATAATTTAATTTAATTTGAAAACAATTTATTTCAATTAAAAAATAGTTTAATTTAATATGAAAATATTTTAATTTAATTTGAAAATAATTTAATTTTATTTGAAAAATATTTAATTTAATTATATTTAAAAATAGTTGAATTTAATTTGAAAATTATTTAATTTAATTTAAAATAAATTTAATTTTTGTTGAAAAATTTAATTTAAGAATAATTTTTTGTTTAAAAAAAAATTCAATTTATTTCAAAAAATAATTTAATTTGAAAATAATTTAATTTAATTTGAAAATAATTTAATTTAATTTGAAAATAATTTGATTTAATTAAAATTTAAATTTATTTAATTTTATTTAAAAATAATTTAATTTATTTTGAAAATAATTTATTTAAATTGAAAATAATTTATTTTTAAAAATATTTTAATTTAATTTAAAATTAACTTAATTTAATCTTAAAATAATTTAATTTAAATAGAAAATAATTTAATTTAATTTGAAAAATATTTAAAATAATTAAATTACAAAATATTTTAATTTAATTTGAAAATAATTTAATTTAAAATGTTTTTTATTAATTCAATTTAATTTAATTTAAATATAATTTAATTTATTTTGAAAAAAATTAAATTTATTTTGTGAAAAATTTAATTTAATTTGAAAATAATTTAATTAAATTTGAAAATAATTTAATTTAATTTAAAAATAACTTAATTTAATTTTAAAATAATTTAATTGAATTTTAAAATAATTTAATTTAATTAAATTTTAAAATTGTTTAATTTAATTTAAAAATATTTAATTTAATTTGAAAATAAGTTAATTTGATTTAAAAATAATTTAATTTAATTTGAAAATAATTTAATTTGAAAACAATTTAATTTAATTTGAAAATATTTTAATTTAATTTATTTTGTAAAAAATTCAATTTAATTTGAAAATAATTTAATTTAATTTGAAAATAATTTAATTTAATTTAAAAATAATTTAATTTAATATTAAAATAATTTAATTAAATTTGAAAATAATTTAATTTAATTAAATTTTAAAATTATTTAAATTATTTTAAAATTTTTTAATTTATTTTGAAAATTTAATTTAGAAATAATTTAATTTATTTTGTATAAAATTTAAATTAATTTGAAAATAACTTAATTTAATTTGAAAATAATTTAAAAATATTTAATTTAATTTGAAAATTATTTAATTTAATTTGAAAACAATTTAAACTAATTTAAAAATAATTTAATTTATTTTGAATAAAATTTAATATAATTTGAAAACAACTTAATTTAATTTGAAAATAATTTAAAAATAATTTAATTTAATTTGAAAATTATTTAATTTAGTTTGAAAATAATTTAATATTATTAAAATTAAAAATAATTTCATTTAATTTGAAAATCATTTATTTTAATTTAGTTTAAAAATAATTTAATTTAATTTGAAAATAATTTAATTTAAAAATAATTTTATTTTAAAATAATTTAATTTAACCTGAAAATAATTTTATTTAATTAAATTTTAAAATTATTTAATTTAATTTGTAAATAATTTAATAAAATTTCAAAATAATTTAATTTAATTTGAGAATAATTTAGTTTAATTTGAAAATAATTTAATTTGAAAATAATTTAATTTAATTAAATTTAAAAATAATTTAATTTAATTTGAAAACAATTTATTTCAATTAAAAAATAGTTTAATTTAATATGAAAATATTTTAATTTAATTTGAAAATAATTTAATTTTATTTGAAAAATATTTAATTTAATTATATTTAAAAATAGTTTAATTTAATTTGAAAATTATTTAATTTAATTTAAAATTAATTTAATTTTTGTTGAAAAATTTAATTTAAGAATAATTTTTTGTTTAAAAAAAAATTCAATTTATTTCAAAAAATAATTTAATTTGAAAATAATTTAATTTAATTTGAAAATAATTTTATTTAATTTGAAAATAATTTGATTTAATTAAAATTTGAATTTATTTAATTTTATTTGAAAATAATTTAATTTATTTTGAAAATAATTTATTTAAATTGAAAATAATTTATTTTTAAAAATATTTTAATTTAATTTAAAAATAACTTAATTTAATCTTAAAATAATTTAATTTAAATTCAAAATAATTAAATTTAATTTGAAAAATATTTAAAATAATTAAATTACAAAATATTTTAATTTAATTTGAAAATAATTTAATTTAAATTGTTTTTTATTAATTCAATTTAATTTAATTTAAATATAATTTAATTTATTTTGAAAAAAATTTAATTTATTTTGTGAAAAATTTAATTTAATTTGAAAATAATTTAATTAAATTTGAAAATAATTTAATTTAATTTAAAAATAATTTAATTTAATTTTAAAATAATTTAATTGAATTTTAAAATAATTTAATTTAATTAAATTTTAAAATTGTTTAATTTAATTTAAAAATATTTAATTTAATTTGAAAATAAGTTAATTTGATTTAAAAATAATTTAATTTAATTTGAAAATAATTTAATTTGAAAACAATTTAATTTAATTTAAAAATATTTTAATTTAATTTATTTTGTAAAAAATTCAATTTAATTTGAAAATAATTTAATTTAATTTGAAAATAATTTAATTTAATTTAAAAATAATTTAATTTAATATTAAAATAATTTAATTGAATTTGAAAATAATTTAATTTAATTAAATTTTAAAATTATTTAATTTAATTTAAAATTTAATTTGAAAATTTAATTTAGAAATAATTTAATTTATTTTGTATAAAATTTAAATTAATTTGAAAATAACTTAATTTAATTTGAAAATAATTTAAAAATATTTAATTTAATTTGAAAATTATTTAATTTAATTTGAAAACAATTTAAACTAATTTAAAAATTATTTAATTTATTTTGAATAAAATTTAATATAATTTGAAAACAACTTAATTTAATTTGAAAATAATTTAAAAATAAATTAATTTAATTTGAAAATTATTTAATTTAGTTTGAAAATAATTTAATATTATTAAAATTAAAAATAATTTCATTTAATTTGAAAATCATTTATTTTAATTTAATTTAAAAATAATTTAATTTAATTTGAAAATAATTTAATTTAAAAATAATTTTATTTTAAAATAATTTTATTTAACCTGAAAATAATTTTATTTAATTAAATTTTAAAATTATTTAATTTAATTTGTAAATAATTTAATAAAATGTGAAAATAATTTAATTTAATTTGAAAATAATTGAGTTTAATTTGAAAATAATTTAATTTAATTTGAAAATAATTTAATTTAATTAAATTTAAAAATAATTTAATTTAATTTGAAAATAATTTATTTTAATTTAATAATAATTTATTTTAATATAAAAATAATTTATTTTAATATGAAAAAAAATTAATTTAATTTGAAAATAATTTAATTTAATTTGAAAATAATTTATTTTAATTTGAAAATAATGTAATTTAATTTGAAAATAATTTAATTTAATTAAATTTAAAAATAATTTAATTTATTTTGAAAATAATTTATTTTAGTTTGAAAATAATTTAACTAAATTTAAAAATAATTTAATTTAATTTGATAATAATTTAATTTAATTTGTAAATATTTTAAATAAATTAAAAAATAACTTAATTTATTTTAAAAATAATATAATTTATTTAGAAAATATTTAAATTTTTTTTTGAAAATAATTTAATTTAATTAAATTTAAAAATAATAAGTAAATTTGAAAATAATTTAATTTAATTTGAAAATATTTTAATTTAATTTGAAAATAAATTATTTTTATTTTAAAATAATTTAACTAAATTTAAAAATTATTCAATTTAATTTGAAAATTATTTAGTTTAATTTGAAAATAATTTTTTTTTAAATAATTTAATTTAATGATATTTAAAAATAATTTATTTCAATTTGAAAATAATTTAATTTAATTAAATTTAAAAATAATTAAATTTATTTTGAAAATAATTTATTTTAATTTGAAAATAAATTATTAAAATTTAAAAATAATTTAATTTAATTTGAAATTAATTTAATTTAATTTGAAAATAATTTAATTTAATTAAATTTAAAAATAATATAATTTAATTTGAAAATAATTTAATTCAATTTGAAAATATTTAAATTTAATTTGAAAATAATTTATTTTTTTAGAAAATAATTGAATTGAATTATTTATTTTTAATTATAAATTAAAAATTAATTTAATTTGATTTGAAAATATTTTAATTTAATTTGAAAATAATTTAATTTTAAAAATAATTTAATTAGAAAATTAATTAATTTACTTTGTAAATAATTAAATTAAATAGAAAATAATTAAATTTAATTTGAAAATAATTTAATTTAATTTGTAAATAATTTGATTTAATTTGAAAATAATTTAATTTAATTTGAAAATGATTTAATGTACTTTGAAAATAATTGAATTTAATTTGAAAATAATTTAATTTGAAAATAATTGAATTTAATTTGAAAATAATTTAATTTGAAAATAAATTAATTTAATTTAATATGAAAATAATTTAATTAAATTTGAAATTAATTTAAATTAATTTGAAAATAATTTGATTTGATTTGTAAATAATTTAATTAAATTTTAAAATAATTTAATTTAATTTGATTATAATTTAATTTAATTTTAAAATATATTTTTTTAAATAATTTAATTTAATGAAATTTAAAAATCATTTAATTTAATTTAAAAATTATTTAATTTAAAAATAATTTAATTATTTTTGAAAATAATTTATTTTAATTTGAAAATAATTTAATTAAATTTAAAAATAATTTAAATTAACTTGAAAATAATTTAATTTAATTTAAAAATAGATTATTTTAATTTGAAAATAAATTAATTTAAAAATAATTTAATTTAATATGAAAATAATTTAATTTAATTTGAAAATAATTTAATTTAATTTAAAAATAATTTAATTTAATTAAATTTAAAAATAATTTAATTTATTTTGATAATAGTTTATTTTAATTTGAAAAAAATTAAATTACAAAATAATTTAATTTAATTTGTAAATTATTTAATTTAATTTGTAAATAATTTAACTAAATTTAAAAATAATTTAATTTAATTTTAAAATAATTTCATTTAATTTAAAAATTATGTAATTTAATTTAAAATGAATTTAATTTTTTTTGAATAATTTAATTTAATTTAAAAATAATTTAACTTATTTGATAATAATTTAATTTAATTAAATTTTAAAAACATTTATTTCAATTTGAAAATAATTTAATTTAATTTGAAAATAATTTAATTTTAATTGATTTTGTTTTTTATTTTAATTTATTTTTTAAAAATAATTTAATTTATTTAAAAAAAATAATAATTTATTTTGTAAAAAATTTAATTTGAAAATAATTTAATTTAATTTGAAAATAATTTATTTTAATTTAAAAATAATTTAATTTAATTTGAAAATAATTTATTTTAATTTGAAAATAATTTAATTAAGTTTCAAAATAATTGAATTTAAATTGAAATTAATTTAATTCATTTCGTAAATAATTTAATTAAATTTAAAAATAATTTAATTTGAAAATAATTTATTTTTAAAAATTATCTAATTTAATATGAAAATAATTTAATTTAATTTGAAAATAATTTAATTTAATTAAATTTTTAAATTATTTAATTTAATTTTAAAATAATTTATTTTAATTTGAAAATAATTTATTCTTAAAAATATTTTTAATTTAAATTTAATTTTAAAATAATTTAATATAATTTGAAAATAAATTTGATCTAATTTAAAAATCTAAATCTAATTTAAAATCTAATTTTTATCTAATTTAATTAAATTTGAAAATAATTTAATTTAAATTGAAAATAAATTATTTCAATTTGAAAATAATTTATTTTAATTTAAAAATAAATTAATTTAAAAATAATTTAATTTGTAAATAATTTCATTTAATTTGTAAATAATTTAATTAAATTTAAAAATAATTTAATTTGATTTGAAAATAATTTAATTTAAGTTGAAAATATTTTAATTTTTTTTGAAAATATTTTGATTTAATTAAATTTAAAAATAATTTAATTTATTTTGAAAAAAATTGTAATTATTTTGTAAAAAAATTAATTTATTTTAAAAATATTTTAATTTATTTTAAAAATAATTTAGTTTAATTTAAAAATAATTTAATTTAATTTTAAAAGAATTTAATTTAATTTGAAAATAATTTAATTTAATTAAGTTTTAAAATTATTTAATTTTATTTAATTTGAAAATAATTTAATTTGAAAATGATTTGTTTTAATTGGAAAATAATTTAATTTAAATTGAAAATCATTTAGTTGAATTTGAAAATAATTTAATTTAATTAAATATAAAAATATTTTAATTTATTTTGAAAATGAAATATTTTAATTTGAAAAATATTTTATATAATTACATTTAAAAGTAATTTAATTTAATTTGAAAATAATTTAATTTAAAATTAATTTTTTTTTTTTTTAAATTTATTTAATTTAAAAATAATTTAATTTATTTTGAAAAAAATTAAATTTATTTTCAAAAAAAAATAATTTAATTTTAGAAGAATTTAATTTAATTTGAAAATAATTTAAATTAATTAAATTTTAAATTTTTTTAATTTAATTTGAAAATAATTTAATTTAGTTTGAAAATAATTTATTTTAATTTGAAAATAATTTAATTTAAAAATAATTTAATTTAAATGAAAATAATTTAATTTAATTTGAAAATAATTTAATTTAATTTGAAAATAATTTTATTTAATTGAATTTAAAAATAATTTAATTTATTTAGAAAATAGTTCATTTTAATTTGAAAATAATTAAATTAAATTTCAAAATAATTTAATTTAATTTGAAAATAATTTAATTTAATTTGAAAATAATTTTTTTTTTTTGAAAATAATTTATTTAATTAAATTTAAAAATAATTTAATTAAATTTAAAAATAATTTAATTTAATTTAAACATAATTTAATTTAATTAAATTTGAATTTTTTTAAATTTAATTTGATTGCAATTTAATTTAAATTGAACATAATTTATTTTAATTTGAATATATTTTAATTTTAAATATAATTTAATTAAATATAAAAATAATTTAATTTAATTTGAAAATAATTTAGTTTAATTAAATTTTTAAATTTAATTTGAAAATAATTTAATTTAATTTTAAAATAATTTATTTTAATTTGAAAATAATTTATTTTTAAAAATAATTTAATTTAAATTTTATTTTAAAATAATTTAATATAATTTGAAAATAATCTTATTTAATTAAATTTTAAAATTATTTAATTTAATTTGAAAATAATTTAATTTAATTTGAAAATAATATTCTTTTATTTTAAAAATAAATTATTTTTAAAAATAATTTAATTTAATTTAAATTGATAATAATTTTTTAATTTAATTTGAAAATAATTTAAATTAATTAAATTTGAAAATAATTTAATTAATTTTTTAAAATATTTTATTTTAATTTGAAAATAATTTAATTGAATTTAAAAATAATTTAATTTAATTTAAAAAAAAAATTATTTTATTTCAAAATAATTTAATTTATTTTGAATAAAATTTAATTTAATTTGAAAATGATTTATTTTAATTTAGTTTAAAAATAATTTAATTTAATTCGAAAATAATTTAATTTAAAAATAATTTAATTTTAAAATAATTTAATTTAATTTAAAAATAATTTTATTTAATTAAATTTTAAAACTATTTGATTTAATTTTTAAATAATTTAATTAAATTTCAAAATTATTTAATTTAATTTGAAAATAATTTAGTTTAATTTGAAAATAATTTAATTTAATTTAATTTGAAAATAATTTAATTTAATTAAATTTAAAAATAATTTAATTTAATTTGAAAATAATTTAATTTAATTAAATTTAAAAATAATTTAATTTAATTTGAAAATAATTTAATTTAATTTGAAAATATTTTAATTTTTTTTTTAAATAATTTAATTTAATTAAATTTAAAAATAATTAAATTATATTTGAAAATATTTTAATTTAATTTGAAAATAATATATTTTAATATGAAAATAATTTAATTTAATTTGATAATAATTGAATTTACTTTGAAAAATATTTAATTAAATTTAAAAATAATTTTATTTAATTTGGAAATAATTTAATTTAATTAAATTTGAAATTTTTTTAATTTAATTTAAAAATAATTTAATTTAACTTAAAAATAATTTATTTTAATTTGAAAATAATTTAATTTTAAAAATAATTTAATTTAATATGAAAATAATTTAATTTAATTTGAAAACAATTTAATTTATTTAAATTTTTAAATTATTTAATTAAATTTCAAAATAATTTAATTTAATTTTTAAATAGTTTATTTTAATCTAAAAAAAATTCATTTTTAAAAATAAATTAATTTAAATTTAATTTTAAAATAATTTAATATAATTTGAAAATAATCTAACTTAATTAAATTTTAAAATTATTTAATTTGATTTGAAAATAATTTAATTTAATTTTAAAATAATTTATTCTTATTTCAAAATAAATTATTTTTAAAAATAATTTAATTTATTATGAAATTTAATTTGATAATAATTTTAATTTAAATTGTGAATAATTTAATTTAATTAAATTTAAAAATAATTTAATTTATTTTGAAAATATTTTATTTTAATTTGAAAATAATTCAATTAAATTTAAAAATAATTTAATTTAATTTGAAAAAAAATTAATTTTATTTCAAAATAATTTAATTTATTTTGAATAAAATTTAATTTACTTTGAAAATAACTTAATTTAATTTGAAAATAATTTAAAAATATTTTATTTTAATTTGAAAATGATTTATTTTAATTTAGTTTAAAAATAATTTAGTTTAATATGAAAATAATGTAATTTAATTTGAAAATAATTTAATTTAATTAAATTTAAATAATTTAATTTAATTTAAAAATAATTTAATTTTAAAATAATTTTATTTAATTTGAAAATAATTTATTTTAATTTAGTTTAAAAATAATTTAATTAAATTCGAAAATAATTTAATTTAAAAATAATTTAATTTAATTTAAAAATAATTTTATTTAATTAAATTTTAAAACTATTTGATTTAATTTGTTAATAGTTTAATTAAATTTCAAAATAATTTTATTTAATTTGAAAATAATTTAGTTTAATTTGAAAATAATTTAATTTAATTTGAAAATAATTAAATTTAATTAAATTTAAAAATAATTTAATTTATTTTGAAAATAATTTATTTTAATTTAGTTTAAAAATAATTTAATTTAATTTAAAAATAATATATTTTAATTTGAAAATAATCAAATTTAATTTGAAAATGACTTATTTTAATTTGAAAATAATGTAATTTAATTTTAAAATAATTTAATTTAATTAAATTTAAAAATAATTTAATTAAATTTGAAAATGATTTATTTTAATTTGAAAATAATTTAATTTAATTTAAAAATAATTTAATTTAATTTGAAAATAGTTAAATTTAATTTGTAAATAATTTAATTAAATTTAAAAATAATTTAATTTCATTTAAAAATAATTTAATTTAATTTGAAAATAATTTATTTTAATTTAGTTTAAAAATAATTTAATTTAATTAAAAAATAATATATTTTAATTTGAAAATAATCAATTTTAATTTGAAAATAATTTATTTTAATTTGAAAATAATCAAATTTAATTTGAAAATAATTTATTTTAATTTGAAAATAATGTAATTTAATTTTAAAATAATTTAATTTATATAAATTTAAAAATAATTTAATTAAATTTGAAAATAATTTAATTTAATTTTAAAATAATTTATTCTAATTTGAAAATAATTTAATTTAAAAATAATTTAATTTAATTTGAAATTATTTTTTTTTTAATTTGAAAATTGTGTAATTTAATTTGAAAATAATTTAATTTAATTAAATTAAAAAATAGTTTAATTTAATTTGAAAATAATTTATTTTAATTTGAAAATAATTTAATATAAAAATAATTAAATTTAATTTGAAAAAAATTTAATTTATTTTTAAAATATTTTATTTTAATTTGAAAATAATTTAATTGAATTTAAAAATAATTTAATTTAATTTAAAAAAAAAATTATTTTATTTCAAAATAATTTAATTTATTTTGAATAAAATTTGATTTAATTTGAAAATAACTTAATTTAATTTGAAAATAATTTAAAAATAATTTATTTTAATTTGAAAATGATTTATTTTAATTTAGTTTAAAAATAATTTAATTTAATTCGAAAATAATTTAATTTAATTTAAAAATAATTTAATTTTAAAATAATTTTATTTAATTTGAAAATAATTTATTTTAAATTAGTTTAAAAATAATTTAATTTAATTCGAAAATAATTTAATTTAAAAATAATTTAATTTTAAAATGATTTAATTTAATTTGAAAATAATTTTATTTAATTAAATTTTAAAATTATTTGATTTAATTTGTTAATTTTTTAATTAAATTTTAAAATAATTTAATTTAATTTGAAAATAATTTAGTTTAATTTGAAAATAATTTAATTTAATTTGAATATAATTTAATTTAATTAAATTTAAAAATAATTTAATTTAATTTGAAAATAATTTATTTTAATTTGAAAATAATCTAATTTATTTTGAAAATAATTTATTTTAATTTGAAAATAATGTAATTTAATTTGAAAATAATTTAATTTAATGAAATTTAAAAAAGTTAATTTAATTTGAAAATAATTTATTTTAATTTGAAAATAATTTAATTCACTTAAAAATAATATAATTTAATTTGCAAATAGTTTATTTAAAATTTTTTAAATAATTTTATTAAATTTAAAAATAATTTAATTTCATTTAAAAATAATTTAATTTAATTTGAAAATAATTTAATTTTTTTTTAAATAATTTAATTAAATCTAAGAATAATTTAAATTATTTTGAAAATAATGTATTCAATTTGAAAATAATTTAATTTAATTAAATTAAAAAATAATTTAATTTCATTTGAAAATAATTTATTTTAATTAATTAATAATTTATTTTAATTTAAAAATAATTTATTTTAATTTGAAAATAATTTAATTTAAAAATAATTAAATTTAATTTGAAAATATTTTAATTTAATTTGAAAATAATTTATTTTAATTTGAAAATAATGTAATTCAATTTGAAAATAATTTAATTTAATTGAATTTAAAAATAATTTAATTTAATTTGAAAATAATTTAATTTAATTTGAAAATAATTTAATGAAATTTGAAATTAATTTAATTTAATTTGAAAATAATTTAATATAATTAAATTTAAAAATAATTAATTTAATTTGTAAATAATTTATTTTTATTTTAAAATAATTTAATTAAATTTAAAAATAATTTAATTTAATTTGAAAATAATTTAATTTAATTTGTAAATAATTTAATTAAATTATAAAATAATTTTATTTAATTTGAAAATAATTTAATTTAATTTAAAAATAATCTTTTTTAATATGAAAATAATTTAATTAAAAAATAATTTGTTAATTTGAAAATAATTTATATAAATTTGAAAATATTTTAATTTAATTTCAAAATAATTTAATTTAATTTCAAAATAATTTGATTTAATTAAATTTAAATTTAATTAAATTTATTTTGAATATAATTTTTTTTTAATTTGAAAATAAATTATTGAAATTTAAAAATAATTTGATTTAATTTGAAAATAATTTAATTTAATTTGTAAATAATTTAAAAAAAATTAAAAATAATTTAATTTGAAAATAAATTAA
The DNA here is from genome assembly GCA_944588485.1 of Phosphuga atrata. NCBI lineage: Eukaryota > Metazoa > Arthropoda > Insecta > Coleoptera > Silphidae > Phosphuga > Phosphuga atrata. Next base: position 66,736 of record CALYMW010000422.1, on the reverse strand, counting down.
TTTAATTTAAAAATAATTTAATTTAATTAAATTTAAAAATAATTTAATTTAAATTGAAAATAAATTAATTTAATTTGTAAATAATTTATTTAAATTAAAAAATAATTTAATTTAATTTGAAATAAATCTTTTTTAATTTGTAAATAAATTAATTAAAAAATAATTTAAAAATAATTTAATTTAATTTAAAAATAATTTAATTTAATTTAAAAATAATTTAATTTAATTAAATTTAAACATAATTAAATTAATTTTGAATATAATTTATTTTACTTTGAAAATAAATTATTGAAATTTAAAAATAATTTAACTTATTTTGAAAATAATTTAATTTAATTTGTAAATAATTTAATTAAATTTAAAAATAATTTAATTTAATTTAAAAATAATTTAATTTATTTTGAAAATAAATAATTTTTTTTTTAAATAAATATATTTAATGAAAATTAAAAATAATTTAATTTAATTTGAAAATAATGTAATTTAATTAATATTAAAAATAATTTAATTTATTTTGGAAATAATTTGTTTTAATTTGAAAATAATTTAAATAAATCTAAAAATAATTTAATTTAGTTTGAAAACAATTTAATTTAATTTGCAAATAATTTAAATAAATTTAAAAATAATTTTGTTTAATTTAAAAATAATTTAATTTAATTTGAAAATAATTTAATTTTTTTAGAAAATAATTTAAATTATTTAAATTTAAAAACAATTTAATATAATTTGAAAATAATATATTTTAGTTTGAAAATAATGTAATTTAATTTGAAAATAATTTAATTTAATTTGAACATAATTTAATGTAATTTGAAAATAAGTTAATTTAATTAAATTTAAAAATAATTTAATTTATTTTGAAAATAATTTATTTTAATTTGAAAATAATTTAATGTAATTTAAAAATAATTTAATTTAAATTTAATTTTAATATAATTTAAAAATAATCTAATTTAATTAAATTTTAAAATTGTTTAAATTAATTTATTTTTGTTTAAAAATAAATAATTTTTAAAATTAATTTAAATTAATATGAAATTTAAATTGATAATAATTTAATCTAATTTAAAGATAATTTAATTTATTTTGAATAAAATTTAATTTAATTTAAAAATAACTTAATTTAATTTGAAAATAATTAAAAAATAATTTAATTTAATTTGAAAATTATTTAATTTAGTTTGAAAATAATTTAATATTATTGAATTTAAAAATAATTTCATTTAATTTGAAAATAGTTTATTTTAATTTAGTTTTAAAAACAATTTAATTTAATTTGAAAATAATTCAATTTAATTTAAAAATAATTTATTTTTAAAAAAATTTAATTTAATTAAAAAATAATTTTATTTAATTAAATTTTAAAATTATTTAATTAAATTTTTAAATAAATAAATTAAATTTCAAAATAATTTAATTTCAAATAATTTAGTTTAATTTGAAAATAATTTAATTTAATTTGAAAATAATTTATTTTAATTTAGTTTAAAAATAATTTAATTTAATTTAAAAATAATATATTTTAATTTGAAAATAATCTAATTTAATTTGAAAATATTTTATTTTAATTTGAAAATAATGTAATTTAATTTGAAAATAATTTAATTTAATTAAATTTAAAAATGATTTAATTTATTTTGAAAATAATTTAATTTAATTTGAAAATTATTTAATTAAATTTAAAATTAATTTAATTTAATTTGTAAATAATTTATCAAAATTCAAAAATAATTAAATTTAATTTGAAAATAATTTAATTTATTTTGTAAATAAATTGATTTAATTTGAAAATAATTTAATTAAGTTTGAAAATAATTTAATTAAATTTAAAAATATTTTAAATTAATTTGAAAATAATTTAATTTAATTTGAAAATAATTTAATTTTTCTTGAAAATAATTTAATTTAATTAAATTTAAAAATAATTTAATTTAATTTGAAAATAATTTTATTTAATTTAAAAATACCTTAATTTAATTTGAAAATAATTTAATTTTTTTAGAAAATAATTTGAATTATTTAAATTTAAAAATAATTTAATATAATTTGAAAATAATATATTTTAGTTTGAAAATAATGTAATTTAATTTGAAAATAATTTAATTTAATTTGAACATAATTTAATTTAATTTGAAAATAAGTTAATTTAATTAAATTTAAAAATAATTTAATTAATTTTGAAAAAAATTTATTTTAATTTGAAAATAATTTAATGTAATTTAAAAATAATTTAATTTAAATTTAATTTTAAAATAATTTAATATAATTTAAAAATAATCAAATTTAATTAAATTTTAAAAATTTTTAAATTAATTTATTTTTGTTTAAAACTAAATAATTTTTAAAATTAATTTAAATTAATATGAAATTTAAATTGAGAATAATTTAATCTAATTTAAAAATAATTTAATTTATTTTGAATAAAATTTAATTTAATTTAAAAATAATTTAATTTAATTTGAAAATAATTAAAAAATAATTTAATTTAATTTGAAAATTATTTAATTGAGTTTGAAAATAATTTAATATTATTGAATTTAAAAATAATTTCATTTAATTTGAACATAGTTTATTCTAATTTAGTTTAAAAACAATTTAATTTAATTTGAAAATAATTCAATTTAATTTAAAAATAATTTAATTTTAAAATAATTTAATTTAATTAAAAAATAATTTTATTTAAGTAAATTTTAAAATTATTTAATTAAATTTTTAAATAATTTAATTAAATTTCAAAATAATTTAATTTGAAAATAATTTAGTTTAATTTGCAAATAATTTAATTTAATTTGAAAATAATTTATTTTAATTTAGTTTAAAAATAATTTAATTTAATTTAAAAATAATATATTTTAATTTGAAAATAATCTAATTTAATTTGAAAATATTTTATTTTAATTTGAAAATAATGTAATTTAATTTGAAAAGAATTTAATTTAATTAAATTTAAAAATGATTCAATTTAATTTGAAAATAATTTATTTTAATTTGAAAATAATTTAATTCAATTTAAAAATAATTTAATTTAATTTGAAAATAGTTTAATTTAATTTGTAAATAATTTAATTAAATTTAAAAATAATTTATTTTCATTTAAAAATAATTTAATTTAATTTGAAAATTTAATATTTTTTTTAAATAATTTAATTAAATCTAAGAATAATTTAATTTAATTTGAAAATAATTTATTCTAATTTAAAAATAATTTAATTTAAAAATAATTTAATTTTATTTGAAATTTTTTTTTCAATTTGAAAATAATTTTATTTAATTTAAAAATACCTTAATTTAATTTGAAAATAATTTAATTTTTTTAGAAAATAATTTAAATTATTTAAATTTAAAAATAATTTAATATAATTTGAAAATAATATATTTTAGTTTGAAAATAATGTAATTTAATTTGAAAATAATTTAATTTAATTTGAACATAATTTAATTTAATTTGAAAATAAGTTAATTTAATTAAATTTAAAAATAATTTAATTAATTTTGAAAAAAATTTATTTTAATTTGAAAATAATTTAATGTAATTTAAAAATAATTTAATTTAAATTTAATTTTAAAATAATTTAATATAATTTAAAAATAATCTAATTTAATTAAATTTTAAAAATTTTTAAATTAATTTATTTTTGTTTAAAACTAAATAATTTTTAAAATTAATTTAAATTAATATGAAATTTAAATTGAGAATAATTTAATCTAATTTAAAAATAATTTAATTTATTTTGAATAAAATTTAATTTAATTTAAAAATAATTTAATTTAATTTGAAAATAATTAAAAAATAATTTAATTTAATTTGAAAATTATTTAATTGAGTTTGAAAATAATTTAATATTATTGAATTTAAAAATAATTTCATTTAATTTGAACATAGTTTATTCTAATTTAGTTTAAAAACAATTTAATTTAATTTGAAAATAATTCAATTTAATTTAAAAATAATTTAATTTTAAAATAATTTAATTTAATTAAAAAATAATTTTATTTAAGTAAATTTTAAAATTATTTAATTAAATTTTTAAATAATTTAATTAAATTTCAAAATAATTTAATTTGAAAATAATTTAGTTTAATTTGCAAATAATTTAATTTAATTTGAAAATAATTTATTTTAATTTAGTTTAAAAATAATTTAATTTAATTTAAAAATAATATATTTTAATTTGAAAATAATCTAATTTAATTTGAAAATATTTTATTTTAATTTGAAAATAATGTAATTTAATTTGAAAAGAATTTAATTTAATTAAATTTAAAAATGATTCAATTTAATTTGAAAATAATTTATTTTAATTTGAAAATAATTTAATTCAATTTAAAAATAATTTAATTTAATTTGAAAATAGTTTAATTTAATTTGTAAATAATTTAATTAAATTTAAAAATAATTTATTTTCATTTAAAAATAATTTAATTTAATTTGAAAATTTAATATTTTTTTAAATAATTTAATTAAATCTAAGAATAATTTAATTTAATTTGAAAATAATTTATTCTAATTTAAAAATAATTTAATTTAAAAATAATTTAATTTTATTTGAAATTTTTTTTTCAATTTGAAAATAATGTAATTTAATTTGAAAGTAATTTAATTTAATTAAATTTAAAAATAATTTAATTTAATTTGAAAATAATTTATTTTAATTTATTAATAATTTATTTTACTTTAAAAATAATTTATTTTAATTTGAAAATAATGTAATAATTTGAAAAAAAATTATTTTAATTTATTAATAATTTATTTTACTTTAAAAATAATTTATTTTAATTTGAAAATAATTTAATTTAAAAATAATTAAATTTAATTTGAAAATAATTTAATTTAATTTAAAAATAATTAAATTTAATTTGAAAATAATTTAATTTAATTTGAAAATAATTTAATTTAATTTAAAAATAAGTTAATTTAATTAAATTTAAAAATAATTTAATTTATTTTGAAAATAATTTAATTTAATTTGAAAATAATTTAATGTTATTTAAAATTAATCAACTTTAATTTGAAAATAAATTAATTTAATTCGTAAATAATTTAATTAAATTTAAAAATAATTTAATTTAATTAGAAATTAATTAAATTTTTTTTAAATTATTTAATTTAATGAAATTTAAAAAGAATTTAATTTAATTTGGAAATAATTTAATTTAATTAAATTTAAAAATAATTTAATTTATTTTGAAAATAATTTATTTTAATTTGAAAATAATTTCATTAAATTTAAAAATAATTAAATTTAATTTGAAAATAATTTAATTTAATTTGTAAATAATTTAATTAAATTATAAAATAATTTAATTTGAAAATAATTAAATTTAATTTGAAAATAATCTTTTTTAATTTGAAAACAATGTTATTAAAAATATTTTGTTAATTTGAAAATAATTTAATTTAATTTGAAAATAATTTAATTTAATTTGAAAATTTTTAAAATAATTTGAAAATAATTTTATTTAGTTTGAAAATAATTTTATTAAATTTAAAAATATTTTAAATTAATTTGAAATTAATTTAATTTAATTTGAAAATAATTTAATTAAATTTAAAAATAATTTAATTTAATTTGAAAATCATTTAATTTTTTTTGAAAATAAATTAATTTAATTTGAAAATTATTTAATTTAATTTGAAAATAATTTATTTTAATTTAATAATAATTTATTTTAATTCAAAAATAATTTTTTTTAATTTGAAAATAATTTAATTTAAAAATAATTTAATTTAATTTGAAAAATTTAATTTAATTTGAAAATAATTTAATTTTATTTAATTTAAAGATAATTAATTTATTTTGAAAATAATATATTTTTATTTTAAAATAATTTAATTAAATTTAAAACTAATTTAATTTAATTTGAAAATAATTTAATTTAATTTGTAAATAGTTTAATTAAATTAAAAAATAATTTAAATTAATTTGAAATAAATCTTTTTTAATTTGAAAATAATTTAATTAAAAAATAATTTGAAAATAATTAGTTTAATTTGAAAATAATTTAATTTAATTTGAAAATTTTTGAAATTAATTTGAAAATAATTTAATTTAGTTTGAAAATAATTTAATTAAATTCAAAAATAATTTAAATTAATTTGAAAATAATTTAATTTAATTTGTAAATAATTTAATTAAATTTAAAAATAATTTAATTTAATTTGAAAATAATTTAATTTTTTTTGGAAATAAATTAATTTAATTTTAAAATAATTATTTAATTTAATTTGAAAATAATTTGTTTTAATTTAATAATAATTTATTTTAATTCAAAAATAATTTATTTTAATTTGAAAATAATTTAATTTAAAAATAATTAAATTTAATTTGAAAAATTTAATTTAATTTGAAAATAATTTAATTTAATTTGAATAAATAAATAATTTAATTTTATTTAATTTAAAGATAATCAATTTAATTTGAAAATAAGTTATTTTTATTTTAAAATAATTTAATTAAATTTAAAATTAATTTATTTTAAATTGAAAATAATTTAATTTAATTTGTAAATAATTAAATTAAATTAAAAAATAATTTAATTTAAAATAAATCTTTTTTAATTTGAAAATAATTTAATTTAAATTGAAAATAATTTAATTTAATTAAATTTAAAAACAATTAAATTTATTTTAATTTGAAAATAAATTATTGAAATTTAAAAATAATTTAACTTATTTTGAAAATAATTTAATTTAATTTGTAAATAATTTAATTAAATTAAAAAATAATTTAGTTTAATTTAAAAATAATTTACTTTAATTTGAAAATAAATTATTTTTTTTTTACAATTAAATTTAATGAAATTTAAAAATAATTTAATTTAATTTGAAAATAATGTAATTTAATTACATTTAAAAATAATTTAATTTATTTTGAAAATAATTTGTTTTAATTTGAAAATAATTTAAATAAAACTAAATATATGTTAATTTAATTTGTAATTAATTTAAATAAATTTAAAAATAATTTAATTTAATTTAAAAATAATTTAATTTTTTTTAAAATAATTTAAATTAATGAAATTTAAAAATACTTTAATTTAATTTGAAAATAATTTAATCTAATTAAATTAAAAAATAATTTAATTTAATTTGAAAATAATATTTTTTAATTTAAAAAAAAATTAATTAAATAATAATTAGTTTATTTGAAAATAATTTAATTTAATTTGAAAATATTTTATTTTAATTTGAAAATAAATTATTGAAATTTAAAAATAATTTAATTTAATTTGAAATTAATTTAATTTAATTTGTAAATAATTAAATTTTTTTTTAAATAATTTAATTTAATGAAATTTAAAAATAATTTAATTTAATTTAAATACAATTTATTTTAATTAAATTTAAAAATAATTTAATTTAATTTAAAAATAATTGAATTTAATTTGTAAATAATTTAATTAAATTTAAAAATAATTTAAGTTAATTTGAAAATAATTTAGTTTAATTAAATTTAAAAAAAAAATTAATTATATTTTAAAAATAATTTAATTTAATTAAATTTAAAAGTAATATAAGTTAATTTGAAAATAATTTAGTTTAATTTAATTTAAAAAAAAAATAATTTATTTTGAAAATAATTTATTTTAATTTGAAAATAATTTAATTATAAAAATAATTTAATTAGGAAATAGTTTAATTTAATTTGTAAATAATTTAATTAAATTGAAAATAATTACATTTAATTTGTAAATAATTTGATTTAATTTGAAAATAATATTATTTGATTTGAAAATAATTTAATTTAATTTGAAAATAATTGAATTTAATTTGAAAATAATTTAATTGGAAAATAATTTAATTTAATTTGAAAATAATTTATTTAAATTTAAAAATAATTTAAGTTAATTTGAAAATAATTTAATTTACTTTGTAAATAATTTAATTAAATTTAAAAATAATTTAATTTAAATTGAAAATAATTTTTAAAATAATATTTTTAATAATTTTTTTTAAAATAATTAATAATAACAGTTTGAATTTTTTTTTATTTAATTTGTAAATAATTTAAATAATTTTAAAAATAATTTATTTTAATTTGAAAATAATTTAATTTAATTTGAAAATAATTTATTTTAATTTGAAAATAATTTAATTTAAATATAATTTAATTAAATGTGAAAATAATTTAATATAATTTGAAATTGATTAAATTCAATTTGAAAATGATTTAATTTAATTAAATTTAAAAAAAAATTTAATCTATTTTGAAAATAGTTTATTTTAATTTGAAAATAACTGAATTAAATTACAAAATAATTTAATTTAATTTCTAAATAATTTAATTTAGTTTGTAAATAATTTAATTAATTTAAAAAAAAAATTAATTTAATATAAAAAAAATTTAATTTAATTTGAAAATAATTTAATTTTTTTTGAAAAAAGATAAATTTAATTAAATTAAAAATAATTTAATTTAATCCAAAAATAATTTAATTTAATTTTAAAATGATTTATTTTATATAAAAATAATTTATTTTAATATGAAAATAATTAAATTTAATTTGAAAATAATTTAATTAAATTTAAAAAATTATTTAATTTAATTTGAAAAATTTAATTTAATTTGAAAATAATTTAATTTTATTTGAAATTAATTTAAATTAATTTGAAAATAATTTAATTTTATTTAATTTAAAGATAATTAATTTAATTTGAAAATAATATATTTTTATTTTAAAATAATTTAATTAAATTTAAAACTAATTTAATTTAATTTGAAAATAATTTAATTTAATTTGTAAATAATTTAATTAAATTAAAAAATAATTTAAATTAATTTGAAATAAATCTTTTGTAATTTGAAAATAATTTAATTAAAAAATAATTTGAAAATAATTTAGTTTAATTTGAAAATAATTTAATTTAATTTGAAAATTTTTGAAATTAATTTGAAAATAATTTAATTTAGTTTGAAAATAATTTAATTAAATTTAAAAATAATTTAAATTACTTTGGAAATAATTTAATTTAATTTGTAAATAATTTAATTAAATTTAAAAATAATTTAATTTAATTTGAAAATAATTAATTTTTTTTTGGAAATAAATTAATTTAATTTTAAAATAAATATTTAATTTAAATTGAAAATAATTTATTTTAATTTAATAATAATTTATTTTAATTCAAAAATAATTTATTTTAATTTGAAAATAATTTAATTTAAAAATAATTAAATTTAATTTGAAAAATTTAATTTAATTTGAAAATAATTTAATTTAATTTGAAATTAATTTAATTTAATTTGAAAATAATTTAATTTTATTTAATTTAAGGATAATTAATTTAATTTGAAAATAAGTTATTTTTATTTTAAAATAATTTAATTAAATTTAAAAATAATTTATTTTTATTTCAAAATAATTTAATTTAATTTGAAAATAATTTAATTAAATTAAAAAATAATTTAATTTAAAATAAATCTTTTTTAATTTGAAAATAATTTAATTTAATTTGAAAATAATTTAATTAAATTTAAAAATAATTAAATTTATTTTAATTTGAAAATAAATTATTGAAATTTAAAAATAATTTAACTTATTTTGAAAATAATTTAATTTAATTTGTAAATAATTTATTTTAATTTGAAAATAAATTATTGAAATTTAAAAATAATTTAATTTAATTTGAAATTAATTTAATTTAATTTGTAAATAATTAATTTTTTTTTTAAATAATTTAATTTAATGAAATTTAAAAATAATTTAATTTAATTTGAATATAATTTATTTTAAATAAATTTAAAAATAATTTAATTTAATTTAAAAATACTTTAAATAAATTTGTAAATAATTTAATTAATTTAAAAATAATTTAATTTAATTTGTAAATAATTAAATTTTTTTTTAAATAATTTAATTTAATGAAATTTAAAAATAATTTAATTTAATTTGAATATAATTTATTTTAATTAAATTTAAAAATAATTTAATTTAATTTAAAAATACTGAATTAAATTAAAACAAAGTTTTAAAAAAACTTAATTAAATACTTAATTTGATAATAATTTAATTTAATTTGTAAATAATTTAAATAAATTTAAAAATAACAATTTATTTTAAAAATAATATAATTTATTTTGAAAATAATTTAATGTTTTTTGAAAATAATTTAATTTAATTAAATTTAAAAATAATATAAGTTAATTTTAAAATAATTTAGTTTAATTAAATTTAAAAAAAAATTAATTTATTTTGAAAATAATTTATTTTAATTTGAAAATAATTTAATTTTAAAAATAATTTAATTAGGAAATAATTTAATTTAATTTGTAAATAATTTAATTAAATTGAAAATAATTACATTTAATTTGTAAATAATTTGATTTAATTTGAAAATAATATAATTTGATTTGAAAATTATTTAATTTAATTTGAAAATAATTGAATTTAATTTGAAAATAATTCAATTAGAAAATAATTTAATTTAATTTAAAAATAATTTATTTAAATTTAAAAATAATTTAAGTTAATTTGAAAATAATTTAATTTACTTTGTAAATAATTTAATTAAATTTAAAAATAATTTAATTTAAATTGAAAATAATTTTTAAAATAATATTTTTAATAATTTTTTTAAAAATAATTAATAATAATAGTTTGAAATTTTTTTTATTTAATTTGAAAAATTACATTTAATTTGAAAATAATTTAATTTAATTTGAAAATAATTTATTTCAATTTGAAAATAATTTAATTTAAATATAATTTAATTAAATGTGAAAATAATTTAATTTAATTTGAAATTGATTTAATTTAATTTGAAAATAATTTAATTTAATTAAATTTTAAAAAAAATTTAATCTATTTTGAAAATAGTATATTTTAATTTGAAAATAACTCAATTAAATTACAAAATAATTTAATTTAATTTCTAAATAATTTAATTTAATTTGTAAATAATTTAATTAATTTAAAAAAAAAATTAATTTAATATGAAAAAAATTTAATTTAATTTGAAAATAATTTAATTTTTTTTGAAAAAAGATTAATTTAATTAAATTAAAAATAATTTAATTTAATCCAAAAATAATTTAATTTAATCTTAAAATGATTTATTTTATATAAAAATAATTTATTTTAATATGAAAATAATTTAATTTAATTTGAAAAATATTTAATTTAGTTAAATTAAAAAATAATTAAATTTAATTTGAAAATAATTTAATTGAATTTGTAAATAACTTGATTTAATTTAAAAATAATTTAATTTAATTTGAAAATTATTTAATTTGAAAATAGTTTAATTTAACTTGAAAATAATTGAAATTAATTTGAAAATAATTAAATTTAATTTGAAAATAATTCAATTAAATTTAAAAAATAATTTAAATTAATTTGAAAATAATTTAATTTATTTTGAAAATTATTTAATTTGAAAATAGTTTAATTTAACTTGAAAATAATTGAAATTAATTTGAAAATAATTAAATTTAATTTGAAAATAATTTAATTAAATTTAAAAAATTATTTAAATTAATTTGAATATAATTTAATTTACTTTAAAAATAATTTATTTTAATTTGTATATAATTCAATTTTATTTGAAAATAATTTAATTTTTTTGAAATTAATTTAATTTAATTTGAAAATAATTTATTTTTTTTAGAATAATTTAATTTATTGAATTTAAAAATAATTTATTTTATTAAATTTAACAATAATTTAATTTGAAAATAATTTAATTAAATTTGAAAATAATTTAATTTAATTAAATTTAAAAACAATTTAATTTGAAAGAAATTTAATTTAATTTTAAAAATAATTTAATTTGAAATTAATTTAATTAAGTTTGTAAATAATTTGATTTAATTTGGAAATAATTTAAATTAATTTAAAAATAATTTAATTTAATTTGAAATTAATTTAATTTGAAAATAATTTAATTTACTTTTTAAAATAATTTATTGAAATTTAAAAATAATTTATTGAAATTTAAAAATAATTTAATTTGATTTGAAAATAATTGAATTTAATTTGTTAATAATTTAATTAAATTTAAAAATAATTTATTTTAATTTGAAAATAATTTAATTTAATTTAAAATTATTTTTTTTTAAATAATTTAATTTAATGAAATTTAAAAATAATTTAATTTAATTTGAAAATAAGTTAATTTAAAAATAATTTAATTCTTTTTGAAAATAATTTAATTTAAATTGAAAATAATTTAATTTAAATTGATTTTTTTTTTAATTTAATTTAGTTTAAAAATAATTTAATTTATTTTAAAAAAAAAATTAATTTATTTTGTAAACAATTTAATTTGAAAATAATTTAATTTAATTTGAAAATAATTTATTTTAATTTAAAAATAATTTAATTTAATTTTAAAATAATTTAATTTTATTTGAAAATGATTTAATTAAATTTTAAAATTATTTAATTTAATTTGAAAATAATTTAATTTAATTTTGAAAATAATTTAATTTTTTTTAAAATAATTTAATTTATTTTAAAAATAATTTAATTTTAAAATAATTATTTTAAAAATAATTTAACCTAATTTGAAAATAATTTAACTTGAAAATAATTTTATTTGAAAATAATTTAATTTAATTTGAAAAAAAATTAATCTAATTAAATTTAAAAAAAAATTAATTTAATTTTTTTTTAATTTAATTTAAAAATATTTTTTTTTATTTTGAAGAAAATTTAATTTAATTTGAAAATGATTTATTTTAATTTGAAAATACTTTAATTTTAAAATAATTTAGTTTAATTTAAAAATAATTTAATTTAGTTAAATGTAAAAATAGTTTAATATATTTTGAAAATAATATATTTTAATTTGAAAATAATTTAATTTATTTTGAAAATAATTTAATTTAATTTTAAAATAATCTAATTTATTTTAAAAATAATTTAATTTGAAAATAATTTAATTTAAAAATAATTTAACCTAATTTGAAAATAATTTAACTTGAAAATAATTTAATTTAATTTGAAAAAAAAATAATCTAATTAAATTTAAAAAAATTTTAATTTATTTTAAAATTAATTTAATTTTTTTTTTAATTTAGTTTAAAAATAATTTATTTTATTTTGAAGAAAATTTAATTTAATTTGAAAATGATTTATTTTAATTTGAAAATACTTTAATTTTTAATTAAATGTAAAAATAGTTTAATTTATTTTGAAAATAATATATTTTAATTTGAAAATAATTTAATTTGATTTGAAAATAATTTAATTTATTTTGAAAATAATTTAATTTAATTTTAAAATAATTTAATTTAATTTGAAAATAATTTAATTTAATTAAATTTTAAAATTATTTATTTTAATTTGAAAATAATAAAATTTAATTTGAAAATAATTTAATTTTATTTAAAAATACTTTAATTTAATTTGAAAATAATTTAATTTAGCTTAAAATTTTTTTTTTTTTTTTTTGAAAATAGTTAATTTAATTAAATTTAAAAATAATATATGTTAATTTGAAAACAATTTAATTAAATTTAAAAATAATTTAATTTAATATGAAAATATTTTAATTTAATTTGAAAATAATTTAATTTTATTTGAAAAATATTTAATTTAATTAAATTTAAAAATAATTTAATTTAATTTGAAAAATATTTAATTTAATTTAAAATTAATTCAATTTTTATTGAAAAATTTAATTTAATTAAAAAATAATTTATTTTGTTTTAAAAAAAATTAAATTTGTTTCAAAAAATAATTTAATTTGAAAATAATTTAATTTGATTTAATTTAATTTATTTTGAAAATAAATTATTTAAAATTGAAAATAATTTATTTTTAAAAATATTTTAATTTAATTTAAAAATAATTTAATTTAATTTGAAAATAATTCAATTTAAATTAAAGATAATTTAATTTAATTAAATTTAAAAATAATTTAATTTAATTTGAAAATAATTTAATTTAATTTGAAAATAATTCAATTTAATTAAATTTAAAAATAATTTAATTTATTTTGAAAATAATTTATTTAAATTTGAAAATAATTTAATAAGGTTTAAAAATAATATAATTTAATTTGTAAATAATTTAATTAAATTTAAAAATAATTTAATTTAATTTGAAAATAATTTCATTTAATTTTTTTTTTTAATAATTTAATTAAATTAAATTTAAAAATAATTTAAATTAACTTAAAAATAATTTAATTTAATATGAAAATAATTTTTTTTAATCTGAAAATAATTTAATTTAAATTTAAAAATAATTTAATTTATTTTGATAATAGTTTATTTTAATTTGAAAATAATGCAATTAAATTACAAAATAATTTAATTTAATTTGTAAATAATTTAATTTAATTTGTAAATAATTTAACTAAATTTAAAAATAATTAAATTTATTTTGAAAAAATTTAATTAAATTTAAAAATATTTTTATTTATTTTGAAAATAGTTTATATTAATTTGAGAATAATTTAATTAAATTTAAAAATAATTTAATTTAATTTGTAAATAATTTAATTTAATTTGAAAATAATTTAATTTGAAAATAATTTAATTTAGTTTGAAAATAATTTAATTTAATTTGAAAATAATTTAATATGTTTTGAAAATAATTTAATTTAATTTGCAAATAATTTAATTTAATTTGAAAATAATTTAATTTAACTTGAAAATAATTAAAATTAATTTGAAAATAATTTAATTTATTTTGAAAATAATTTAATTTATTTTGAAAATAATTTAATTTATTTTAAAATTGATTTAATTTAATTTGAAAATAATTTAATTTATATTAAAATAAATTTAATTTAATTTGAAAACAATTTAAGTTATTTTGAAAATAATTTAATTTAATATAAAAATATTTTAATTTAATTTGAAAAATAATTAATTTAATTATATTTAAATATAATTTCAGTTAATTTAAAAAATGTTTAATTTAATTTAAAATTAATTTAATTTTTTTTGAAAAATTTAATTTAATTTAAAAATTTAATTTATTTTAAATAAAATTTAATTTATTTTGTAAAAAATTTAATTTGAAAATAATTTAATTTAATTTAAAAATTATTTATTTTAATTTAAAAATTATTTAATTTAATTTTAAAATAATTTAATTTAATTTGAAAATAATTTAATTTAATTAAATTTGAAAATTATTTAATTTAATTTGAAAATAATTTAATTTAATTTTGAAAATAATTTTATTTTATTTTAAAATAATTTAATTTATTTTGAAAATAATTTAAATTGAAAATAATTTAATTTAGTTTGAAAATAATTTAGTTTAATTAAAGTTAGAAACAATTTAATTTATTTTGAAAATAATTTAATTTATTTCGAAATAATTTAATTTAGTTTCTTAATAATATAATTAAATTTAAAAATAATTTAATTAAATTTGAAAATAATTTAATTTAATTGGAAAATAATTTAATTTTTTTTTGAAAATTAGTTGGTTTAATGAAATTTAAAAATAATTTAATTTAATTTTAAAATAATTTAATTTAATTAAATATAAATAATTTTAATTTGAATATTTTAATTTAATTTAATTTGAAAAAAATATTTATATCGAAAATAATTCAATTTAATTAAATATAAAAATAATTTAATTTGAAAATAATTTAACTTGAAAATAATTTTATTTGAAAATAATTTAATTTATTTTGAAAAAAAATTAATTTAATTAAATTTAAAAATAATTTAATTTATTTTAAAATTAATTTAATTTTTTTTTTTAATTTAATTTAATTTAATTTAAAAATAATTTATTTTATTTTGAAAAAAAATTAATTTAATTTGAAAATAATTTATTTTAATTTGAAAATAATTTAATTTAATTATAAATAATTTAGTTTAATTTAAAAATAATTTAATTTAATTAAATGTAAAAATAATTTAATTTATTTTGAAAATAATATATTTTAATTTGCATATAATTTAAAAACATTTGAAATTAATTTAATTTAATTTAAAAGTAATTTAAATTAATTAGAAAATAATTTGATTTAATTTAAAAATAATTTAATTTAATTTGATTTGAAAACAATTTAATTTATTTTGAAAATAATTTAATTTAATTTTAAAATAATTTTACTTAATTTAAAAATAAGTTAATTTAATTTTAAAATAATTTAATTTAGTTTGAAAAGAATTTAATTTAATTTGAAAATAACTTAATTTAAAAAAAATTTAATTTATTTTTAAAAATAATTTATTTTAATTTGAAAATGATTTAATTAAATTTAAAAATAACTTAATTTAATTTAAAAATAATTTAAGTTAATTTGTAGATAATTTAAATAAATTTAAAAATAATTTAATTTAAAAATAATATTTAATTTAAAAATAATTAATTTTTTTTTAAAATAATTTAATTAAATTAAATTTAAAAATAATTTAAATTAACTTGAAAATAATTTAATTTAATTTGAAAATAATTTATTTTAATTTGAAAATAATTTAATTAAATTTAAAAATATTTTAATTTGAAAATAATTTATCTTAAATTGAAAATAATTTAATTTAATTAAATTTGAAAATAATTTATTTTTATTTTAAATTTATTATAATTTGAAAATAATTTTATTTAAAAATAATTTAATTTAATTAAATTTAAAAATAATTTAATTTATTTTGATAATAGTTTATTTTAATTTGAAAATAATGCAATTAAATTAAATTATTTGTTAAATTATTTAATTTAATTTGTAGATAATTTAACTAAATTTAAAAATAATTAAATTTAAAAATAATATTTAATTTAAAAATAATTAATTTTTTTTTAAAATAATTTAATTAAATTAAATTTAAAAATAATTTAAATTAACTTGAAAATAATTTAATTTAATTTGAAAATAATTTATTTTAATTTGAAAATAATTTAATTAAATTTAAAAATATTTTAATTTGAAAATAATTTATCTTAAATTGAAAATAATTTAATTTAATTAAATTTGAAAATAATTTATTTTTATTTTAAATTTATTATAATTTGAAAATAATTTTATTTAAAAATAATTTAATTTAATTAAATTTAAAAATATTTTAATTTATTTTGAAAATAGTTTATATTAATTTGAAAATAATTCAATTAAATTTCAAAATAATTTAATTTAATTTGTAAATAATTTAATTTAATTTGCAAATAATTTAATTTAATATGAAAATATTTTAATTTACTTTGAAAATAATATAATATAATATGAAAAATATTTAATTTAATTAAATTTAAAAATAATTTAATTTAAGTTGAAAATAATTTAATTTAATTTGTAAATAATTTAGTTGAATTAAAAAATAATTAATTTTTTTTGAAAATAATTTCATAATAAATTTGAAAATAATTTAATTTAATTCGAAAACAATTTAATTTCAAAATAAGTTAATTTAATATAAAAATATTTTAATTTAATTTGAAAATAATTTAATTTAACTTAAATATAATTTTTATTTATGAAAATAATTTAATTTAATTAAATTTAAAAATAATTTAATTTAATTTGAAAACGATTTAATTTAATTTCAAAATAATTTAAATTAATATAAAAATATTTTAATTTAATTTGAAAAATATTTAATTTAATTAAATTTAAAAATAATTTCATTTTATTTAAAAATTATTTAATTTAATTTAAAATTAATTTAATCTTCTTTGAAAAATTTAATTTAATTTAAAAATAATTTAATTTATTTGATAATAATTTAATTTAATTAAATTTTAAAATCATTTATTTTAATTTGAAAATAATTTAATTTAATTAAAAAAAATTAAATTGATTTTTTTTTTAAATTTGATTTAGTTTAAAAATAATTTAATTTATTTAAAAAAAAATTTAATTTATTTTGTAAAAAATTTAATTTGAAAATAATTTAATTTAATTTGAAAATAATTTATTTTAATTTAAAAATAATTTAATTTATTTTTAAAATAATTTAATTTAATTTGAAAATAATTTAATTTAATTGAATTTTAAAATTATTTAATTTAATTTGAAAATAATTTACTTTAATTTTGAAAATAATTGAATTTAATTTGAAAATAATTTAATTTAGTTTAAAAATAATTTAGTTTAAATAAATTTAAAAACAATTTAATTTATTTTGAAAATAATTTAATTTATTTCGAAATAATTTAATTTAGTTTCTTAAAAATTTAATTAAATTTAAAAATAATTTAATTAAATTTGAAAATAATTTAATTTAATTGGAAAATAATTTAATTTTTTTTGAAAATTATTTGGTTTAATTAAATTTAACAATAATTTAATTTAATTTAAAAATAGTTTACTTTAATTTGAAAATAATTTAATTTAATAAAATTTAAAATAAAAATTAATTTAATTTAAAAATAATTTAATTTGATTTAAAAATAATTAAATTTATATCGAAAATAATTCAATTTAATTAAATATAAAAATAATTTAATTTGAAAATAATTTAATTTAAAAATAATTTAACCTAATTTGAAAATAATTTAACTTGAAAATAATTTTATTTTAAAATAATTTAATTTAATTTAAAAAAAAATTAATTTAATTAAATTTAAATAAAAATAATTTAATTTATTTTAAACTTAATTAAATTTTTTTTTAATTTAATTTAATTTAAAAATAATTTATTTTATTTTGAAAAAAAATTAATTTAATTTGAAAATATTTTATTTTAATTTGAATATAATTTAATTTATTTTGAAAATAATTTAATTTAATAAAATTTAAAAATAATTTAATTTAATTTGAAAATATTTTTTTTTATTGTAAATTAATTTAATTAAATTTAAAAATAATTCAATTTATTTTGAAAATAATTTATTTTAATTAGAAAATAATTTAATGAAGTTTAAAAATAATTTAATTTAATTTGAAAATAATTAAATTTGTAAATAATTTAATTAAATTTAAAAATAATTTAATTTAATTTGAAAATAATTTAATTTAATTTAAAAATATTTTTTTTAAATAATTTAATTAAATTAAATTTAATAATAATTTAAATTAACTTGAAAATATTTAATTTAATATGAAAATAATTTAATTTAATCTGAAAATAATTTAATTTATTTAAATTTAAAAATAATTTAATTTATTTTGATAATAGTTTATTTTAATTTGAAAATAATGCAATTAAATTACAAAATAATTTAATTTAATTTGTAAATAATTTAATTTAATTTGTCAATAATTTAACTAAATTTAAAAATAATTAAATTTATTTTGAAAAGAATTTAATTAAATTTAAAAATATTTTTATTTATTCCGAAAATAGTTTATATTAATTTTAAAATAATTCAATTAATTTTAAAAATAATTTAAATTAATTTGTAAATAATTTAATTTGAAAATAATTTAATTTGAAAATAATTTAATTTAGTTTGAAAATAATTTAATTTAATTTGAAAATAATTTAATTTGTTTTGAAAATAATTTAATTTAATTTGAAAATAATTTAAATTATTTTAAAAATAATTTAATTTAATTTGAAAATAATTTAATTTAACTTGAAAATAATTAAAATTAGTTTGAAAATAATTTAATTTATTTTGAAAATAATTTAATTTATTTTAAAATTGATTTAATTTAATTTGAAAATAATTTAATTTATATTAAAAATAATTTAATATAATTTGAAAACAATTTAATTTAATTTGAAAATAATTTAATTTAATATAAAAATATTTTAATTTAATTAGAAAAATATTTAATTTAATTAAATTTAAAAATAATTTCATTTAATTTAAAAATTATTCAATTTAATTTAAAATTAATTTAATTTTGTTTGAAAAATTTAATTTAATTTAAAAATAATTTAATTTATTTGATAATAATTTAGTTTAATTATATTTTAAAATTATTTATTTTAATTTGAAAATAATTTTATTTAATTTGAAAATAATTTATATTAAATTGATTTTTTTTAATGTAATTTAATTTAAAAATAATTTAATTTATTTAAAAAAAAAATAATTTATTTTGTAAAAAATTTAATTTGAAAATAAGTTAATTTAATTTGAAAATAATTTATTTTAATTTTAAAATAATTTAATTTTAAAATAATTTAATTTAATTTGAAAATAATTTAATTTAATTAAATTTGAAAATTATTTAATTTAATTTGAAAATAAATTAATTTAATTTTGAAAATATTTTAATTTAATTTTAAAATAATTTAATTTATTTTGAAAATAATTTAATTTGAAAATAATTTAATTTAGTCTAAAAATAATTTAGTTTAATTAAAGTTAAAAGCAATTTAATTTATTTTGAAAATAATTTAATTTATTTCGAAATAATTTAATTTAGTTTCTTAATAATTTAATTAAATTTAAAAATTATTTAATTAAATTTGAAAATAATTTAATTTAATTGGAAAATAATTTAATTTAATTTTAAAATAAGTTAATTTAATTTAAAAATAATTTAATTTATTTTGAAAATAATTTAATTTATTTAAATTTATAATTATTTAATTTAATTTGTAAATAATTTAATTAAATTTAAAAATTATTTTTATTTAATTTGAAAATAATTTAATTTATTTTGAAAATAATTTAATTAAATTAAATTTAAATATAATTTAAGTAAGTTGGAAACAATTTAATTTAATATGAAAATAATTTAATTCAAATTGAAAAAGATTTTATTCAATTAAATTTAAAAATAATTTAATTTAGTATAAAAATAATTTAATTTAGATTGAAAATAATTTAATTTAATTTAATCTAAAAGTAATTAAATTTATTTACAAAATAATTAAAATTAATTCAAAAATAATTTAATTTAATTAGATATAAAAATAATTTAATTTTATTTGAAAATAAGGTTATCTAAAAATAATTTAATTTATTTTGAAAATAAGTGCATTTAATTTGAAATAATTTATTTAATTTAATTAAATTAAAAAATAATTTAATTTATTTTGAAAATAATTTATTCTAATTTGAAAATAATTTTATTTATTTAAAAAATATTTAATTTAATTTGAAAATAATTTAAATTAATTAAATTTAAAAATAATTTAATTTAATTTGAAAATAATTTATTTTTTTTGAAAATAATTTAATCAAATTTAAAAATAATTTAATTTAATTAGAAAATTATATATTTTAGTTTGAAAAAAATTTAATTTAAAAATAATTTAATTTAATTTGAAAATAATTTAATTTAATTTGAAAATAATTTTTTTTTTAAATAATTAAATTTAATTGAATTTAAGAAAAAATTAATTTAATTGGAAATTAATTTAAATTAATTTGAAAATAATTTAATTTAATTTGGCAATAATGTATTTTAATTTGTTAATAGTTTCATTTTTTTGGAAAATAATTTAATTTAATTAAATTTAAAAATAATTTAATTTAATTTAAAAATAAATTATTTTAATTTGAAAATTATTTAATTTAATTTGAAAGTAATTTAATTTAATTTGAAAATAATTAAATTTAATTAAATTTAAAAATAATTAAATTTATTTTGAAAATAATTTTATTTAATTTGAAAATAATTTTATTTAAATTAAAAATATTTTAATTTACTTTAAAAATAATTTAATTTGAAAATAAATTATTTTAATTTGAAACTAGTTTAATTTAATAAAAGTTAAAAATAATTTAATTTAATTTAAAAATAATTTAATTTAATTTGAAAAGAATTTAATTTAATTTGTAAATAATTTAATTAAATTTAAAAATAATTTAATTTAATTTGAAAATAATTTAATTTAATTTAAAAATAATTTAATTTAATTTGAAAATAATTTAATTTAATTTGTAAATAATTTAATTAAATTTAAAAATAATTTAATTTAAATTGAAAACAAGTTAATTCTTTTTGAAAATAATTTAATTGAATTTAAAAATAATTTAATTAAATTTAAAAATAATTTGATTTAATTTAATAATAATTTAATTTAATTTGTAAATAATTAAATTTAATTTAAAAATAATTTAATTTAATTTGAAAATAATTTAATTTAATTTGAAATTTTTTTAATTTAAAAACAATTTAATTTAATTAAATTTGAAAATAATTTAATTTAACTTGAATATAATTTCATTTTATTTATTTTAATTTGAAAATAATTTAATTTAAAAATAATTTAATTTAATTTGAAAATAATTAACTTTAATTTGAAAATAATTTATTTTAATTTGAAATTAATTTAATTTAAAAATAATTAAATTTAATTTGAAAATAATTAACTTTTATTTGAAAAGAGTTTAATTTAATTTGTAAATAATTTTATTAAATTTAAAAATAAATAAATTTAACTTGAAAATTATTTATTATAATTTAAAAATAATTTTATTTGAAAATAGTTTAATTTAATTTGAAAATAATTAATTTAATTTAAAAATAATTTATTTTAATTTGAAAATAATTTAATTATTATTAAATTTAAATTTTTCAATTTAATTTAAAAATAATTTAATATAATTTAATTTAGTTAGTAAATAATCTAATTAAATTTATAAATTATTTTATTTAATTTGAAAATAACTTAATTTAATTAAATTTAAAAATAATTTAATTTAATTTGAAAATAATTTAATTTAAAAATTATTTAATTTCATTTGAAAATAATAAAATTTAATTTGAAATTAGTTTAATTTAATTTGTAAATAAATTAATTAATTTTAAAAATAAATTAATTTAATTTGAAAATTATTTATTTTAATTTAAAAATAATTTGATTTAAAAATAATTTAACTTAATTTGGAAATAATTGATTTAATTTAAAAATAATTTAATTTAATTTGAAAATAATTTAATTTAATTGAATTTAAATTATTTAATTTAAAAATAATTTAATATAATTTAATTTAGTTAGTAAATAATCTAATTAAATTTATAAATTATTTAATTTAATTTGAAAATAATTTAATTTAATTAAATTTAAAAATAATTTAATTTAATTTGAAAATAATTTATTTTAATTTGAAAATAATTTAATCAAATTTGAAAATAATTTAATTTAATTTGAAAATAATTTATTTTAATTTGAAAATAATTTAATGAAATTTAAAAATGATTTAATTTAATTTGAATGTAATTTAATTTAATTTGTAAATATTTTAATTTAATTTAAAAATAATTTAATTTAGTTTGATAACAATTTAATTTAAATTGTAAATAATTTAATTTAATTTAAAAATATTTAATTTGAAAATAATTAAATTTAATTTGAAAATAAATTATTTTTTTTTCAAATTAAATTAAATTATTTTTAAATTAAATTAAATTATTTTTAAATTTAATTAAATTAAATATTTTTCAAATTAAATTAAATTATTTTCAAATTAAATTAGATTATTTTCATATTAAATTAAATTATTTTCAAATTTAATTAAATTATTTTCAAATTAAATTAAATTATTTTTAAATTTAATTAAATTATTTTAAAATAAAAATAACATATTCAGATTAAATTAAATTATTTTCAAATTGAATTAAATTATTTTTAAATTAAAGTTAATTATTTTTAAATTAAATTATTTTTAATGTAAAAAAAATATTTTTAAATTAAAATAAATTAATTTCAAATTAAATTAAATTATTTTTAAATTTAATTAAATGATTTACAAATTAAATTAAATTATGTTCAAATTAATTAAAATTATTTTTAACTTTATTTAAATTATTTTCAAATTAAATTATATTCAAATTAAATTCAATTATTTACAAATTAAATTAAATTATTTTCAAATTAAATTATTTTTAAATTTAATTAAATTATTTACAAATTAAATTAAATTTTTTTCAAACTAAATTAAATTATTTTTAAATATAATTGAATTGTTTGCAAATAAAAATAAATTATTTTCAAATTACATTAAATAATTATTAAATTTAATTAAATTAAATTATTAGCAAACAAAATTATATTAAATTATTTTTAAATTAAATTAAGAAATTTAAATTTAATTAAATTAAATTATTTACAAATTAAATTAAATCATTTTTAAATTGAATTAAATTAAATTATTTTCAAATTAAATTATGTTATTTTTAAATTTCTTTAAATTAAATTATTATCAAAAAAAATAATTTATTTTCAAATTAAATTTAATTATTTTCAAATTAAATATTTTTAAATTAAATTAAATTATTTACAATTTAAATTAAATTACAATTATTACAAATTAAATTAAATCATTTTTAAATTGAATTAAATTAAATTATTTTCAAATTAAATTATATTATTTTTAAATTTCTTTAAATTAAATTATTATCAAAAAAAATAATTTATTTTCAAATTAAATTTAATTATTTTCAAATTAAATATTTTTAAATTAAATTAAATTATTTACAATTTAAATTAAATTAATGAATTAGAAAAAATGAAAAAAAGTGAGAGTGAAAGCGACCGAGACGAGGATTATAAAAGGAAAAGAGAAAAGGGAAGAGAGTCAGAAGAAAGGTTGAACCACTTTCAAAAAAGTAAAAAACTGGAAAGATCACCGGCTAAAAAGGAAATGGGTGAGGAAATGAAGATTCTGAAAGAAATTATGGAAGATATAGGGGAGATAAAGGAAGAGAATCGGAAGATGAGCCGGGAAATGGAATACTTGAAAAATATGATGCGTGAAAAGGAAGAAAAATGGGAAAGAGAAAAGACAGAACTAAATGAAAAAATTAAAAGACTGGAGGAGAAAATGGAAGAGAAGGAAAAAATAATGAGAAAAAAGAAGATTGTTGTGACGGGACTGGACGAAGGGGAATGTGAGAACAAGAAGAATCTGGAAGAATGGATAAAGGCAGAATTAGAGGTAGAAGTGACGGTGAAAGAGATGTATAAAGTAAGTGGAGGGAAAATGTTAGTGGCGGAACTTGGGACCTGGGGTGAAAAGCGGAAAGTTATGGAAAATAAGAGGAAACTAAGAGAAAAAAGGGAAAAGAGAGTATACATAGAAGACGATCTGACAAAGAAGGAAAGAGAAATACAGAAGGAATTAAGAGCGATAGCCAAAGAAGAGCGACAAAAAGGACGGTGGGCGAAAGTCGGTTATAAAAAGATATGGATAGACGGAAAAGGCTTTAAGTGGGATGATGAAAAGGGGGAGTTAAACACAACAAATTTTTGAATAAGAGCACAAGGAAAAGACGACAGGACAGAAAACGGAAAACGAACATGGAGAGGAATAAGGAAGAAACGGAGCAGTTAAGAATAGTATACTGGAACACAGCGGGGATAAAAAACAAAGACAATGAGTTTTGGGAATATTTGGGAAAATTTGATGTAGTGGGACTGGTATAAACGTGGGTGGAAGAGAAGGGGTGGGAAAAATTGGAAAAAATAATGCCGAAAGAGTTTAAGTGGAAGTGTCAATTTGCAGAGAGGGTAAGCAGGAAAGGGAGAGCTAAAGGGGGGATAATAATGGGAGTGAAAAAGGGTTTGGAAGAAGAAAACAGAACCGAAGCAAAAGAAGTAAGAGGCATTATGGAAAGAACGGTGAAAATTAGACAGAAAAAATAGAGAATTATAACAATATACAGCAGAAGTATGAAAGAAACGAAGAGAATGATAGAAGAGCGAGTAAAACAGCAAGACGAGGGAACTCTGGTGATTGGGGGGGACTTTAACGCAAGAATTGGAGAAAAAGGAATACGGCTAGAAGAAGAACAAACAACAATAGAAAGAAGACCAACAAAAGACACAACAGAAAACGCCGAAGGGAGACTACTGATAAGTCTAGTAGAAGAAAGAGGGTGGAATACTTAATGGAAACAGTATAGGAGATGAGAAAGGAGAGTACACATATATCGGACCAAGAGGGGAGACAGTTATTGACTATGTTATGGTGAATGAAGAAGCATGGGATGAAATAGAACAATTCAAGGTGGGAGAAAGAGTCGAGTCGGATCATATGCCATTGGAAGTGAAGACAAAAGGAAGAGAGAAAAATAGAAGAAGTGAGAAGGATGTTAGAAGAAAAATTGTGAAGAATATCTGGACGGAAGAAGCAATAGAAAATTATAGAACAAGACTTAGGGAGGCTAGATACGAAGAGGAAGGGATAAACGAAAAAGTGAAAGAACTGGGTGATCACGTAAAAAATGCAACAGAAAAAAAAGTGATAGAGACAAGAGTGAAGGTGGGGGCTTGGAAAAACGAGTGGTGGGATAAAGAATGCAGGGAAGGGAAGCAATCAGTAAGAAAGAAATTAAGAACAACATCAAGAAATTAAGACATACTTAATGGAAACAGTATAGGAGATGAGAAAGGAGAGTACACATATATCGGACCAAGAGGGGAGACAGTTATTGACTATGTTATGGTGAATGAAGAAGCATGGGATGAAATAGAACAATTGAAGGTGGGAGAAAGAGTCGAGTCGGATCATATGCCATTGGAAGTGAAGACAAAAGGAAGAGAGAAAAATAGAAGAAGTGAGAAGGATGTTAGAAGAAAAATTGTGAAGAATATCTGGACGGAAGAAGCAATAGAAAATTATAGAACAAGACTTAGGGAGGCTAGATACGAAGAGGAAGGGATAAACGAAAAAGTGAAAGAACTGGGTGATCACGTAAAAAATGCAACAGAAAAAAAAGTGATAGAGACAAGAGTGAAGGTGGGGGCTTGGAAAAACGAGTGGTGGGATAAAGAATGCAGGGAAGGGAAGCAATCAGTAAGAAAGAAATTAAGAAATTGGAAAAGAGGAAAAGCAAGTAATGAGGATTACAAGAGAGCACGCAAGAGGTACAAATTAGTATGCAAGGAGAAGAAGCAAAAGAAATGGATGGAAGAAGAACTAAAGATGAAAGGCATAAAGACGGAAGAAGAGGTATGGAAATACATAAATAGGGAAAGAAAGAAAAAAGTAGAAAAAGTGAGTAATAGAATTACTATGGAGGAATGGAGAAAGTACTTCAGTCAGCTGCTGGGTGGTGACGAAATCAGACAGGAAAAGAAAAAGAGTCAACACAGGGTGGGAGAAATAGAAGAGATAACAAGAGAAGAATTAGAACAACAACTGAGTAAACTGAAAAAGAAAAAGGCACCGGGGAGGGACGGTATACAGAATGAATCGTGGATATATGGAACTGAAAGGGAAGCTGACAGGCTGTTGGAGATAATGAATGGAGTGTGGAAGGGAGAGGGCTTCCCACAGGAGTAGAAAGAGGGGATAATATGCCCCATATATAAGAAAGGAGAAAGGGAAACAGCAAGCAATTACAGGGGGATCACCATGCTCAATACAGCATATAAGATATATGCAATGATTGTAGAAGAGAGATTGACGAAGGAATTGAAGGAGCGAGGTGTGATACCAGACGGACAGGCGGGATTTAGGAAAGGGAGAGGGACCATGGATAATGTATACATCTTGAATCACATAGTAGGGAATGAGATAAAAAAGAAGGGCGGCAGGATGTATGCATTATTTGTGGACCTGAAGGCGGCCTTTGATAATGTAGCAAGAGAGGCACTGTGGGAATGCCTGAGAAAGAAGAGGATAAAGGAACATCTGATAGCAAAATTAGAAGAGATTTATGAAGAAACAATAAGTAGAGTGAGAGTTGGGGAAAGGGTGAGCGAAGGTTTTAATACGCATAAGGGAGTGAGACAAGGCTGCCCACTAAGCCCCAGCCTGTTTGCAGCATTTATTGGAGATATAGAGGAGATGTTCAGCAAGGCGCAGACGGGTGGGGTCGTGGTGGGCAAAGAAAAAGTGTGGTCCCTAGCCTACGCGGATGATTTGGTGGTGCTAGCGAGAGACGAGAAAGGGATGAAAGAAATGATAAGAAACATGGAGAAATATATGAGGAGGAAAAAGCTGACAGTGAATGTGGAGAAGTCCAAGATGATGGTGTTTAGAAAAGGGGGTGGCAGGAGAAGAGTAATTGAGTGGAGATGGGAGAAGGAGAAAATTGAAGAAGTAAAAGAATTTAAATACCTAGGGTACGTGTTTAATGAGAGAAATACTGAAACAGCACACGTGAGAGAGTTAGTAAAGAAAGCCAATAAAATACTAGGAGTGGTATGGGGAATAGGAGAGAGAAAACTTGGACACGACTATAGAAGGAGGGTGATGATGATTGATAGCCTGGTGAAAAGTGTGATGATGTATGGAGCGGAAATATGGGGGTGGAGAGAGCAAGAAGGACTGGAAAGGGTGCAAGAAAAATATTTGAAATGGGTGCTAGGACTAGGTAGAGAGACCCCGGGGTATATAGTGATGGAGGAAACAAAGAGAGATGGAATAAGAATAGAAGCAGGAAAGAGAGCAATAAGTTTTGAGGAGAGGGTGATAGAGAGAGGAGAGTGCAGAATTCTGCAAGAGTGCCTCAAAGAAAAAAGAAAAGAAATAGGAAAGGGGGTGTGGAAAGAGAGGGAAGCATATCTAGAAAGAAACGGGTATGCAGGAGCGGAGATAGAAAGAATGCGAGAGAGAGGTAGAGTAATGACAGAGGAATTGGTCCAGAGAGATAGAGATGTGCAAAGGCAAGAAAGGAGAGCAAGAATTAGGGAGTCTAGGTACAACGGGAAATATGAAAAAATAATAACGGAAGAACTGCCAAAGTACCTAGGAAGAGAAAGTAGAAAAGAGAGAGTGACAATAGCAAGATTCAGATGTGGAAATGAAGAGAGAGATAATAAATTATGGATGGAGGATAGGAATAGAGTATGCAGGATGTGTGGAGAAAACAAGGAGACAATAGAACACTGGCTGAACGAATGTTCAGAAATGAGAGAAAGGGACGAGGGAAGAGAAGAGGTTTTAAACGAGGATGGAAGAGGGATAGATGGATGAAGAAAGTTGAGGAGAGAAGAAGAGCAATATGTGGAGAGGGAAGCCGACAATCCACCCAACAACGGAATTCATCACTATAAGAAACAATATCGGTCCCAGAACAGATCCATGGGGGAACTACAGAAAAGGATCTCAAGAGCTGAATTGGAATAGCAAGTTTAGGTTTTTAGTGATTTATTTAGTTTTATTAGCATACGTTTCTTTTTGATTTATATACTATATTAGTTTTATTTATATATGTATTGTTTTATGTATAAAATTTTGGAATCCATTTATAAACCTGTAGAGGTAATAAATATACATAAGTAGTAGTTTGAAAAAAATTTAATTTAATTTGTAAATAATTTAATTAAATTTAAAAATAATTTAATTTGAAAATAATTTAATTTAATTTGTAAATAATTGAATTTAATTTGAATATATTTTAATTTGAAAATAATTTAAATAAAGTTAAAAATAATTTTAATTAATTTGAACATAATTTAATTTAATTTGTAAATCATTTAATTAAATTTAAAAATAATTTAATTTAATTTGAAAATAATTTATTTTAATTTAAAAATATTTTTTTTACATTAAAAATAATTTAATTTAAAAATAATTAACTTTAATTTAAAAATAATTTAATTCAATTTGAAAATAATTTAATTTAATCTGAATATGTTATTTTTATTTTAAAATAATTTAATTAAATTTAAAAATAATTTAATTTAATTTGAAAATAATTTAATTAAATTTGAAAATAATTTAATTTAGTTAAATTTTAAAATTATTTAATTTAATTTGAAAATATTTTATTTTATTTTAAAAATAATTTATTTTTAAAAATTAATTTAATTTAATATAACAATAATTTAATTTAATTTGAAAATAATTTAATTGAATTAAATTTAAAAATAATTAAATTTATTTTGCAAATAGTTTGAAAATAATTCAATTAAATTTAAAGATAATTTAATTTAATTTGAAAATAACTTAATTTATGTTGAAAATAATTTAATTTTTTTTTAAATAATTTAATTTAATTAAATTTAAAAATAATTTAATTTAATTTGAAAATAATTTAATTTAATTTGAAAAATATTTAATTTAATTAAATTTAAAAATAATTTAATTCAATTTGAAAATATTTTAATTTAAATTAATTTTTTTTATTTAATTTAATTTAAAGATAATTTAATTTTATTTTGAAAAAAATTTAATTTAAATTGAAAATAATTTAATTTAATTTGAAAATAATTTAGTTTAATTTAAAAATATTTTTTTTAATTTAAAAATAATTTAATTTAAAAATAATTAACTTTAATTTAAAAATAATTTAATTCAATTTGAAAAGAATTTAATTTAATCTGAATTTAAGTTATTTTTATTTTAAAATAATTTAATTAAATTTAAAAAAAATGTAATTTAATTTGAAAATAATTTAATTAAATTTGAAAATAATTTAATTTAATATGAAAATAATCTAATTTCATTTGAAAATAATTTAATTTAATTTGAAAAATATTTAATTTAATTAAATTTAAAAATAATTTAATTTAATTTAAAAATAATTTAATTTAATTTGAAAATAATTTAATTTAATTTGAAAATAATTTAATTTAGTTAAATTTTAAAATTATTTAATTTAATTTGAAAATAATTTAATTTAATTTGAAAATATTTTATTTTATTTTAAAAATAATTTATTTTTAAAAGTTAATTGAATTTAATATGACAATAATTTAATTTAATTTGAAAATAATTTAATTGAATTAAATTTAAAAATAATTAAATTTATTTTGCAAATAGTTTGAAAATAATTCAATTAAATTTAAAGATAATTTAATTTAATTTGAAAATAACTTTATTTATGTTGAAAATAATTTAATTTTTTTTTAAATAATTTAATTTAATTAAATTTAAAAATAATTTGATTTAATTTGAAAATAATTTAATTTAATTTGAAAAATATTTAATTTAATTAAATTTAAAAATAATTTAATTCAATTTGAAAATATTTTAATTTAAATTAATTTTTTTTTATTTAATTTAATTTAAAGATAATTTAATTTTATTTTGAAAAAAATTTAATTTAAATTGAGAATAATTTAATTTAATTTGAAAATAATTTAGTTGTTTAAAAATAATTTAATTTAATTTTAAAATAATTTAATTTAATTTAAAATTATTTAAATTTAAAAATATTTTAATTTATTTTGAAAAAAATTTAATTTTGTTTGAAAATAAATTAACTTAATTTAAAAATATTTTAATTTTAATTAAAAATAATTAAAAATATTTTAATTTCATTTAAAAAAAATTTAATTTAATTTGAAAATAATTTAATTTAAAAATAATTTAATTTAATTTTAAAATAATTTAATTTAATTTGAAAATAATTTAGTTTAATTAAGTTTAAAAATGATTTAATATAATTTGAAAATAGTTTAATTAAATTTAGAAAAAATTTAATTTAATTTGAAAATAATTTAATTTAATTTGAAAATTTAATTTGAAAATAATTTTATTTAATTTGAAAATAATTTAATTTGAAAATAATTTAATTTAATTTGTAAATAATAAAATTTAATTTGAATATAATTTAATTTAATTTGAAAATAATTTAATTTAAATTGAAAATAATTTAATTAAATTTAGAAAAAATTTAATTTAATTTGAAAATAATTTAATTTGAAAATAATTTAATTTGAAAATAATTTTATTTAATTTGAAAATAATTTAATTTTATTTGTGAATAATTAAATTAAATTAAAAAACAATTTCATTTAATTTTAAAATAACTTAATTTAACATGAAAATAATTAAATTTAATTCGAAAATAATTTAATTCAATTTGAAAATAATTTAATTTAATTTGAAAATAATTTAATTTACTTTGAAAATAATTTAATTAAATTTAAAAATAATATAATTTATTTTGAAAATAATTTATCTTAATTTAAAAATAATTTAATGAAATTTAAAAATAATTTAATTTGAAAATAATTCAGTTAAATTTCAAAATAATTTAATTTAATTTGTAAATAATTTAATTTAGTTTGAAAATAATTTAATTTAATATGAAACTATTTTAATTTAATTTGAAAATAATTTAATTTATTTTGAAAATAATTTAATTTAATTTGAAAATAATTTAATTTGTTTTAAAATAATTTAATTTAATTTGAAAACAATTTAATTTAATTTGAAAATAATTTAATTTAATTTGAAAATAATTTAATTTAATTTGAAAATTAATTCATTTTTTTGAGAAAAAAATTTAATTTAGTTAAATTTAAAAATAATTCAATTTAATTTGCAAATAATTTAATTTAATTAAATTTAAAAATAATATAATTTAATTTGAAAATAATTTAATTTACTTTGAAAATAATTTTATTTAATTAAATTTAAAAATTTAATTTATTTTGAAAATAATTTAATTGAATTAAATTTAAAAATAATTCAATTTAATTTGCAAATAGTTTGAAAATAATTCAATTAAATTTAAAGATAATTTAATTTAATTTGAAAATAACTTAATTTATGTTGAAAATAATTTAATTTTTTTTTAAATAATTTAATTTAATTAAATTTAAAAATAATTTAATTTATTTAAAAAAAAAATTAATTTATTTTGTAAAAAATGTAATTTAAATTGAAAATAATTTAATTTAATTTGAAAATAATTTAGTTTAATTTAAAAATAATTTAATTTAATTTAAAAATAATTTATTTTAATTTAAAATTATTTAAATTTAAAAATAAAAATAATTTAAAAATATTTTAATTTATTTTGAAAAAAAATTTATTTTGTTTGAAAATAAATTAACTTAATTTAAAAATATTTTAATTTTAATTAAAAATAATTAAAAATAATTTAATTTCATTTAAAAATAATTTAATTTAATTTGAAAATAATTTAATTTAAAAATAATTTAATTTTATTTTAAAATAATTTAATTTAATTTGAAAATAATTTAGTTTAATTAAGTTTAAAAATGGTTTAATATAATTTGAAAATAGTTTAATTTAATTTGTTAATAATTTAATTTAATTAAAAAATAATTTAATTTAATTTAAAAATAATTAAATTATATTCGAAAATAATTTAATATAATTAAATATAAAAATAATTTAAATTAATTTAAAAATAATTTATTTTAATTTGAAAATAATTTAATTCAATTTGAAAATAATTTAATTTCATTTAAAAATAATTTAATTTATTGTGAAATTAATTAAATTTTAATTTGAAAATAATTTAATTTAATTTGAAAATATTTTTTTTTTAATTTAAAAATAATTTAATTTAATTTGAAAATAATTAAATTTAATTTGAAAATAATTTATTTTAATTTGAAAAGAATTTAATTAAATTTAAAAATATTTTTATTTATTTCGAAAATAGTTTATATTAATTTTAAAATAATTCAATTAATTTTAAAAATAATTTAATTTAATTTGTAAATAATTTAATTTAATTTGAAAATAATTTAATTTGAAAATAATTTAATTTGAAAATAATTTAATTTAATTTGAAAATAATTTAATTTGTTTTGAAAATAATTTAATTTAATTTGAAAATAATTTAATTTAACTTGAAAATAATTAAAATTAGTTTGAAAATAATTTAATTTGTTTTGAAAATAATTTAATTTATTTTAAAATTGATTTAATTTAACTTGAAAATAATTTAATTTATATTAAAAATAATTTAATATAATTTGAAAACAATTTAATTTAATTTGAAAATAATTTAATTTATTTGATAATAATTTAATTCAATTATATTTTAAAATTATTTATTTTAATTTGAAAATAATTTTATTTAATTTGAAAATAATTTATATTAAATTGATTTTTTTTAATGTAATTTAAGTTAAAAATAATTTAATTTATTTAAAAAAAAAAAAAATATTTTCTAAAAAATTTAATTTGAAAATAATTTAATTTAATTTGAAAATAATTCAATTTAATTTAACTAAAAAATAATTTAATTTAGTTTGAAAATAATTTAATTTATATTGAAATAATTTAATTATAATTAAAAATGATTTAATTTAATTAAAGAATAATTTAATTTAATTTGAAAATATTTTAATTTAATTTAACTTAACTCAAAAATTAATTAATTTAATTTGAAAATAATAAAATTGAATTTGAAAATAATTTAATTTAACTTTAAAATAATTTAATTTTATTTGAAAATATACTAATTTAATTTGAAAATAATTTAATTTAAAAAAATTTGAAAATTGTTTCAGTTATTTTGAAAATAATTTAAATCAATTTGAAAACTTAATAATGTTAATTTAATTTGACAATAATTTAATTTTAATTAAAAATAATTTAATTTAATTTAAAAACAATTTAATTTATTTTGAAAATAATCTAATTTAAATAAATTTAAAAATTATTTAATTTTATTGGAAAAAAACAGAATTTATTTTGAAAATAATTTAATTTAAATAAAAAATCATTTAATTTAATTTGAAAATAATTTAATTTAATTTAACTTAAAAATAATTTAATTAAATTTGAAAATAATTGAATTTAATTCAAATCTAATTAAAAATAATTTAATTTAATATAAAAATAATTTAATTTAATTTGAAAATATTTTTTTTTTAATTTGAAAATAATTTAATTTTATTTGAAAATATAATTTAATTTAAAACTAATTTAATTTTAATTAAAAATTATTTAATTTTATTAAAAAATAATTTAATTTAATTTGAAAATAATTTAATTTAATTTGAAAAGAATTTAATTTAATTTGAATAGAATTTAATTTAATTAATTAGAAATATTTTAATTTAATTAAAAAATAATTTAATTTAATTTGAAAACAATTTAATTTAACTTGAAAATAATTTTATTTTATTTCTAAATATACTAATTTAATTTGAAAATAATTTAATTTAAATAAATTTAAAAATTATTTCAGTTATTTTGAAAATAATGTAAATCAATTTGAAAATTTAATAAATTTAATAAATTTAATAAATTTAATAAATTTAATTTAATTTGACAATAATTTAATTTTATTTAAAAATAATTTAATTTAATTTTAAAACAATTTAATTTAATTTGAAAATAATCTAATTTAAATAAATTTAAAAATTATTTAATTATATTGGAAAATAACAGCAATTTTTTTGAAAATAATTTAATTTAATTAAAAAATAATTTAAATTAATTTGAAAATAATTTAATTTAATTTAACTTAAAAATAAATAATTTAATTTGAAAATATTTTTTTTAAATTGAAAATAATTTAATTTAATACAATTTAAAAATAAATTCATTTTAATTTAACTTAAAAACAATTTAATTAAATTTGAAAATAATTAAATTTAATTTAAATTTAATTAAAAATAATTTAATTTAATATAAAAATAATTTAATTTAATTTGAAAATAATTTTTATTTAATTTGAAAATAATTTAATTTTTTTTTTAAATAATTTAATTAAATTTGAATTAATTTAATTTTAATTAAAAATAATTTAATTTAATTTAAAAACAATTTAATTTGAAAATAATCTAATTTAAATAAATTTAAAAATTATTTAATTTTTTTGGAAAATAACTGAATTTATTTTGAAAATAGTTTGTTAATTAAAAAATAATTTAATTTGAAAATAATTTGATTTAATTTGAAAATAATTTAATTTAGTTTAACTTAAAAATAATTAATTTAATTTGAAAATATTTTTTTTAGTTTGAAAATAATTTAATTTAATTTGAAAATAACTTCATTTTAAATTAACGTAAAAATAATTAAATTAAATTTGAAAATAATTAAATTTAATTTAAATTTAATTAAAAATAATTTAATTTAATATAAAAATAATTTAATTTAATTTGAAAATAATTTTTTTTAATTTAAAAATAATTTAATTTTATTTAATATAACAATAACTCAATTAAATTTGAAAATAATTTAATTAAATTTGAAAAAAAATAAATTTAATTTGAAAATAAATTAATTTAATTTTAAAATTATTTAATTTAATTTGAAATAATTTAATTTTATTTAAAAACAATTTAATTTGAAAATAAGCTAATTTAAATAAATTTAAAAATTATTAATTTTTTTTGGAAAATAACAATTTATTTTGAAAATAATTTAATTTAATTAAAAAATAATTTAATTTAATTTGAAAATAATTGAATTTAATTTAACTTAAAAATAATTTAATTTAGTTTGAAAATAATTTAATTTATATTGAAATAATTTAATTAAAATTAAAAATAATTTAAATTAATTAAAAAATAATTTAATTTAATTAAAAAATAATTTATTTAATTTGAAAATAATTTAATTTATTTTAACTTAACTTAAAAATGAATTAATTTAATTTGAAAATAATTTAATTTAATTTAACTTAACTTAAAAATAATTTAATTTAATTTGAAAATATTTTTTTTTAATTTGAAAATAATTTTATTTTATTTTATTTGAAAATAATTTTAATTTAACTTAAAAATAATATAATTAAATTTGAAAAAAATTAAAAATAATTTCATTTTAATTAAAAATAATTTAATTTAATTTGAAAAAAATTTAATTTAATTTAAAACTATTTAATTTAAGTAATTAAAAATAATTTAATTTAATTAAAAAATAATTTAATTTGAAAATAATTTAATTTAATTTAACTTAAAAATAATTTAATTTAGTTTGTAAATAATTTAATTTATATTGAAATAATTTAATTATAATTAAAAATAATTTAAATTAATTAAAAAATAATTTAATTTAATTAGAAAATAATTTAATTTAATTTAACTTAACTTAAAAATTAATTAATTTAATTTGAAAATAATTTAATTTAATTTAAAAAAAATTTAATTTAATTTGAAAGTAATCTAATTTAAATAAATTTAAAAATTATTTAATTTTATTGGAAAATAACATTTTTATTTGAAATTAATTTAATTTAATTAAAAAATAATTTAATTTAATTTGAAAATAATTTAATTTAATTTAACTTAAAAATAATTAATTTAATTTGAAAATATTTTTTTTTAGTTTGAAAATAATTTAATTTAAAATAACTCATTTTAAATTAACGTAAAAATAATTAATTTAAATTTGAAAATAATTAAATTTAATTTAAATTTAATTAAAAATAATTTACTTCAATATAAAACTAATTTTATTTAATTTGAAAATAATTTTTTTTTATTTAAAAATAATTTATTTTTATTTAATATAACAATAACTCAATTAAATTTAAAAATAATTTAATTAAATTTAGAAAAAATAAATTTAATTTGAAAATAATTTAATTTAATTTTAAAATAAGTTTTTTTAATTTGAATTAATTTAAATTTAATTAAAAATAATTTAATTTTAAAACAATTTAATTTAATTTGTAAATCATCTAATTTAAATAAATTTAAAAATTATTTAATTTTATTAGAAAATAACAGCATTTTTTTTGAAAATAATTTAATTTAATTAAAAAATAATTTAATTTGAAAATAATTTAATTTAATTTAACTTAAAAATAATTTAATTTAGTTTGAAAATAATTTAATTTATATTGAAATAATTTAATTATAATTAAAAATAATTTAAATTAATTAAAAAATAATTTAATTTAATTTGAAAATAATTTAATTTAATTTAACTTAACTTAAAAATTAATTAATTTAATTTGAAAATAATTTAATTTAATTTAAAAAAAATTTAATTTAATTTGAAAATAATCTAATTTAAATAAATTTAAAAATTATTTAATTTTATTTTAAAATAACATTTTTATTTGAAAATAATTTAATTTTATTTAAAAATAATTTAATTTAATTTGAAAATAATTTAATTTAATTTAACTTAAAAATAATTAATTTAATTTGAAATTTTTTTTTTTTTAGTTTGAAAATAATTTAATTTAAAATAACTCATTTTAAATTAACGTAAAAATAATTAAATTAAATTTGAAAATAATTAAATTTAATTTAAATTTAATTAAAAATAATTTACTTCAATATAAAACTAATTTTATTTAATTTGAAAATAATTTTTTTTTATTTAAAAATAATTTATTTTTATTTAATATAACAATAACTCAATTAAATTTAAAAATAATTTAATTAAATTTAAAAAAAATAAATTTAATTTGAATTAATTTAAATTTAATTAAAAATAATTTAATTTTAAAACAATTTTATTTAATTTGTAAATAATCTAATTTAAATAAATTTAAAAATTATTTAATTTTATTAGAAAATAACAGCATTTTTTTTGAAAACAATTTAATTTAATTAAAAAATAATTTAATTTAATTTAAAAATAATCTACTTTAAATAAATTTAAAAATTATTTAATTTTATTGGAAAATAACATTTTTATTTGAAAATAATTTAATTTAATTAAAAAATAATTTAATTTAATTTGAAAAAAATTTAATTTAATTTAACTTAAAAATAATTAATTTAATTTGAAAATTTTTTTTTTAGTTTGAAAATAATTTAATTTAATTTTAAAATAACTTAATTTAATTTGAATTTATTTAATTTTAATTAAAAATAATTTAATTTAAAAACAATTTAATTTAATTTGTAAATAATCTAATTTAAATAAATTTAAAAATTATTTAATTTTTTTGGAAAATAACTGAATTTATTTTGAAAAGAAATTTAATTTAATTAAAAAATAATTTAATTTAATTTGAAAATAATTTAATTTAATTTAACTTAAAAATAAATAAATTTAGTTTAAAAATAATTTAATTTATATTGAAATAATTTAATTATAATTAAAAATAATTTAATTTAATTAAAAAATAATTTAATTTAATTTGAAAATAATTTATTTTAATTTAACTTAACTTAAACATTAATTAATTTAATTTGAAAATAATTTATTTTAACTTAACTTAAAAATAATTTAATTTAATTTGAAAATATTTTTTTTTAATTTGAAAATAATTTAATTTTATTTTATTTGAAAATAACTACATTTTAATTTAACTTGAAAATAATTTAAATAAATTTGAAAATAAATTAAAAATAATATAATTTTAATTAAAAATGATCTAATTTAATTTGAAAATAATTTAATTTAATTTGAAAAGAATTTAATTTAATTTGAAAACAATTTAATTTAAATAATTAAAAATAATTTAATTTAATTAAAAAATAATTTAATTTAATTTGAAAATAATTTAAATTAATTTAACTTAAAAATAATTAATTTATTTTGAAAATATTTTTTTTAATTTGAAAATAATTTAATTTAATATAATTTGAAAATAAATTAATTTTAATTTAACTTAAAAATAATTTAATTAAATTTGAAAATTATTAAATTTAATTTAAATTTAATTAAAAATAATTTAATTTAATATAAAAATAATTTAATTTAATTTGAAAATAGTTTTTTTTTAATTTGAAAATAATTTAATTTTATTTAATATAACAATAACTCAATTAAATT
This sequence comes from Phosphuga atrata, assembly GCA_944588485.1. Lineage (NCBI taxonomy): Eukaryota > Metazoa > Arthropoda > Insecta > Coleoptera > Silphidae > Phosphuga > Phosphuga atrata. The sequence goes on along the minus strand of CALYMW010000422.1, from coordinate 27,610 downwards.
TGAAAATAATTTAAATTAATTTAAAAACAATTAATTTTAAAATAATCACATTTAAATAAATTTAAAAATAATTTATTTTTTTTGGAAAATAACTGAATTTATTTTGAAAATAGTTTAATTATATTAAAAAATAATTTAATTTAATTTGAAAATAATTTAATTTAATTTAACTTAAAAATAATTTAATTTAGTTAGAAAATAATTTAATTTATATTGAAATAATTTAGTTATAATTAAAAATAATTTAAATTAATTAAAAAATAATTTAATTTAATTTGAAAATAATTTAATTTAATTTAACTTAACTTAAAAATTAATTAATTTAATTTGAAAATAATTTAATTTAATTTAACTTAACTTAAAAATAATCTAATTTGATTTGAAAATATTTTTTTTTAATTTGAAAATATTTTTTTTTTTTATTTGAAAATAATTTTAATTTAACTTAAAAATAATTTAATTAAATTTGAAAATAAATTAAAAGTAATTTAATTTTAATTAAAAATAATTTAATTTAATTTGAAAAAAAATTAATTTAATTTGACAAAAAAATTTTTAATTTAAAACAATTTAATTTAAGCAATTAAAAATAATTTAATTTAATTCAAAAATAATTTAATTTAATTTGAAAATAATTTAATTTTACTTGAAAATAATTTAATTTTATTTGAAAATATACTAATTTAATTTGAAAAGAATTTAATTTAATTAAATTTAAAAATTATTTCAGTTATTTTGAAAATAATTTAAATCAATTTGAAAATTTAATAAATTTAATTTAATTTGACAATAATTTAATTTTAATTAAAAATAATTTAATTTAATTTAAAAACAATTTAATTTAATTTGAAAATAATCTAATTTAAATAAATTTAAAAATTATTTAATTTTATTGGAAAATAACATTTTTATTTGAAAATAATTTAATTTAATTAAAAAATAATTTAATTTAATTTAACTTAAAAATAATTAATTTAATTTGCATGTTTTTTTTTAGTTTGAAAATAATTTAATTTAATTTAATTTGAAAATAACTTCATTTTAATTTAACGTAAAAATAATTAAATTAAATTTGAAAATATATAAATTTAATTTAAATTTAATTAAAAATAATTTAATTTAATATAAAAATAATTTTATTTAATTTGAAAATAATTTTTTTTTATTTAAAAATAATTTAATTTTATTTAATATAACAATAACTCAATTAAATTTGAAAATAATTTAATTAAATTTAAAAAAAATAAATTTAATTTGAAAATAATTTAATTTAATTTTAAAATAAGTTAATTTAATTTGAATTAATTTGATTTTAATTAAAAATAATTTAATTTAAAAACAATTTAATTTAAATTGTAAATAATCTAATTTAAATAAATTTAAAAATTACTTAATTTTTTTGGAAAATAACTGAATTTATTTTGAAAAGAAATTTAATTTAATTAAAAAATAATTTAATTTAATTTGAAAATAATTTAATTTAATTTAACTTAAAAATCATTTAATTTAGTTTGAAAATAATTTAATTTATATTGAAATAAATTAATTATAATTAAAAATAATTTAATTTAATTAAAAAATAATTTAATTTGATTTGAAAATAATTTATTTTAATTTAACTTAACTTAAAAATAATTTAATTTAATTTGAAAATATTTTTTTTTAATTTGAAAATAATTTAATTTTATTTTATTTGAAAATAACTACATTTTAATTTTACTTGAAAATAATTTAATTAAATTTGAAAATAAAAAAAAAATAATTTAATTAAATTAAAAATGATTTAATTTAATTAAAAAATAATTTAATTTAATTTGAAAATAATTTAATTTAACTTGAAAATAATTTTATTTTATTTGAAAATATACTAATTTAATTTGAAAACCATTTAATTTAATTAAATTTAAAAATTATTTCAGTTATTTTGAAAATAATTTAAATCAATTTGAAAATTTAATAAATTTAATTTAATTTGACAATAATTTAATTTTAATTAAAAATAATTTAATTTAATTCAAAAACAATTTAATTTAATTTGAAAATAATCTAATTTAAATAAATTTAAAAATTAATTAATTTTATTGGAAAATAACCGAATTATTTTCAAAATAATTTAATTTAAATAAAAAATAATTTAATTTAATTTGAAAATAATTTAATTTAATTTAACTTAAAAATAATTTAATTAAATTTGAACATAATTAAATTTAATTTAAATTTAATTAAAAATAATTTAATTTAATATAAAAATAATTTAATTTAATTTGAAAATATTTTTTTTTAATTTGAAAATAATTTAATTTAATTTGAAAATATAATTTAATTTGAAAATAATTTATTTTAAATAAATTTTAAAATTATTTCAGTTATTTTGAAAATAATGTAAATCAATTTGAAAATTTAATAAATTTAATAAATTTAATTAAATTTGACAATAATTTATTTTTAATTAAAAATAATTTAATTTAATTTAAAAACAATTTAATTTAATTTCAAAATAATCTAATTTAAATAAATTTAATAATAATTTAATTTTATTGGAAAATAACAGCATTTTTTTGAAAATAATTTAATTTAATTAAAAAATAATTTAATTTAATTTGAAAATAATTTAATTTAATTTAACTTCAAAATAATTAATTTATTTTGAAAATATTTTTTTTTAATTTGAAAATAATTTAATTTAATATAATTTGAAAATAAATTCATTTTAATTTAACTTAAAAATAATTTAATTAATTTTGAAAATAATTAAATTTAATTTAAATTTAATTAAAATCAATTTAATTTAATTTAAAAATAATTTAATTTAATTTGAAAATAATTTTTTTTTAATTTGAAAATAATTTATTTTTATTTAATATAACAATAACTCAATTGAATTTGAAAATAATTTAATTTAATTTAAAAACAATTTAATTTGAAAATAATCACATTTAAATAAATTTAAAAATTATTTAATTTTTTTGGAAAAGAACTGAATTTATTTTGAAAATAATTTAATTATATTAAAAAATAATTTAATTTATTTTGAAAATAATTTAATTTAATTTAACTTAAAAATAATTTAATTTAGTTAGAAAATAATTTAAATTATGTTGAAATAATTTAATTATAATTAAAAATAATTTAAATTAATTAAAAATTAATTAATTTAATTTGAAGATAATTTAATTTAATTTAACTTAACTTAAAAATAATCTAATTTAATTTGAAAATATTTTTTAGTTAATTTGAAAATAATTTTATTTTATTTTATTTGAAAATAATTTTAATTTAACCTAAAAATAATTTAATTAAATTTGAAAATAAATTAAAAATAATTTAATTTAATTTGAAAAAAAATTAAATTAATTTGATTTTTTTTTTTTTAATTTAAAACAATTTAATTTAAGTAATTAAAAATAATTTAATTTAATTAAAAAATAATTTAATTTAATTTGAAAATAATTTAATTTTACTTGAAAATAATTTAATTTTATTTGAAAATACTAATTTAATTTGAAAATTATTTAATTTAATTAAATTTAAAAATTATTTCAGTTAGTTTGAAAATAATTTAAATCAATTTGAAAATTTAATAAATTTAATTTAATTTTAAAATAATTTAATTTTAATTATAAATAATTTAATTTAATTTAAAAACAATTTAATTTAATTTGAAAATAATCTAATTTAAATAAATTTAAAAATTATTTAATTTTATTGGAAAATTACAGACTTATTTTCAAAATAATTTAATTTAAATAAAAAATAATTTAATTTAATTTGAAAATAATTTAATTTAATGTAACTTAAAAATAATTTAATTAAATTTGAAAATAATTAAATTTAATTTAAATTTAATTAAAAATAATTTAATTTAATATAAAAATAATTTAATTTAATTTGAAAATAATTTTTTTTGAATTGAAAATAATTTAATTTTATCTGAAAATATAATTTAATTTGAAATTAATTTAATTTTAATTAAAAATTATTATTTAATAAAAAATTTAATTAAGAAATAATTTAATAAAATTTGAAAATAATTTAATTTAATTTGAAAAGAATTTAATTTAATTTGAACACAATTTAATTTAATTAATTAAAATTAATTTAATTTAATTAAAAAATAATTTAATTTAATTTGAAAATATTTTAATTTAACTTGAAAATAATTTAATTTTATTTGAAAATATACTAATTTATTTTGAAAATAATTTAATTTAAATAAATTTTAAAATTATGTCAGTTATTTTGAAAATAATGTAAATCAATTTGAAAATTTAATAAATTTAATAAATTTAATTTAATTTGACAATAATTTAATTTTAATTAAAAATAATTTAATTTAAAAACAATAATTTAATTGGAAACTAATTTAATTTAAATTATCTTAAAAATAATTAATTTATTTTGAAAATATTTTTTTTTAATTTGAAAATAATTTAATTTAATATAATTTGAAAATAAATTCATTTTAATTTAACTTATAATTTAATTAAATTTGAAAATAATTAAATTTAATTTAAATTTAATTAAAAATAATTTAATTTAATATAAAAATAATTTAATTTAGTTTGAAAATAATTTTTTTTTTAATTTGAAAATAATTTTATTTTATTTAATATAACAATAACTCAATTAAATTTGAAAATAATTTAATTTTTTTTAAAAACAATTTAATTTAAAAATAATCACATTTAAATAAATTTAACAATTATTTAATTTTTTTGGAAAATAACTGAATTTATTTTGAAAATAATTTAATTATATTAAAAAATAATTTAATTTATTTTGAAAATAATTTAATTTAATTTAACTTAAAAATAATTTAATTTAGTTAGAAAATAATTTAATTTATGTTGAAATAATTTAATTATAATTAAAAATAATTTAAATTAATTAAAGAATAATTTAATTTAATTTGAAAATAATTTAATTTAATTTAACTTAACTTAAAAATTAATTAATTTAATTTGAAAATAATTTAATTTATTTTAACTTAACGTAAAAATAATCTAATTTATTTTGAAAAAAAATTTTTTTTAATTAAAAATAATTTAATTTTGTTTAATATAACAATAACTTAATTAAATTTGAAAATAATTTAATTAAATTTCAAAAAAATAAATTTAATTTGAAAATAATTTAATTTAATTTTAAAATAATTTAATTTAATTTGAATTAAAAATAATTTAATTTAAAAACAATTTAATTTAATTTGCAAATAATCTAAATTAAATAAATTTAAAAATTATTTATTTTTTTTGGAAAATAACTGAATTTATTTTGAAAAGAAATTTAATTTAATTAAAAAATAATTTAATTTAATTTGAAAATAATTTAACTTAAAAATAATTTAACTTAGTTTGAAAATAATTTAATATATATTGAAATAATTTAATTATAATTAAAAATAATGTAAATTTAATTAAAAAAAAATTTAATTTAATTTGAATATAATTTATTTTAATTTAACTTAACTTAAAAATTAATTAATTTAATTTGAAAATAATTTAATTTAATTTAACTTAACTTAAAAATAATTTAATTTAATTTGAAAATATTTTTTTTAATTTGAAAATAATTTAATTTTATTTTATTTGAAAATAACTTCATTTTAATTTAACTTAAAAAAAATTTAATTAAATTTAAAAATAAATTAAAAATAATTTAATTTTAATTAAAAATGATTTAATTTAATTTGAAAATAATTTAATTTAATTTGAAAAGAATTTAATTTAATTTGAAAACAATTTAATTTAATTAATTAAAAATAATTTAATTTAATTAAAAAATAATTTAATTTAATTTGAAAATAATTTAATTTAACTTGAAAATTATTTTATTTTATTTGAAAATATACTAATTTAATTTGAAAAAAATTTAATTTAATTAAATTTAAAAATTATTTCAGTTATTTTGAAAATAATTTAAATCAATTTGAAAATTTAATAAATTTAATTTAATTTGACAATAATTTAATTTTAATTAAAAATAATTTATTTTAATTTAAAAACAATTTAATTTAATTTGAAAATAATCTAATTTAAATAAATTTAAAAATTATTTAATTTTATTGGAAAATAACAGAATTTATTTTCAAAATAATTTAATTTAAATAAAAAATAATTTAATTTAATTTGAAAAGAATTTAATTTAATTTGAAAACAATTTAATTTTATTAATTAAAAATAATTTAATTTAATTAAAAAATAATTTAATTTAATTTGAAAATAATTTAATTTATCTTGAAAATAATTTAATTTTATTTGAAAATATACTAATTTAATTTGAAAATAATTTAATTTAAATAAATTTAAAAATTATTTCAGTTATTTTGAAAATAATGTAAATAAATTTGAAAATTTAATAAATTTAATAAATTTAATTTAATTTGACAATAATTTAATTTTAATTAAAAATAATTTAATTTAATTTCAAAACAATTTAATTTAATTTGTAAATAATCTAATTTAAACAAATTTAAAAATTATTTAATTTTATTGGAAAATAACAGCATTTTTGTTGAAAATAATTAAATTTAATTAAAAATTAATTTAATTTAATTTGAAAATAATTTAATTTAACTTGAAAATAATTAATTTAATTTGAAAATATTTTTTTTTAATTTGAAAATAATTTAATTTAATGTAATTTGAAAATAAATTCATTTTAATTTATCTTAAAAATAATTTAATTAAATTTGAAAACAATTAAATTTAATTTAAATTTTATCAAAAATAATTTAAGTTAATATAAAAATAATTTAATTTAATTTAAAAATAATTTTTTTTTAATTTGAAAATAATTTAATTTTATTTAATATAACAATAACTCAATTAAATTTGAAAATAATTTAATTTAATTTAAAAACAATTTAATTTGAAAATAATCTAATTTAAATAAATTTAAAAATTATTTAATTTTTTTGGAAAATAACTGAATTTATTTTGAAAATAATTTAATTATATTAAAAAATAATTTAATTTAATTTGAAAATAATTTAATTAAATTTAACTTAAAAATAATTTTATTTAGTTTGAAAATAATTTAATTTATATTGATATAATTTAATTATAATTAAAAATAATTTAAATTAATTAAAAAATAATTCAATTTAATTTGAAAATAATTTAATTTAACAACTTAAAAATTAATTAATTTAAATTGAAAATAATTTAATTTAATTTGAAAATATTTTTTTTTAATTTGAAAATAATTTTATTTTATTTTATTTGAAAATAATTTTAATTTAACTTAAAAATAATTTAATTAAATTTGAAAATAAATTAATTTTAATTAAAAATAATTTAATTTAATTTGAAAAAAAAATAATTTAATTTGAAAAAAAAATTTAATTTAAAACAATTTAATTTAAGTAATTAAAAATAATTTAATTTAATTAAAATATAATTTAATTTAATTTAAAAATAATTTAATTTTACTTGAAAATAGTTTAATTTTATTTGAAAATATACTAATTTATTTTAAAATAATTTAATTGAATTAAATTTAAAAATTATTTCTGTTATTTTGAAACTCAATTTGAAAATTTAATAAATTTAATAAATTTAATTTAATTTGACAATAATTTAATTTTAATTAAAAATAATTTAATTTAATTAAAAAATAATTTAATTTAATTTGAAAATAATTTAATTTAACTTGAAAATAATTTAATTTTATTTGAAAATATACTAATTTAAATTGAAAATAATTTAATTTAATTTAAAAAGAATTTAATTTAATTTAACTTATAAATAAATAATTTAATTTAAAAATATTTTTATTTAGTTTGAAAATAATTTAATTTTTTTACTTTGAAAATAACTTCATTTTAATTTAATGTAAAAATAATTAAATTAAATTTGAAAATAATTAAATTTATTTTAAATTTAATTAAAAATAATTTAATTTAATATAAAAATAACTTAATTTAATTTGAAAATAATTTTTTTTTAATTTAAAAATAATTTAATTTTGTTTAATATAACAATAACTCAATTAAATTTGAAAATAATTTAATTAATTTTAAAAAAAATAAATTTAATTTGAAAATAATTTAATTTAATTTTAAAATAATTTAATTTAATTTAAATTAATTTATTTTAAATAAAAATAATTTAACTTAAAAACAATTTAATTTAATTTGTAAATAATCTAATTTAAATACATTTAAAAATTATTTAATTTTTTTGGAAAAAAACTTAATTTATTTTGAAAAGAATTTAATTTAATTAAAAAATAATTTAATTTAATTTGAAAATAATTTAATTTAATTTAAGTTAAAAATAATTTAATTTAGTTTGAAAATAATTTAATTTATATTGAAATAAATTAATTATAATTAAAAATAATTTAATTTAATTAAAAAATAATTTAATTTAATTTGAAAATAATTTAATTTAATTTAACTTGACTTAAAAATTAATTATTTTAATTTGAAAATAATTTAATTTAATTTAACTTATTTTAAAAATAATTTAATTTAATTTGAAAATATTTTTTTTTAATTTGAAAATAATTTAATTTTATTTTATTTGAAAATAACTACATTTAAATTTAATTTAAAAATAATTTAATTAAATTTGAAAATAAATTAAAAATAATTTAATTTTAATTAAAAATAATTTAATTCAATTTGAAAATAATTTAATTTAATTTGAAAAGAATTAAATTTAATTTGAAAACAATTTAATTTAATTAATTTAAAATAATTTAATTTAATTAAAAAATAATTTAATTTAATTTGAAAATAATTTAATTTAACTTGAAAATAATTTAATTTTATTTGAAAATATACTAATTTAATTTGAAAATAATTTAATTTAATTTGAATAGAATTTAATTTAATTTAAAAACAATTTAATTTAATTTGAAAATAATCTAATTTAAATAAATTTAAAAATTATTTAATTTTATTTGGAAAATAACAGAATTTATTTTGAAAATGATTTATAATAAATAAGAAATAATTAAATTTAATTTGGAAATAATTTAATTTAATTCAACTTAAAACTAGTTTAATTAAATTTGAAATGAATTAAATGTAATGTAAATTTAATTAAAAATAATTTAATTTTATTTGAAAATAAATTTTTTTTAATTTGAAAATAATTTAATTTTATTTGAAAATATAATTTAATTTGAAAATAATTTAATTTTAATTAAAAATTATTTAATTTAATTAAACAATAATTTAATTTAATTTGAAAATAATTTAATTTAATTTGAACAGAATTTAATTTAATTTGAAAACAATTTAATTTAATAAATTAAAAATAATTTAATTTAATTAAAAAATAATTTAATTTAATTTAAAGATAATTTAATTTAACTTGAAAATAATTTTATTTTATTTGAAAATATTCTAATTTAATTTGAAAATAATTTAATTTAAATAAATTTAAAAATTATTTCAGTTATTTTGAAAATAATTTAAATCAATTTGAATATTTAATAAATTTAATTTAATTTGACAATAATTTAATTTTAATTAAAAATAATTTAATTTAATTTGAAAATAACTTCATTTTAATTTAACGTAAAAATAATTCAATTAAATTTAAAAATAATTAAATTTAATTTAAATTTAATTAGAAATAATTTAATTTAATATAAAAATAATTTAATTTAAGTTGAAAATATATTTTTTTAATTTAAAAATATTTAAATTTTGTTTAATATAAAAATAACTCAATTAAGTTTGAAAATAATTTAATTAAATTTAAAAAAATAAATTTAATTTGAAAATAATTTAATTTAATTTTAAAATAATTTAATTTAATTTGAATTAATTCAATTTTAATTAAAAATAATTTAATTTAAAAACTATTTAATTTAATTTGTAAATAATCTAATATAAATAAATTTAAAAATTATTTAATTTTTTTGAAAATAACTGAATTTTTTTTGAAAAAAATTTAATTTAATTAAAAAATAATTGAATTTAATTTGAAAATAATTTAATTTAACTTAAAAATAATTTAATTTAGTTTGAAAATAATTTAATTTATATTGAAATAATTTAATTATAATTAAAAATAATTTAATTTAATTAAAAAATAATTTAATTTAATTTGAAAATAATTTAATTTAACTTAACTTAAAAATTAATTATTTTAATTTGAAAATAATTTAATTTAATTTAACTTAACTAAAAATAATTTAATTTAATTTGAAAATATTTTTTTTTAATTTGAAAATAATTTTATTTTATTTTATTTGAAAATAACTACATTTTAATTTAACTTAAAAATAATTTAATTAAATTTGAAAATAAATTAAAAATAATTTAATTTTAATTAAAAATAATTTAATTCAATTAGAAAATAATTTAATTTAATTTGAAAAGAATTTAATTTAATTTGAAAACAATTTAATTTTATTAATTAAAAATAATTTAATTTAATTAAAAATAATTTAATTTAATTTGAAAATAATTTAATTTAACTTGAAAATAATTTAATTTTATTTGAAAATATACTAATTTAATTTAAAAATAATTTAATTTCATTAAATTTAAAAATTATTTCATTTATTTTGAAAATAATTTAAATCAATTTGATAATTTAATAAATTTAATTTAATTTGACAATAATTTAATTTTAATTAAAAATAATTTAATTGAATTTAAAAACAATTTAATTTGAAAATAATCTAATTTAAATAAATTTTAAAATTATTTAATTTTTTTGGATAATTGAATTTATTTTGAAAATAATTTAATTTAATTAAAAAATAATTTAATTTAATTTGAAAATAATTTAATTTAATTTAACTTAAAAATAATTTAATTAAATTTGAAAATATTTAAATTTAATTTAAATTTAATTAAAAATAATTTAATTTAATTTGAAAATAATTTAATTTAATTTGAAAAAAAATTAATTTAATTTCAAAACAGTTTAATGTAATTAATTAAAAATAATTTAATTTAATTAAAAAATAATTTAATTTAATTTGAAAATAATTTAATTTAACTTGAAAATAATTTAATTTTATTTGAAAATATACTAATTTAATTTGAAAATAATTTAATTTAAATAAATTTAAAAATTATTTCAGTTATTTTGAAAATAATTTAAATCAATTTGAAAATTTAATTTAATTTGACAATAATTTAATTTTAATTAAAAATAATTTAATTTAATTTAAAAACAATTTCATTTAATTTGAAAATAATCTAATCTAAATAAATTTAAAAATTATTTAATTTTATGAAATTGAAAAATAACAGCATTTTTTTTAAAATAATTTAATTTAATTAAAAAATAATTTAATTTAATTTGAAAATAATTTAATTTAATTTAACTTAACTTAAAAATTAATTAATTTAATTTGAAAATAATTTAATTTAATTTAACTTAACTTGAAAATAATTTAATTTAATTTGAAAATATTTTATTTTAATTTTAAAATAATTTTATTTTATTTTATTTGAAAATAACTACATTTTAATTTAACTTAAAAATAATTTAATCAAATTTGAATATAAATTTAAAAAAATTTAATTTTAATTAAAAATAATTTAATTTAATTTGAAAATAATTTAATTTAATTTGAAAAGAATTTAATTTAATTTGAAAACAATTTAATTTAATTAATAAAAAATAATTTAATTTATTTAAAAAATAATTTAATTTAATTTGAAATTAATTCAATTTAACTTTAAAATAATTTAATTTTATTTGAAAATATACTAATTTAATTTGAAAATAATTTAATTTAATTTGAAAAGAATTTAATTTAATTTAAAAACAATTTAATTTAATTTGAAAATAATCCAATTTAAATAAATTTAAAAATTATTTAATTTTATTTGAAAATAACAGAATTTATTTTGAAAATAATTTAATTTAAATAAAAAATAATTTAATTTAATTTGGAAATAATTTAATTTAATTCAACTTAAAACTAATTTAATTAAATTTGAAATGAATTAAATTTAATGTAAATTTAATTAAAAATAATTTAATTTTATTTGAAAGTAATTTTTTTTTTAATTTGAAAATAATTTAATTTCATTTGAAAATATAATTTAATTTGAAAATAATTTAATTTTAATTAAAAATTATTTAATTTAATTAAAAAATAAATTAATTTATTTTGAAAATAATTTAATTTAATTTGAAAAGAATTTAATTTAATTTTAAAACAATTTTATTTAATTAATTAAAAATAATTTAATTTAATTAAAAAATAATACAATTTAATTTAAAAATAATTTAATTTAACTTGAAAATAATTAAATTTTATTTGAAAATATTCTAATTTAATTTGAAAATAATTTAATTTAAATAAATTTAAAAATTATTTGAGTTATTTTGAAAATAATTTAAATCAATTTGAATATTTAATAAATTTAATTTAATTTGACAATAATTTAATTTTAATTAAAAATAATTTAATTTAATTTAAAAACAATTTAATTTAATTTGAGAATAATCTAATTTAAATAAATTTAAAAATTATTTAATTTTGTTGGAAAATTTGAAAATTATTTAATTTAATTAAATTTAAAAATTATTTCAGTTATTTTGAAAATAATTTAAATCAATTTGAAAATTTAATAAATTTAATAAATTTAATTTAATTTGACAATAATTTAACTTTAATTAAAAAAAATTAATTTAATTTAAAAACAATTTAATTTAATTTGAAAATAATCGAATGTAAATAAATTTAAAAATTATTTAATTTTATGAAATTGGAAAATAACAGCATTTTTTTTTTAAATAATTTAATTTAACTAAAAAATAATTTAATTTAATTTGAAAATAATTTATTTTAATTTAACTTAACTTAAAAATTAATTAAATTAATTTGAAAATAATTTAATTTAATTTAACTTAACTTAAAAATAATTTAATTTAATTTGAAAATATTTTTTTTTAATTTGAAAATAATTTAATTTTATTTTATTTGAAAATAACTACATTTTAATTTTATTTAAAAATAATTTAATTAAATTTGACAATAAATTAAAAATAATTTAATTTTAATTAAAAATAATTTAATTCAATTTGAAAATAATTTAATTTAATTTGAAAAGAATTTAATTTAATTTGAAAACAATTTAATTTAATTAATTTAAAATAATTTAATTTAATTAAAAAATAATTTAATTTAATTTGAAAATAATTTAATTTAACTTGAAAATAATTTAATTTTATTTGAAAATATACTAATTTAATTTGAAAATAATTTAATTTAATTTGAAAAGAATTTAATTTAATTTAAAAACAATTTAATTTAATTTGAAAATAATCTAATTTAAATAAATTTAAAAATTATTTAATTTTATTTGGAAAATAACAGAATTTATTTTGAAAATGATTTATATTAAATAAGAAATAATTAAATTTAATTTGGAAATAATTTAATTTAATTCAACTTAAAACTAGTTTAATTAAATTTGAAATGAATTAAATGTAATGTAAATTTAATTAAAAATAATTTAATTTTATTTGAAAATAATTTTTTTTTAATTTGAAAATAATTTAATTTTATTTGAAAATATAATTTAATTTGAAAATAATTTAATTTTAATTAAAAATTATTTAATTTAATTAAAAAATAATTTAATTTAATTTGAAAATAATTTAATTTAATTTGAAAAGAATTTAATTTAATTTGAAAACAATTTAATTTAATAAATTAAAAATAATTTAATTTAATTAAAAAATAATTTAATTTAATTTAAATATAATTTAATTTAACTTGAAAATAATTTTATTTTATTTGAAAATATTCTAATTTAATTTGAAAATAATTTAATTTAAATAAATTTAAAAATTATTTCAGTTATTTTGAAAATAATTTAAATCAATTTGAATATTTAATAAATTTAATTTAATTTGACAATAATTTAATTTTAATTAAAAATAATTTAATTTAATTTAATTTGAAAATAACTTCATTTTAATTTAACGTAAAAATAATTCAATTAAATTTAAAAATAATTAAATTTAATTTAAATTTAATTAGAAATAATTTAATTTAATATAAAAATAATTTAATTTAATTTGAAAATATATTTTTTTTAATTTAAAAATATTTAAATTTTGTTTAATATAACAATAACTCAATTAAGTTTGAAAATAATTTAATTAAATTTAAAAAAATAAATTTAATTTGAAAATAATTTAATTTAATTTTAAAATAATTTAATTTAATTTGAATTAATTTAATTTTAATTAAAAATAATTTAATTTAAAAACAATTTAATTTAATTTGTAAATAATCTAATATAAATAAATTTAAAAATTATTTAATTTTTTTGAAAATAACTGAATTTATTTTGAAAAAAATTTAATTTAATTAAAAAATAATTGAATTTAATTTGAAAATAATTTAATTTAATTTAACTTAAAAATAATTTAATTTAGTTTGAAAATAATTTAATTTATATTGAAATAATTTAATTATAAATAAAAATAATTTAATTTAATTAAAAAATAATTTAATTTAATTTGAAAATAATTTAATTTAACTTAACTTAAAAATTAATTATTTTAATTTGAAAATAATTTAATTTAATTTAACTTAACTAAAAATAATTTAATTTAATTTGAAAATATTTTTTTTTAATTTGAAAATAATTTTATTTTATTTTATTTGAAAATAACTACATTTTAATTTAACTTAAAAACAATTTAATTAAATTTGAAAATAAATTAAAAATAATTTAATTTTAATTAAAAATAATTTAATTCAATTAGAAAATAATTTAATTTAATTTGAAAAGAATTTAATTTAATTTGAAAACAATTTAATTTTATTAATTAAAAATAATTTAATTTAATTAAAAATAATTTAATTTAATTTGAAAATAATTTAATTTAACTTGAAAATAATTTAATTTTATTTGAAAATTAACTAATTTAATTTAAAAATAATTTAATTTCATTAAATTTAAAAATTATTTCATTTATTTTGAAAATAATTTAAATCAATTTGATAATTTAATAAATTTAATTTAATTTGACAATAATTTAATTTTAATTAAAAATAATTTAATTGAATTTAAAAACAATTTAATTTGAAAATAATCTAATTTAAATAAATTTTAAAATTATTTAATTTTTTTGGATAATTGAATTTATTTTGAAAATAATTTAATTTAATTAAAAAATAATTTAATTTAATTTGAAAATAATTTAATTTAATTTAACTTAAAAATAATTTAATTAAATTTGAAAATATTTAAATTTAATTTAAATTTAATTAAAAATAATTTAATTTAATTTGAAAATAATTTAATTTAATTTGAAAAAAAATTAATTTAATTTCAAAACAGTTTAATTTAATTAATTAAAAATAATTTAATTTAATTAAAAAATAATTTAATTTAATTTGAAAATAATTTAATTTAACTTGAAAATAATTTAATTTTATTTGAAAATATACTAATTTAATTTGAAAATAATTTAATTTAAATAAATTTAAAAATTATTTCAGTTATTTTGAAAATAATTTAAATCAATTTGAAAATTTAATTTAATTTGACAATAATTTAATTTTAATTAAAAATAATTTAATTTAATTTAAAAACAATTTCATTTAATTTGAAAATAATCTAATCTAAATAAATTTAAAAATTATTTAATTTTATGAAATTGAAAAATAACAGCATTTTTTTTAAAATAATTTAATTTAATTAAAAAATAATTTAATTTAATTTGAAAATAATTTAATTTAATTTAACTTAACTTAAAAATTAATTAATTTAATTTGAAAATAATTTAATTTAATTTAACTTAACTTGAAAATAATTTAATTTAATTTGAAAATATTTTATTTTAATTTTAAAATAATTTTATTTTATTTTATTTGAAAATAACTACCTTTTAATTTAACTTAAAAATAATTTAATCAAATTTGAATATAAATTTAAAAAAATTTAATTTTAATTAAAAATAATTTAATTTAATTTGAAAATAATTTAATTTAATTTGAAAAGAATTTTATTTAATTTGAAAACAATTTAATTTAATTAATAAAAAATAATTTAATTTAATTAAAAAATAATTTAATTTAATTTGAAATTAATTCAATTTAACTTTAAAATAATTTAATTTTATTTGAAAATATACTAATTTAATTTGAAAATAATTTAATTTAATTTGAAAAGAATTTAATTTAATTTAAAAACAATTTAATTTAATTTGAAAATAATCTAATTTAAATAAATTTAAAAATTATTTAATTTTATTTGAAAATAACAGAATTTATTTTGAAAATAATTTAATTTAAATAAAAAATAATTTAATTTAATTTGGAAATAATTTAATTTAATTCAACTTAAAACTAATTTAATTCAACTTAAAACTAATTTAATTAAATTTAAAATGAATTAAATTTAATGTAAATTTAATTAAAAATAATTTAATTTTATTTGAAAGTAATTTTTTTTTTAATTTGAAAATAATTTAATTTCATTTGAAAATATAATTTAATTTGAAAATAATTTAATTTTAATTAAAAATTATTTAATTTAATTAAAAAATAAATTAATTTAATTTGAAAATAATTTATTTTAATTTGAAAAGAATTTAATTTAATTTTAAAACAATTTTATTTAATTAATTAAAAATAATTTAATTTAATTAAAAAATAATACAATTTAATTTAAAAATAATTTAATTTAACTTGAAAATAATTAAATTTTATTTGAAAATATTCTAATTTAATTTGAAAATAATTTAATTTAAATAAATTTAAAAATTATTTGAGTTATTTTGAAAATAATTTAAATCAATTTGAATATTTAATAAATTTAATTTAATTTGACAATAATTTAATTTTAATTAAAAATAATTTAATTTAATTTAAAAACAATTTAATTTAATTTGAGAATAATCTAATTTAAATAAATTTAAAAATTATTTAATTTTGTTGGAAAATTTGAAAATTATTTAATTTAATTAAATTTAAAAATTATTTCAGTTATTTTGAAAATAATTTAAATCAATTTGAAAATTTAATAAATTTAATAAATTAAATTTAATTTGACAATAATTTAATTTTAATTAAAAAAAAATAATTTAATTTAAAAACAATTTAATTTAATTTGAAAATAATCTAATGTAAATAAATTTAAAAATTATTTAATTTTATGAAATTGGAAAATAACAGCATTTTTTTTTAAAATAATTTAATTTAATTAAAAAATAATTTAATTTAATTTAACTTAACTTAAAAATTAATTAAATTAATTTGAAAATAATTTAATTTAATTTAACTTAACTTAAAAATAATTTAATTTAATTTGAAAATATTTTTTTTTAATTTGAAAATAATTTTTTTTTTTTTTATTTGAAAATAACTACATTTTAATTTTACTTAAAAATAATTTAATTAAATTTGAAAATAAATTAAAAATAATTTAATTTTAATTAAAAATAGTTTAATTTAATTTGAAAATAATTTAATTGAACTTAAAAATAATTTAATTAAATTTGAAAATAATTAAATTTAATTTAAATTTAATTAAAAATAATCTAATTTAATTTGAAAATAATTTTTTTTTAATTTGAAAATAATTTAATTTTGTTGAAAATATAATTGCAAAAAAATTTGAAAATAATTTAATTTTAATTAAAAATTATTTAATTAAATTTAAAAGAAATAAATTTAATTTGAAAATAATTTAATTTTATTTAAAAATAATTTAATTTAATTAGAATTAATTTAATTTTAATTAAAAATAATTTAATTTAAAAACAATTTAATTTAATTTGGAAATAATCTAGTTCAAATAAATTTAAAAATTATTTAATTTTTTTGGAAAATAACTGAATTTATTTTGAAAAGAATTAAATTCAATTAAAAAATAATTTAATTTAATTTGAAAATGATTTAATTTAACATGAAAATAATTTAATTTTATTTGAAAATATACTAATTTAATTTGAAAATAATTTAATTCAATTAAATTTAAAAATTATTTCAGTTATTTTGACAATAATTTAAATCAATTTGAAAATTTAATAAATTTAATTTAATTTGACAATAATTTAATTTTAATTAAAAATAATTTAATATAATTAAAAAACAATATAATTTAATTTGAAAATAATCTAATTTAAATAAATTTAACAATTATTTAAATTTATTGGAAAATAACAGAATTTATTTTGAAAATAATTTATTTTCATAAAATAATTTTGAAAATAATTTCATTTCATTTCATTTCATTTCATTTCATTTCATTTCATTTCATTTCATTTCATTTCATTTAATTTCATTTCATTTCATTTCATTTCATTTCATTTCATTTCATTTCATTTCATTTCATTTCATTTCATTTCATTTCATTTCATTTCATTTCATTTCATTTCATTTCATTTCATTTCATTTCATTTCATTTCATTTCATTTCATTTCATTTCATTTCATTTCATTTCATTTCATTTCATTTCATTTCATTTCATTTCATTTCATTTCATTTCATTTCATTTCATTTCATTTCATTTCATTTCATTTCATTTCATTTCATTTCATTTCATTTCATTTCATTTCATTTCATTTCATTTCATTTCATTTCATTTCATTTCATTTCATTTCATTTCATTTCATTTCATTTCATTTCATTTCATTTCATTTCATTTCATTTCATTTCATTTCATTTCATTTCATTTCATTTCATTTCATTTCATTTCATTTCATTTCATTTCATTTCATTTCATTTCATTTCATTTCATTTCATTTCATTTCATTTCATTTCATTTCATTTCATTTCATTTCATTTCATTTCATTTCATTTCATTTCATTTCATTTCATTTCATTTCATTTCATTTCATTTCATTTCATTTCATTTCATTTCATTTCATTTCATTTCATTTCATTTCATTTCATTTCATTTCATTTCATTTCATTTCATTTCATTTCATTTCATTTCATTTCATTTCATTTCATTTCATTTCATTTCATTTCATTTCATTTCATTTCATTTCATTTCATTTCATTTCATTTCATTTCATTTCATTTCATTTCATTTCATTTCATTTCATTTCATTTCATTTCATTTCATTTCATTTCATTTCATTTCATTTCATTTCATTTCATTTCATTTCATTTCATTTCATTTCATTTCATTTCATTTCATTTCATTTCATTTCATTTCATTTCATTTCATTTCATTTCATTTCATTTCATTTCATTTCATTTCATTTCATTTCATTTCATTTCATTTCATTTCATTTCATTTCATTTCATTTCATTTCATTTCATTTCATTTCATTTCATTTCATTTCATTTCATTTCATTTCATTTCATTTCATTTCATTTCATTTCATTTCATTTCATTTCATTTCATTTCATTTCATTTCATTTCATTTCATTTCATTTCATTTCATTTCATTTCATTTCATTTCATTTCATTTCATTTCATTTCATTTCATTTCATTTCATTTCATTTCATTTCATTTCATTTCATTTCATTTCATTTCATTTCATTTCATTTCATTTCATTTCATTTCATTTCATTTCATTTCATTTCATTTCATTTCATTTCATTTCATTTCATTTCATTTCATTTCATTTCATTTCATTTCATTTCATTTCATTTCATTTCATTTCATTTCATTTCATTTCATTTCATTTCATTTCATTTCATTTCATTTCATTTCATTTCATTTCATTTCATTTCATTTCATTTCATTTCATTTCATTTCATTTCATTTCATTTCATTTCATTTCATTTCATTTCATTTCATTTCATTTCATTTCATTTCATTTCATTTCATTTCATTTCATTTCATTTCATTTCATTTCATTTCATTTCATTTCATTTCATTTCATTTCATTTCATTTCATTTCATTTCATTTCATTTCATTTCATTTCATTTCATTTCATTTCATTTCATTTCATTTCATTTCATTTCATTTCATTTCATTTCATTTCATTTCATTTCATTTCATTTCATTTCATTTCATTTCATTTCATTTCATTTCATTTCATTTCATTTCATTTCATTTCATTTCATTTCATTTCATTTCATTTCATTTCATTTCATTTCATTTCATTTCATTTCATTTCATTTCATTTCATTTCATTTCATTTCATTTCATTTCATTTCATTTCATTTCATTTCATTTCATTTCATTTCATTTCATTTCATTTCATTTCATTTCATTTCATTTCATTTCATTTCATTTCATTCATTTCATTTCATTTCATTTCATTTCATTTCATTTCATTTCATTTCATTTCATTTCATTTCATTTCATTTCATTTCATTTCATTTCATTTCATTTCATTTCATTTCATTTCATTTCATTTCATTTCATTTCATTTCATTTCATTTCATTTCATTTCATTTCATTTCATTTCATTTCATTTCATTTCATTTCATTTCATTTCATTTCATTTCATTTCATTTCATTTCATTTCATTTCATTTCATTTCATTTCATTTCATTTCATTTCATTTCATTTCATTTCATTTCATTTCATTTCATTTCATTTCATTTCATTTCATTTCATTTCATTTCATTTCATTTCATTTCATTTCATTTCATTTCATTTCATTTCATTTCATTTCATTTCATTTCATTTCATTTCATTTCATTTCATTTCATTTCATTTCATTTCATTTCATTTCATTTCATTTCATTTCATTTCATTTCATTTCATTTCATTTCATTTCATTTCATTTCATTTCATTTCATTTCATTTCATTTCATTTCATTTCATTTCATTTCATTTCATTTCATTTCATTTCATTTCATTTCATTTCATTTCATTTCATTTCATTTCATTTCATTTCATTTCATTTCATTTCATTTCATTTCATTTCATTTCATTTCATTTCATTTCATTTCATTTCATTTCATTTCATTTCATTTCATTTCATTTCATTTCATTTCATTTCATTTCATTTCATTTCATTTCATTTCATTTCATTTCATTTCATTTCATTTCATTTCATTTCATTTCATTTCATTTCATTTCATTTCATTTCATTTCATTTCATTTCATTTCATTTCATTTCATTTCATTTCATTTCATTTCATTTCATTTCATTTCATTTCATTTCATTTCATTTCATTTCATTTCATTTCATTTCATTTCATTTCATTTCATTTCATTTCATTTCATTTCATTTCATTTCATTTCATTTCATTTCATTTCATTTCATTTCATTTCATTTCATTTCATTTCATTTCATTTCATTTCATTTCATTTCATTTCATTTCATTTCATTTCATTTCATTTCATTTCATTTCATTTCATTTCATTTCATTTCATTTCATTTCATTTCATTTCATTTCATTTCATTTCATTTCATTTCATTTCATTTCATTTCATTTCATTTCATTTCATTTCATTTCATTTCATTTCATTTCATTTCATTTCATTTCATTTCATTTCATTTCATTTCATTTCATTTCATTTCATTTCATTTCATTTCATTTCATTTCATTTCATTTCATTTCATTTCATTTCATTTCATTTCATTTCATTTCATTTCATTTCATTTCATTTCATTTCATTTCATTTCATTTCATTTCATTTCATTTCATTTCATTTCATTTCATTTCATTTCATTTCATTTCATTTCATTTCATTTCATTTCATTTCATTTCATTTCATTTCATTTCATTTCATTTCATTTCATTTCATTTCATTTCATTTCATTTCATTTCATTTCATTTCATTTCATTTCATTTCATTTCATTTCATTTCATTTCATTTCATTTCATTTCATTTCATTTCATTTCATTTCATTTCATTTCATTTCATTTCATTTCATTTCATTTCATTTCATTTCATTTCATTTCATTTCATTTCATTTCATTTCATTTCATTTCATTTCATTTCATTTCATTTCATTTCATTTCATTTCATTTCATTTCATTTCATTTCATTTCATTTCATTTCATTTCATTTCATTTCATTTCATTTCATTTCATTTCATTTCATTTCATTTCATTTCATTTCATTTCATTTCATTTCATTTCATTTCATTTCATTTCATTTCATTTCATTTCATTTCATTTCATTTCATTTCATTTCATTTCATTTCATTTCATTTCATTTCATTTCATTTCATTTCATTTCATTTCATTTCATTTCATTTCATTTCATTTCATTTCATTTCATTTCATTTCATTTCATTTCATTTCATTTCATTTCATTTCATTTCATTTCATTTCATTTCATTTCATTTCATTTCATTTCATTTCATTTCATTTCATTTCATTTCATTTCATTTCATTTCATTTCATTTCATTTCATTTCATTTCATTTCATTTCATTTCATTTCATTTCATTTCATTTCATTTCATTTCATTTCATTTCATTTCATTTCATTTCATTTCATTTCATTTCATTTCATTTCATTTCATTTCATTTCATTTCATTTCATTTCATTTCATTTCATTTCATTTCATTTCATTTCATTTCATTTCATTTCATTTCATTTCATTTCATTTCATTTCATTTCATTTCATTTCATTTCATTTCATTTCATTTCATTTCATTTCATTTCATTTCATTTCATTTCATTTCATTTCATTTCATTTCATTTCATTTCATTTCATTTCATTTCATTTCATTTCATTTCATTTCATTTCATTTCATTTCATTTCATTTCATTTCATTTCATTTCATTTCATTTCATTTCATTTCATTTCATTTCATTTCATTTCATTTCATTTCATTTCATTTCATTTCATTTCATTTCATTTCATTTCATTTCATTTCATTTCATTTCATTTCATTTCATTTCATTTCATTTCATTTCATTTCATTTCATTTCATTTCATTTCATTTCATTTCATTTCATTTCATTTCATTTCATTTCATTTCATTTCATTTCATTTCATTTCATTTCATTTCATTTCATTTCATTTCATTTCATTTCATTTCATTTCATTTCATTTCATTTCATTTCATTTCAT
Organism: Phosphuga atrata; assembly: GCA_944588485.1. Lineage (NCBI taxonomy): Eukaryota > Metazoa > Arthropoda > Insecta > Coleoptera > Silphidae > Phosphuga > Phosphuga atrata. The sequence continues at coordinate 4,712 of CALYMW010000422.1, read as the reverse complement.
TTCATTTCATTTCATTTCATTTCATTTCATTTCATTTCATTTCATTTCATTTCATTTCATTTCATTTCATTTCATTTCATTTCATTTCATTTCATTTCATTTCATTTCATTTCATTTCATTTCATTTCATTTCATTTCATTTCATTTCATTTCATTTCATTTCATTTCATTTCATTTCATTTCATTTCATTTCATTTCATTTCATTTCATTTCATTTCATTTCATTTCATTTCATTTCATTTCATTTCATTTCATTTCATTTCATTTCATTTCATTTCATTTCATTTCATTTCATTTCATTTCATTTCATTTCATTTCATTTCATTTCATTTCATTTCATTTCATTTCATTTCATTTCATTTCATTTCATTTCATTTCATTTCATTTCATTTCATTTCATTTCATTTCATTTCATTTCATTTCATTTCATTTCATTTCATTTCATTTCATTTCATTTCATTTCATTTCATTTCATTTCATTTCATTTCATTTCATTTCATTTCATTTCATTTCATTTCATTTCATTTCATTTCATTTCATTTCATTTCATTTCATTTCATTTCATTTCATTTCATTTCATTTCATTTCATTTCATTTCATTTCATTTCATTTCATTTCATTTCATTTCATTTCATTTCATTTCATTTCATTTCATTTCATTTCATTTCATTTCATTTCATTTCATTTCATTTCATTTCATTTCATTTCATTTCATTTCATTTCATTTCATTTCATTTCATTTCATTTCATTTCATTTCATTTCATTTCATTTCATTTCATTTCATTTCATTTCATTTCATTTCATTTCATTTCATTTCATTTCATTTCATTTCATTTCATTTCATTTCATTTCATTTCATTTCATTTCATTTCATTTCATTTCATTTCATTTCATTTCATTTCATTTCATTTCATTTCATTTCATTTCATTTCATTTCATTTCATTTCATTTCATTTCATTTCATTTCATTTCATTTCATTTCATTTCATTTCATTTCATTTCATTTCATTTCATTTCATTTCATTTCATTTCATTTCATTTCATTTCATTTCATTTCATTTCATTTCATTTCATTTCATTTCATTTCATTTCATTTCATTTCATTTCATTTCATTTCATTTCATTTCATTTCATTTCATTTCATTTCATTTCATTTCATTTCATTTCATTTCATTTCATTTCATTTCATTTCATTTCATTTCATTTCATTTCATTTCATTTCATTTCATTTCATTTCATTTCATTTCATTTCATTTCATTTCATTTCATTTCATTTCATTTCATTTCATTTCATTTCATTTCATTTCATTTCATTTCATTTCATTTCATTTCATTTCATTTCATTTCATTTCATTTCATTTCATTTCATTTCATTTCATTTCATTTCATTTCATTTCATTTCATTTCATTTCATTTCATTTCATTTCATTTCATTTCATTTCATTTCATTTCATTTCATTTCATTTCATTTCATTTCATTTCATTTCATTTCATTTCATTTCATTTCATTTCATTTCATTTCATTTCATTTCATTTCATTTCATTTCATTTCATTTCATTTCATTTCATTTCATTTCATTTCATTTCATTTCATTTCATTTCATTTCATTTCATTTCATTTCATTTCATTTCATTTCATTTCATTTCATTTCATTTCATTTCATTTCATTTCATTTCATTTCATTTCATTTCATTTCATTTCATTTCATTTCATTTCATTTCATTTCATTTCATTTCATTTCATTTCATTTCATTTTATTTCATTTCATTTCATTTCATTTCATTTCATTTCATTTCATTTCATTTCATTTCATTTCATTTCATTTCATTTCATTTCATTTCATTTCATTTCATTTCATTTCATTTCATTTCATTTCATTTCATTTCATTTCATTTCATTTCATTTCATTTCATTTCATTTCATTTCATTTCATTTCATTTCATTTCATTTCATTTCATTTCATTTCATTTCATTTCATTTCATTTCATTTCATTTCATTTCATTTCATTTCATTTCATTTCATTTCATTTCATTTCATTTCATTTCATTTCATTTCATTTCATTTCATTTCATTTCATTTCATTTCATTTCATTTCATTTCATTTCATTTCATTTCATTTCATTTCATTTCATTTCATTTCATTTCATTTCATTTCATTTCATTTCATTTCATTTCATTTCATTTCATTTCATTTCATTTCATTTCATTTCATTTCATTTCATTTCATTTCATTTCATTTCATTTCATTTCATTTCATTTCATTTCATTTCATTTCATTTCATTTCATTTCATTTCATTTCATTTCATTTTATTTCATTTCATTTCATTTCATTTCATTTCATTTCATTTCATTTCATTTCATTTCATTTCATTTCATTTCATTTCATTTCATTTCATTTCATTTCATTTCATTTCATTTCATTTCATTTCATTTCATTTCATTTCATTTCATTTCATTTCATTTCATTTCATTTCATTTCATTTCATTTCATTTCATTTCATTTCATTTCATTTCATTTCATTTCATTTCATTTCATTTCATTTCATTTCATTTCATTTCATTTCATTTCATTTCATTTCATTTCATTTCATTTCATTTCATTTCATTTCATTTCATTTCATTTCATTTCATTTCATTTCATTTCATTTCATTTCATTTCATTTCATTTCATTTCATTTCATTTCATTTCATTTCATTTCATTTCATTTCATTTCATTTCATTTCATTTCATTTCATTTCATTTCATTTCATTTCATTTCATTTCATTTCATTTCATTTCATTTCATTTCATTTCATTTCATTTCATTTCATTTCATTTCATTTCATTTCATTTCATTTCATTTCATTTCATTTCATTTCATTTCATTTCATTTCATTTCATTTCATTTCATTTCATTTCATTTCATTTCATTTCATTTCATTTCATTTCATTTCATTTCATTTCATTTCATTTCATTTCATTTCATTTCATTTCATTTCATTTCATTTCATTTCATTTCATTTCATTTCATTTTCATTTCATTTCATTTCATTTCATTTCATTTCATTTCATTTCATTTCATTTCATTTCATTTCATTTCATTTCATTTCATTTCATTTCATTTCATTTCATTTCATTTCATTTCATTTCATTTCATTTCATTTCATTTCATTTCATTTCCTTTCATTTCATTTCATTTCATTTCATTTCATTTCATTTCATTTCATTTCATTTCATTTCATTTCATTTCATTTCATTTCATTTCATTTCATTTCATTTCATTTCATTTCATTTCATTTCATTTCATTTCATTTCATTTCATTTCATTTCATTTCATTTCATTTCATTTCATTTCATTTCATTTCATTTCATTTCATTTCATTTCATTTCATTTCATTTCATTTCATTTCATTTCATTTCATTTCATTTCATTTCATTTCATTTCATTTCATTTCATTTCATTTCATTTCATTTCATTTCATTTCATTTCATTTCATTTCATTTCATTTCATTTCATTTCATTTCATTTCATTTCATTTCATTTCATTTCATTTCATTTCATTTCATTTCATTTCATTTCATTTCATTTCATTTCATTTCATTTCATTTCATTTCATTTCATTTCATTTCATTTCATTTCATTTCATTTCATTTCATTTCATTTCATTTCATTTCATTTCATTTCATTTCATTTCATTTCATTTCATTTCATTTCATTTCATTTCATTTCATTTCATTTCATTTCATTTCATTTCATTTCATTTCATTTCATTTCATTTCATTTCATTTCATTTCATTTCATTTCATTTCATTTCATTTCATTTCATTTCATTTCATTTCATTTCATTTCAATTCATTTCATTTCATTTCATTTCATTTCATTTCATTTCATTTCATTTCATTTCATTTCATTTCATTTCATTTCATTTCATTTCATTTCATTTCATTTCATTTCATTTCATTTCATTTCATTTCATTTCATTTCATTTCATTTCATTTCATTTCATTTCATTTCATTTCATTTCATTTCATTTCATTTCATTTCATTTCATTTCATTTCATTTCATTTCATTTCATTTCATTTCATTTCATTTCATTTCATTTCATTTCATTTCATTTCATTTCATTTCATTTCATTTCATTTCATTTCATTTCATTTCATTTCATTTCATTTCATTTCATTTCATTTCATTTCATTTCATTTCATTTCATTTCATTTCATTTCATTTCATTTCATTTCATTTCATTTCATTTCATTTCATTTCATTTCATTTCATTTCATTTCATTTCATTTCATTTCATTTCATTTCATTTCATTTCATTTATTTCATTTCATTTCATTTCATTTCATTTCATTTCATTTCATTTCATTTCATTTCATTTCATTTCATTTCATTTCATTTCATTTCATTTCATTTCATTTCATTTCATTTCATTTCATTTCATTTCATTTCATTTCATTTCATTTCATTTCATTTCATTTCATTTCATTTCATTTCATTTCATTTCATTTCATTTCATTTCATTTCATTTCATTTCATTTCATTTCATTTCATTTCATTTCATTTCATTTCATTTCATTTCATTTCATTTCATTTCATTTCATTTCATTTCATTTCATTTCATTTCATTTCATTTCATTTCATTTCATTTCATTTCATTTCATTTCATTTCATTTCATTTCATTTCATTTCATTTCATTTCATTTCATTTCATTTCATTTCATTT